>OY987255.1:1619204-1991813 GCA_963920725.1 Rhamphomyia laevipes
AAAATTAGATATAAATTTTATGTATTAATATATATTAAATTTTAGTAATTAGAATTAATCATAAATATTTATTTCAACATAAATAATTTATTAAATTTATTTTATAAGAAAATGTAAATATCATTTAATAATAAATATAAAAAATAAATAAAAATAGAAAATATTTGATTAATATTCTACAATTCTTGAAAAATGAAGAAAAAATTATCAGTATTTTTTGTTGCGAAAACTGAAATTCAAAATGTTTTTACCAAAAAATTTCGTTTTAGAAAGCCGAAATAAGATAGTACAGTGTTTGTATACCAAGTAAGTAAAATGGAATTTAATGAATCTGATGATTTTTGGTTAGTGCCAATTCTAATATTGCAATTAGTTATGATTTAAAGGAATCGTTAGAAACAAATTACGAAAAACTAAAGTTACTAACTAGGGGGAGCAGACAACTTGTAGTTAGATTCAACATTAATTTATGTCCAACATTTCCAATTAATTTTATATATTTTTATACACCAATATTGTATTTTTTATAATTCGAAATTTAGATAGGGACCCATTAAAACTGCCAAAACCCAGACATTACTATATTATGGTCCCAACACAATGAACAACATTTCATTGAAATCGGATGTAAATTACTGTGTTATGAAGAATGTAGAGCATTTAACTTTTGAAATGTTATTGGGGATTTAAAAATGGACCCATCGAAATACTGAACTTCAAATTATCAACTACATCAGTAAACTATTGTGTGTACTGAAATCAGATAATAATTACTAAATGTTCTATCTAGTCTAGAACAAATGAAGTAATTTTAGGACATGGACCACCAGACCTCAAAATCGCTATAGTTTTAGCAAAATCAATTTTTTTAGGGTCAAGCCCAACACAACACTTCTATAGTTATTCTCATTACTCATAAAATTGACAGTTACCGCAACTGAATTAAATTAGCCCAAATTTTCCCTAACATTTCAATTGCCTTTCTCGTACTGAATATTGCATGACACAACTGTCACCAGTGGCTGATAACTTTAATATTTAGAAGAAATTTAGCTGTCAATCAATTTAACATACAATTTAACTATACATATTTACCCAATTAATCGACCAATAAAATTGGCGATAACTTCGCATATGTGACCCAATATTCTTGTTACATTTTTTAATTTAATGTGATTCAATTTCGATGCAAAAGAAATAAATAATTTGATACGATCTAGAAATTAATTAATTTATTTTTGTTTGGAATTTCAATTTGTAATGCATTGGAGCAGAATTAGCCCAGCCTGTTTCAATAATTATTTCACGATGCGACTACATTTTCATTAAATAATTTGCGTGTGCATATTTTAAGTGTTACACTGTTAAATTGGTTTACAAATTTTTTACCATAACTTTATCATTTTTTTTGGAGAATGTTCTCGTTATATAAATGACCTTTAGATGTAAAAATATCATACACTAACTTATAATATGTTATCGTTATGTAAGTTTCACTTCATCATAATAAAATACAAAATTAAAATATGCTCAGTAGACTAGGGTCAAGAAAAATATTGGTAAAAATTATTAGGTAATCAATTTGATTTAATAAATTCCACTAACAATAACAAATAACCCGGACTTATCAATAATAAATTAATAGTGAAATTTTCTCGCTAAAAATGATATCTAAATTAATTTATTAATACAAATTATATTCATATTTAAATCTATCTATTAAATATTCATTATTATTTCTTAAACTTGACTATTTCATCGAATATAATTTTTTATAGGGATACAAAGAAATTGAAATTGATTGCCAATTTTAAGCAATATAATTTGTATTTTAATTAATGACTCTATTTTGTAGGCAAACATATTTTTAATGACAATAAAAATAACCTAGGGGAAGCAGATAGCTAGTAGTTAACAGTGGTTGCTAAAAAGCAGCGAGTTGTAAATGAATTGATAGTGAATTAGACCAGAAACCAACTTTTTTCGAAATCAGTTAATTTATTAACTGATTAGTTATTAGTTAACTGTGCTGCATATAGACGAGAATCATTGTAAACTTCACTTGGACATATATCAATTTTTTCTACCATTAAGTCCATCACAAAACTTTATAGTTATTTCATAACTATACTTGTAAAAGAATCATCAAAATATTTAACTAATATATCTTTTACCAATTGAAATTCATCAACATTTTTTTTTTGTTTACGTTTTGAATTAGCGGAGTGAAAGTCGCGGGGGTTAAAAATACGTAAACAAACAGAAACGATTTCGTTATCCAAAGCAAAAAATTTGATTCATAAAACTTTTTTTTTATTTATATAAAATATTTTATACATTTTTTACAAACTAAAAATCATTTATTTTGCATATATGGGAAAATTTATATTAGATTTTGGTAAATTTACAACCACCAATTAAATAAATATTTGCAATTAAAAATGTTTAAATTTTTCGGTTATTTTTATGACGAAAAAGTTTACTGATTTCCACTGATCTTTATCACCCATTAAAAATTTTCATTAGTATTTTTTTAAATATGAATTTTTGGTGCTAAAAATTCTCATTTGAATAGTCAGAGAAAATCTAATAAATAAAGTCTTTTAACTATTAAACTTAAAGCTAGGGCTACAGTGTATCGATCAGTTCAGTATCGATTCATTTAGTAATAATATTAAATATGACGGCTTCATATACTTTGTATAGAAAATCGATTGAGTGGACAAATAGGTGCGATTCAAATCGTTTCGTAACGCATTGAATTGAAAGAGTTGGTAATGATATTTTACGAATCCAAACTGAAACTGGATGAAATTTTTATATATGATATTAAAAATTATCTGGAAATATGTAATAATAAAATACAAATTACATGAACACCAAGAAAAAAAAGACGAAATCAAAACTTCAAAGTGATAAATTTAATCAATTGTAATCGATACCAGTCAATTGGATACTGTACGAATCGACTCGAAACTGAAACTGAACTGATCGATAAATTGTAGTTCCACCATAAGCTTCATAGTTACCATATTATATTATACCAGCTTTTTCAACTATACGCTTTTATTTAGAGAGTTTACTATATAGTCACCATTTAAGGTCATTAGAAATTATCCAAAGAATTAATTATTTTAATATTGCTGTCAATGTAAACAGTTGACAACTATTAGCCTTCAAGAGATCAAGGTCACAACGCCTAGGAAACTTACAAACTTCTACAGAAGCTGGTACATCAACGGTCTATAAATTAGTAGACTATACACAATATTAATATATGTTTTAGGGTGCAATGCTGGTTGCATTAGAACATTTTTTATAATGAAATCAAATCTAACTCACATGATCCATAGTCGAGTCTTGAGTGTAGCTGAAAACGGATAGCCTGACTTTTAGTTCATTTGCTTTCACTTTTAAATTATAATGATGAAATTTTGGAAATTATAGTTTTAAAAATAAGAAAGTTTACCGGTAATATTTCAATTAAAAGCTTAAGTAATAGATTGACATAAAATTGTCCACAAAATTGTTTTAAATGTGTTGAATTAACTTTAAAAAATATTAAAACAAATTAAATTGCTTTTTAAAGTGAACCTTAAAATAAATTAATTAAAATATAATAAAATTGTAAATCCAGTTGAAATGAATTAATAAAATTTGAGTTAATGGTAAAGTAATTTTAGTTAAGTAAAGGTGTTTAAATAAGTTTAAAAAAAAATAATAAAATTATTTTAGTATTTTTTAAGTGGTTTGTTTAGAGTTTTCCAAAAGTTTCTCTATAGATAGAGTATAATTCTGCAATGAATTGATAATTTCAAATTTAAAAATTATCACCGATACTATGGAACCGATTAACACGAAGTAATTTTTTAATAATCTTTTGGATCCATTCTGTGATTCCAATATTCTGGTTATCCTGAGAATTCTGTAAAATAACTTAAAATAAAAATAAATTATTAAAACTTACATTTTAAAAATTGATTTTTATTCACATAACTAAGTGAATAGCTTCTGTTATCTAGGAAGTATAATAACAACGCAAAGGGTGATCCTATAGTAAAACAGATTGAACAGAAAATAGAGATATTATTTAGCATATAAAATCAGGAGAAAAGCAGAAAGCATAACAAGTATATCTCTAGAGTGGAAAGAACTGTGACTATTCAATTCTCTTAGAAATAGGAATATGAAATCTCATATGGGAAAATACTAAAATAAAGCAATGAACCGAAAGAGATAAAGATACCAATTGGTTCCAGGAAGAGTGAAAATTAATCCGGATACAATAGCTTTATCAAACAATCAATATTTATCCAAAACATAAAAAAGTTTTATTAAAAAATTATTAAAAACCTAATTGATTTTGTTACACCACCAAGAGTTCGAGTTTTACTAACATTATATAAACTTTATGTATAACCAGATATGCTAAAAAATTGATTAAAACTTTCATCTTATTAAATTCTGGCACCTAAAATTATGCACACCTAAAATATTTCGACGAATTTCATGCTCAAACCTTTATCTTGAACTTGGATAATTGGAAGTAAAAAATATAAAAAAAAATTAGTTTGAATTTAAATATAGTAAACTCTCTCTAAATAAAAGCGTATAGTTGAAAGACCTTGTATTAAATAATAAATAATTTACGCTATTATAATTTTCTCAATTCAAATAAATTGAATTTAAATTACAGAAACTTATATTTCTCATTAAATTTGTCGTTAAATTCATGTTTTCATTGGATTGCATTTTTTTCTGGCGATCTGGGAATTGGTAATAATCTTGAATGCCGTCTAAAGGAAGATGATTCATTGAAGAATGGATGGGTGGAAATGCTGTGATAATATTGTAGCAATCGACTGGACAATGCAATGAGCTCATGTACGAGGGATTCTCAAAGTTCACATTCCTTTAAAACCAACCAACAAACCAATTGTTCAGAACGATAGAATTCGGTAGGATAATTCTAGTGATCTGAATTCAAAAAATTAGAATAATTTAAAATAAATGGTTTCAGTCGAAATTTTTATTTACATCTTAGCGAAATCAGATCAAATTTTGTAATAAGGATTAATTCATTTCAACTTCAGATTCGCAATCATTCATTCAAATTTGAATTTTATTTCAAATGTTTTAAATTCCATTGCTATGTCAAGTCTTTTTATAATATATTGTGAATTCAAAAATCAATTTTTATGAAAATATCAATAACTAAATTTTGTCAATTTCAGTTTTTTGTCTATGCAACAATAAAAAGTTTTATACAAAATTAGTTTAAACTGAAGATCAAAATCATTTCACTTTTTTTTTTATTATAAGATTCTATGGAAAACTATTTTTAAAATATATTTTGAATATAATTTTGACATATATTTTCAAAAATAAAATTTTAATTACTTTCTTATTCCAATTTTTATTCATTCAATATCTTAAATAAATAACATAATTTTATATATTATTTATCTAACCAAAATGTCTAACTAATTTTCTATTCAAAACTTTAAATTAATAATTTCTCACAACATAAAAACTCTTAATAAATTTATTGACCAGTGAAATTATAAAAGAAATAATGTCAAAGCCACACGAAATTAAAATGAAAATTATGAAAATTCTTGAAATTTTCCAATTACATTTAGATATTTATATAAAATTGAATTTAAAAACAAAAATTTATTTCTAACCATAAATAATTTCACATCTCAAAGCATTGCGTAAAAATTATTTTATTATTTATTTAATGTCAATTCTCATTATTATTTAAATTTTTTACTTAATTATGTCTTTTAGAAAATTTAGTAATATTTATTAAATATTTTGCAGTGTGGTAACAATTGCACGTGTAAATTCCTTAAATGACACAAAAATAAATAAGAAAGTTATAAGAGAACGAACCATAAAGTCAGTAGCATCAATGAAAAATGAAGATGACATTTCCAATTTTGTGTATGTCTTTTTTGTAGACCTGCTAGTATGTCAACAGTTTAATTTTACTTAGATTTTCACTAAAATAATAAATAAATTTATTTCCTTTACAAATAAGACAAAATTTTCTAGCAATTTTCTTTTGTTTTTCGTTGTCAAATCAATAAAAAATTATTTTGTTAATAAATTCAATTAGACATTTTCTTATATGGGTAAAATATAAAATTATTTTATGTGTGCACCTCTAAATAAATATCCATAAATTTTCATGAGAAAAGCTAATGATTTTCAATAGATTAGGAATGGGAAAATGCATCATGAAAATTGACAAAAAAGTTTTTTGTGAAAATTACAAGTTTCGGGTTAAATGAAATAAGATAAAAAAAATTACTTCTCAAACATTGAAAAGTGAAATTTAAGGTTTTCAGAGAAATTTTGATAATAAATGCTTAAAATTCTCATAATTAAATTAGGGTAAAAAGTAGCTTTACAGATTTTCAATTCATAAAGATATCAACTTATTTGGTTGGTTGGTTAATAAAGTAGGACCCGTTGTACCATACAGTCGAATGCTACATCATTATCACAGTGTGTCCATTTCAGTCGGATTCAGTTTATCAGCATCTAAAAGGTTTTCTAGAAACAAATTTCCAAAATCTTATAAGATTTGCTAAATTTTATCAGTGGTTAAATTCTGTCTCCTCCTGCTCTATACACCCATGACAATTTGAGGACGGATTAAGTCGTAAACTATTTGCATGGTTGAGTTGTGACAATTCCCTTCCATTTTGAAACGTTATATCTATTGGCAGAGTTACTTATTCAGCTTTTACACCCACTTATTTACTATATTAATCCGTATCTCGTCTTATAATTACCGATAACCAAATTATGTTTCCCGACTATAATATTTTTTTTTTTACAATGGCGTTACAACCCAGATCGAGTCTTGGCCTCCTCCAAAAGTTTTCATAACATTTTATTGTAATTTGGACCTACTAATTTTATATTGAATCCGAACCATAAATTTCTTATAGCGGAGTCCCCTGTATAATGTGGACGTAATCACAGTATAGGACTACTACGCCGCAGTCACTTGACTATACTTAATAGTCCTTTTTTATTATTTAATTAGTTTTTACAAAATGCATTAAATTTAAGTAATTAAATATAAAATTTACATTCGGCAAAAACACTCAGTTACAATCACGTCACAAACTTAATTTTTTCTTACAAATATGCTAAATAATTTGGAAGATAATAAAATATTTGCATTAGCAAAAAAATAAATTATACATTAGAAAATTATGCTGACTCTGTAAATTTAAAAGTGAAAGAAAAATGTTTACATTGTATTTAATTTATCTTAGATTTTCCAACGAAAAATTATTCGAATAACTTTAAATATAAAACATGATAAATATTATTTTTTATTCGAATTATGGTCATCCGGAATGAAATTATACCCAATTTGAATTGATTTTTGTATATTTATTACTGTTGAATGTTGTTTCACTACATTTTAATCAAATTATTTTTATTATATTATGGTTTTACTTTTTATGAGACGTAATTAATCTGCATTTTTAACGAACCAAAAGTTTTATCGCGGCCTCAAGAACTAGTAAGAAAGTATATATGGTAATTAATTTAAATTTTAAAACTTATAAGTCTTATTGATGTAGTTAAGTTTATAATTCATATATTAAAGTTACAAATTACCGCATTAGCAAATGAAATTTAATTTACATAAAAAAGTATTAGACAAACAAATGTTAAATAGTTAACAGTTTCATTATAAATTTACAAGGAGTTAAAAAAAAAATTGATGATTAATTGGAAAATTATTATCAATTATAAGTCATTCAGTCAACAATTTTTTTTACGGAATAATGTTTGGCTATTTAAAGATTAATTATGCCTAGCCATTGAAAATTGTAGACAGTATTATGATAGTTTTGTAAACTGAGTCAATATCAACTACATAATAATTACCACACAATCTCGTAATTCATAATTTAGGTTACTGAATAATTTAGGTATCATAATTTAGGTTATTTCAGATCAATTTAAACATTTATATTTCAAGAAAGCTACTTCCAGGTAAGACATTTACAAATGTGTATTCCCTCTATTACTGAATCTAAGTCGTTCTTTTTATGAATCTGGAAATATTCAAATAAAATTTTTTGCAAATCCACTATATGCCAAGAATTTTTTTTTTTCGAAAATCTATAACTTTATTTATTGACCGAGGAATAGTGGCACAGTTAATGCTCTACTGACTCTTCACCGCATGCTTCGTCAGAATAGTATGTCCTGTAGGAACTTAAGTAAAGAATTTGAGCTTTCATATTTAACAATTTGCTTTTCTTTCTAGGATTCAGGATCTCCCAGGACAGACAACCGTTCTGTATTACCCACCTAAGAAGTTTACATTGTTTTTCTGAAATACTTCTTGAATTTTTAATGGTGAGTATCCTTCCTATTTGATAAGTTTTAAAAGCCCATATCTTTGGCATCATTAGTCCTTTCATTATCTTCAATCGAACTGTGATCTGGTGATCAGATTAGTTTTAAATTGTTACTCTTTGATAGTGCGTTAAAACTTGCCTTGTATTCATACATCAGTTTAGAGTTATTAGATCTCTATTAAATTTAGATAGTAACAGATAGTGATCTATATTATCTACTACATTAATACCTCGGCATTCTCTGCAAATCATGTCTCTTCTACAGAGGTAAGTATTTATTTTAAGTTTTAATACTTAATTATATAATTAACAATTAATAGAATTAAATTTTAAAAAATTGAAAGTGAATAAATTAACCTTAAATCAATTAATTGCAATTTACTTTACCAATATGTCAGTACAATAAATAAATGAAGTTACATTTTGCAAGTTGGCGGCCACCATAAATTAAATTTTTTTCATCATCATTATCAATTATAATAGAACATTTTGTACAATATAATTTCCCACTTTTCCAAAACAAACAATTTTAATTTGATTATTTCGACACAATTTTCATAATTTTCATAATTTTTCAAAAGGATCATATTTCCCAATTAAATTACCCACAAACTCTTCACAAAACTAAAAAAAAAAAAATGTTTAAGAGCTTTTAAACTCTCTTAAATTACAATTTGCATTTACTAAATTAAACAAGTTTTTATTGTTGTTGTAGTTGAAAGAGTTTTAATTTTTCAATTAATTTATACATTTTGCCTAGCTATCATATCTGATTATAACAAATATGTTAAAGAAAAAGAAAATCTCTCTTTCGGATTGCACATTTCTTTATACAACAGACTCAATTATTGATGATATGAAAGTCAGTATATAAACTGTTTCAAATGCTCGGTAAGCATTAATATTACCTTGAACTTGAAGCAATCATTACGTGTATAAAAGTTGGATTAATAAAATATCGTATAAAAAAAAAATAATTATATTTATCATTTTTAATATATTTCAATTATACGTGCCAAATATAGAAGGAAAAAAAAGAATTCAATTTATTTTATATTAAGTGGAAATTTTATAAATTAGATGAGCACCAAATGTGCAATAGTTAAGAAAAAAAGTGCTCTAGTAATTATTAGTTTATAAATAATAAATATTTTTAATATATTTAATTATATTTAATTATTTATAATGAAGTATTTTATTTGTGTTGTATTACTGAGTGTAATTCTGCTTAAATGCAGTGTTTTAGCTGAAGAGGCTAGCAGTCAAGGTATGAATAATTTTTTTTGTTATATGATATATGGGAAATGTATAGAAAATTAGAAAAACTTTTAAAAAACATTTATAACATTACAAGAATATAATGTAAAAATCAAATTATTTGGTTGAAAGAATTAATAAATGCTGTTATTTTTAATTTGATTATGAATTTATATGAACGTAAATTTCCCAGCAAAATAATTATGTATTTTCATTTTCTTGTGCATTTTCTTTCTCATTTTATATATAATTTTCAACTTGACAAAATAACAATAAAAAAAAATTTAATAAACAAAATTAAAATATAATTACAATTTTAATATAATAAATCAAGTTTGTGCCTTAACATTTTTGATATTTTTCATAATTTCACAATTACTTATGCAATTCACTGGTGTTTATTTATAAATTTACTGTGTAAAATGTAATAAGAAATTAAATAAAAATTATATATTAAAATTTGTCCAAAAATGTGAAGAACTAGAAATTATTATATAAAAAAAAGTTACCTAACTTTTTATAACATTTTCTTGTTCTTTACATTTTTTGAAAAATTTAATATTTATTTAATTTTTAATTACTTTTTACTTCACTCTTTTTACATTTTCTGCGCATAGAGCTATAAAAATTAGGTAATTTTCATATATCTATTATATTTTAAGGATAATAAAGGATATAAAGAACAAAAATATCAAAAACAAATAAAAATTAATTGGAAACATTTCATTTCAATTAAATTTTGCACAATTATTTGAAGAATTATTTACTAAACTATTTTTTTTTTGCATTCTTTCCTTTTACTACTTAAGAATACTAATTAAAATTATAACGACATGTAAAATAGCACCATATAAAAAATGGTCAAATTTACTAAATATCAAAAGTGTTAAGGCACAAATTTGACTTCGTAATTTACTTTTATATACTGTAAATATTTTGATTTATTTCATTTCTCTTTGGTTTGTTAAAAATTTATGTCAATTTAATATAAAAAATATATCACGTTTAATATTATTTATTTGTCAATTTTTATATTAGTGTCACTTAATTTTCCGTCATAGCATTATTGAATACCACATATAAACACCCTAATATCAACATTCTTTGGTTTGATAGAAGATTTTTAAATCAATCTATTAAAATTTAGACTTTTCCAAAAAAAATTAAGCCATTAATTAATTACTTCATAACTGCTACAAGTTTAAAGATTATAATTGAAACATTAACTGCCGGCAAATAAGTTCAGCGATTGCCCTAAAACTTTCCCCAGTCTTAAAATTATATTATTTTATTATTTTATATGATTCCAATTTAAATATAACTAAGAACTACTAAAATTCCACTGTGAGGAATCGATAATGATGATATTCTGATGTAATGCAAAACAACAGAACCAAAACATGAACTCTAAACGCAACTAGCACTTAGAGATAATGTTTTAAAAGGTTTTTCAAATAGCATCTTCGAACTAAAGTCCTAAAATCTAAAAAAATCTAAGCCAAATATTTTTCTCAAAATTCACATTGATTTTCTTAAGCAAATATCTAATCAGGTTTTTTCTCACAGTGTAAAACAAGTTTCAAAATTATAGAAAATTTTCAAAGGCATTTAAAATAAAAAAGGAAATCATGTTCTTTACTTAATCTTTTAATTGATGTCAACTTTAATCTTCAATTAACATTTAAGTAACTAACAAAACTTATAATTAACTATGGATTCAGTAGCAATCGATAAATCTGGCAACATTAAAACTTATTCATAATAATTTCTACACATTTTTATTCGAATCAATTTTAATCAAAGTCCATTAATTCCTATTTTAATGAGGAATCAATACCCACGTACCAGTACTTTCACTGTTTATCATTATTCGCGCCTAAAATTTTAATTATTCCAAAAAACCAAAAAAAAAAAAAAATCAAAGATTTTCTCTTAATCATTTTACTATATTCGTCGTAAATAATTTTAATATGCATTTTTAGTTTCCTACTGATGAGCATATCAATAAATTTTATATAAAAAATGGACACGCTCATTGAATGAAAATTTTCTAATAATTTATTTTAATTCATGTTATGATAGCGTCATTTTTTGGTGATGATATTCTTTTGTATACAAAATAAATATAAACACCAAAACTTTATAAACTTTCTCGATTGAAATCAATGCATTTGCATTTAAATTAAGAAGACAACAAAAAAAAAACTATAAATGTGCAACGGAAAATGAGAAAATTGAAAAAATGATAGAAATTTTTTTAATATCACGAATAAATATACTACCGAAAAAAGACAATAACCTATTTTTTTTTAATGTGGGTATATTTAGTATCTTCTAAATCTTCTCTAAATAACCTTAAAGTTCATCTTCACCACAAACTCAGTGACAACAAAAATAATATTGCAAATAAAAAAAAAAGTCCAATAGGTTAACTAACATCAGCACAATTTAATAGCATTCACGCTTCTATTATATTTGGAAATTATGTCGGTAACTGATATTCCTAGTTAAAAAATAGCATTAAACCTGGGAAAATTGTGAAAATTGAAAAGAAAATTGTTAATCGATGATATGGTAGGTAATTTTTACTTAAAGTAGGTGCATTTTTTGATTTATTTTTTGAATTATGTACACCTGCACAATTCAGACTTAAAATTGGCAATGGAAAATATTTAATTAGAGTTCTAATATCAATTTTAATTTAATATTTCATATAATAAGTACAATTTGTGAGTAGTTAATTAGCTACTTTATTAGCAAGTATTGAACCAAAATCTCACTTAGATTACGCTGTATACAAATTTCTAATTTGATCATTTTAGTGTTTAAAATGAAAGTGCTATTTGATAATACCTCAATATAAACAATTGCTAAGACAAAAATTTATCAGATCATGAGTTAATTTATTAACTCCATAATATTAAACTTAACTCCATAAATATTAAACTTTTGTAAATTACACTTTTAAATTCAATATTTCCTAAATGCATCAAATCAAGCAATTTAATAGAGAAAATCACGAGCTCTAAAAGAAGATTCATTTTGAAATGAATTAACCGACAATTTGCGAGCGTTAAGCTAAAATTCCAAATTTAGTATTTATCTATATTAAATCTTAATTGTTTACTTCCAATTACAATAAAAATATTAAATAAAATTTATGCTAACTCCATAAATATTAAACTTTTGGAAATTAATTACACTTTTAAATTGATTCAATATTTCTTAAATGCATTAAATCAAGCAGTTTAATGAGTAAAAGCACAGACTCTAAAAGAGGATTCATTTTGAAATTAATTAAACGACAATTTGCGAACGTGAGTTCCAAATTTAGTCCTTATCTATTAAATGTTAATTGTTTAATGCCAATTACATAAAATTAGATTATTGTAATAGACTTGTCAAAAAACCGATATTTGTCCCCAATTTATATAAAAAGAGGATTCATTTTCATACTATATCTGCAAACTTTCTTAATTTTCATTATTACCATATACAAATATCTAATAATATGAATTTACCTTAAACAAATATACCAAATTAATTAAGAGATCTAATCAATTTTCTATAAATGCAAAAAAACTCTTTTACGGACGTGATTGGAATACATTTGTTAAGATAAATTGATTTCAAATCAACAGGAAAGAATTTTAATATTATTCAACTTGAATAATTTTCCATAAAAAGATCTTAATTAATTAAAAATTGTCTTTTATTTATTCATATAATAAACACTTGTTAACCATTTTTTTATGAAATGATCATTATTTTTTATATACATGAGATCAATATTTGTATTTTGCAAATAGCCAGTACTTGCTTATTTTGGTAAATTGTAAGAAATTTTCATAGAAATATATAATAGGATTTAATACTTAAATTATATTTATCATTTCTATTTTACACAATTTTGTAATTTTAATTGGTGAAAGTTATAGACTTGTTTGCGATCTATTAAAAGAAATGTAAAGAATAATTTTTCTTATATAAAGTTTTGATAATCTTATTAATGTTTTTGATAAGTTCCATTATTATAAATTATGTTAATGATGAGAAAAACAAATTTTTATGATCTTCTTTTTGAAAATGAAAATCTTATTTCCAAATCGTAAATATATTTTAATTTACACATTTTTTTGATGATTATGTGTTTAAAATGAAAGTGTTACCTTTTTTCCAGTAACATTTAATTAACGTAAAGATATGAAATTTTGTCATCAACATAAAATACATAATGTTAGATAAATTCCCAGCATAAATTTGTATAAAATTATAATATATTTTTAAGAATTAAATAAAAATATTAAATTTTTTTTTGAAAATCATCAATATTAAGTTTTATTGATAATGATATAGGAAATATTCATCAATTATTCATTAGTAATATTAAATTGAAAGATGATGCATTTAATAGATAATAATTCTTTATGGTTTTTATGAATATACTTATTATTTATCAAAGAAAAGAAAGCTGAAAAATTACATCAAAAATATTTCTAAAAAGTAAACCTGATTTATATATAATCTAAATATTTTTGGTTGATAGTTTTCATCAAATCCTGATGGAAATGCATATAATGATAATTAAATAAAAAAATATGAATAATTATATTTGAAAATATTTTGTTGCAAAACTTCAAATTATGTAGATAAAGTAAGAACCAGTTGAAACTGTATAATAAGTGATATCCGTTTCTTAAAAAAGATAATCATTATAATTAATGAAACAAATATGGAATATTTCCCCAAGATGGTAATTGAATTCATAATTTTCATATAAAGAAATTCTTTGATTTTATTGTGGATATAATTAATCAGATAATTTTTTAATTACTTCAACAATTTCATTATAATGTCATTAATATTTTGGACATGAGAGCATTAATTTTCACCTTAACAATTTCAAGGTATACTAAGAATAAAGAAATTTTATTTAAAATATCTGATAAATTTAGTTTGTCATTTGAATTATTATTTTGGTTCTATTGGCGAGCCTCAGACAAACTATTCAGCACGCCAAGTAATGCTTTACACCGATAAAGTTATTTTAGAACCTTCTCGTGGCGTTAAGAAAATATCGGAATCATCTTAGTAAACACTTCAAAATTCCACCATTAAAATGGTTTTAATTACAATAATTTTAAAATTCAGTGAAGTTTTTTAATGATATTTAGAACAAACTTTAATTTCGGTAACAACATTAAATTCATTAAACAGTTCTAATAGACTAGGGCATAAAATAATAATAGTTTTACAGATACTGCGATGATTTTAATGCAGACACTTTTGACATAATTATATTTAAGTTAATTTGTATAAATGATAAAATTATATTTTTATTAATTAGCATTAATTTCTCATATTTGTAGTTTAATTTAATTAAATATAAAAATGGTCTAGATATAATAATATCATTAGAATTCATAATATATTTTCAGATAAATCGCCATATATAGAATTAATTCTATGTCCTTCAATGGATGATCCATGGGAATGTGCTCGAGAACAAACAAGTCGACTATTAGATGTTTGGAGTAGTGGTTTAAAAATTCAATGGCAAGACTTAAAAGGTAAATTATATAACATTTTAAAATTTTACATTTTGCTCATATGAAAACCACTTAAAAAGACTTAATATTTTGAGTGATTCATATTTGATTTACATTTCATTTTCAACAATTTATACAAAACAAACTATTGAATTATATAATTTGTGACTAAATTAACGTAAAAGTGGTCAGAAAAATATTTTATTTATTTAAATATTGAAAATGAAAGTTTTAATGTTAAATTTTTTACAAAATTTACGCATCATGCAAAATAATTTGCTGAAAATTTAAACAAAAATTCAGGTGCTTAAATAGTTAAGATAAACTTCAATTATTTCTTCAAAACAAAAAAGATTTTGTTATAATATTTATTGTTTTTAAAAGAAATTTTTATATTTTTTATGTTTTTTTTTTCATTTTTGAGATTGATTTTGTTAAATTTTAAATGATTAAGTGAAAGTTTCTCACTCAAGTGTTTATCAAAAATTCAATTTCAATAAAACTAGATTTTTTTTAATTATATTATTTACATACAAAATTATTAACTGCAATTTTTTCATAAATTATAAAATATAACAAATTTCTTAAAACTAAATTATAATAATTAATATTGTAAAATGTATTTTAAATTACCTGTCAACTGAAATTACGTACGATATTAATCTTCAGTGTTGCATCCTCTGTCGAATCTGTAATTAAAGTAATGATAAATAAATTATATAGTAGCCAAATAACAGAATTACAGCATAAAATACATTATTATTTATGGAAATACATTAAGATTATTTGCGCTAACTCGATTTATATATAAAATTTACGATGAAAAATTGACACAAATTTATTTTTATTACTTAATTTAATTATTTATTCAATTTAAATTAAATATCTGATCCGTCTTCCAAATGTTCATCAAATTGAATTTAATTTTTCTGAAGAAATTATTTACTTATTATACTTAATAAAATTTATTTCTTTTTCTAGATTTATTTCTTTTTCACCACAAAACTAATAAATAAATAATTTATTGAAGTTAGAGTTGCTAAATAAATAAATGTTAATATAAATTACAATTATAATTTATAATAAATTTTCTTCAAAACAAAATTAGTGCACTTTAAGTTATAATTTTAATTTGAGAAGTGTCTGGATTGGATCGATAAATTATTACGACATTCATCAAACTTGAATTGAAGTACACTTAACCCTAGATTTACAAAAAGTATTTTTAATGCATTTACATATTATATTGAAATCATAGTTCCACCTGGTAACACTGAAAGAAATGTTTGCTACACTAACGTTTACTGTCGTGTTGTAAACAAAAAGTGTAAACGCCAGTTTATTTGTGAATAAAATTTGTTATTAATTCATAACAAGAAAATCAATATCAGATTTGTTTATAGAATTAATAAATTCGTCATGAATCCTATAACAAATCTGATTATATTGACTTTCCGACCTAGGTATATAAAAATTATAAGAAATTTACCTATTTATGTTATGTTTTCAAATTATGATGAATTCGAATTAGCTCATTCTTCGCTATGAAGAAATTTTACAATTATTAGGTCCAAAATTACTAAAGGATGTTAAGAGTAAAATAATCACAAATAAAGGAATAATAATGAGAAAAAGAAAATTTGATGGTACGTTAAAATTAATTACATTAACAGTTCAACTCATGTGGGTGTACTGCAATTTATTCTATAATTTCCATTTAATTTTAATAGGCCAGCTCTAAAATATAGAAATATATAATGCTAAAATTAAAAGTTAAATCGGTTTCTTAATATATTTAAGTTGATTAACTTAATTTTTTTTAGAAATTACGAAAGTAAGAAATTGTTTCAAAGAAAACTAATTGGGATTACAAAGATTGATCTAAAAATTTCTCCAATATTTTCGATACTTTGTTATTTATTACTTGAACTAATTATGTTGATATTAAACAACTAAACTTAATCATAAAAGTTAATAATGTTGACCAATTAAAATATAAATTTATTAATTTGATATACTTAAATTCTACAATTTATGTAGAAAGATCAATATTTTTTTTAAAGATAACATTTAAAATATTTGATATTTCATTATTAATGCTTCCATTAGAGTTAAATCTTAAAGAAAATTGATAAAAATCTATCCATAATTTTATAATACTAAAATTTATAGCTAATTTGAGTTATAATAAATTCATACAGGATTTAAGATTAAAGATTTATGCCGAATGTATTGAAGATTTCTTGTACATTGTAATTAATTATTAACAAGATCAACAAAATTAATATTAATTATAAATTTATTTAGAAATAAAATAAATGACATTAAAGTAAACTAAAGAAAATTTGTCTTACTATACGACAAATTGAATTAGTTATACAATGCCATATCATTGTTAGTGTTCACCTGTTACATTATAAGTCGACCATAACGTCTCTATTAAAACTCTACATTTGACAGTTGTTGTATATTTATCATAACGTTCAGTGACGTTTAATTATTTTGATTTATAAAAGTAAAATACTGAATAAACTTATGTCTTAACTTAATAGTAGCATTCGAGGGTCGTGTAGTGTGCTATGCTGCCATGCATTAAGGTACCGGGTTCAACTCCAGACTAAGTTGACTCAGTTTTAGATAAGTACCAGTAATAAAAATTGATAATTATGTAATCGTGATTTTTAGACTGGGAAAAGTGCTAAACGATTCACGATTTGCTGATAACAAATGTCGCACTATTAAAAAAATCTTATGGTTCGGAATCCATATAAAATTAGAACGTCAAAATTGCAATAAAATGTCAGGAAACCTTTTTGAGTAGTACGATTTCAAAGAAGAAGCATTAAGTGATGCAATTTATATGTCAATCTATAGTACTGTCAAAATTTACTGTACTATGGCTACGAAAGTGTTGACATCAAAATCTATTATACTATGTTCCACACAATTTTAGTGTAAACTACTCATAAAATACACTACACAACACTACGTACCACGTGAGCAAGGTATTAGACAAATTACTAATTAATTTTTGTGACAAATTTTCTTCAATTATTTCTTTATTTTGTGGTTTTTATTAATTTAAATATCCGAGCTATAAACAAATGTCAATTTTAATTTAAATTCATTTTTATAACCACTAAACCTTATGACAAATATGCAACAACTGTCAAATGTGAAGTTTGAGTAATTTCTCTTTAACCTTTTATTGGCAATAATTAACTCAACCGGATGATCTCAAATTATTGATGACAACAGGAAATTTAATTTTAATTAATTAAAAGAAAATAATTATTCGTATATTATATATTAACATTTCTAATTTCTTTTCCCGTGAAAATTCTATTAAATTTATTCAACACAAACAACATTTTTAATGAATAATCAATTTTCAATGATTTTCTTATATTTTTTTATATATAGATAATCTTTATAATTAAATAAAACCACATTTTTTAAAAACATTAATTTTACGCATTGTTTTCTGGCTGGTCTTATTTTTTTGGATAAATAATTAGATCAGATTCGATTAAAAGACACTAAATGCCAAACCTCAAGAAATAATTACAAGTAATTTTTTTTATTTTTATATGCTTTGCAATGTTACGAATTTTAATCTAACGCAGAATTAATCTGGTTTTTAGCTAGGGATAATAAAATACATTGAATTACTATGTAATTTTGTCATGTCTTCATACTTTGTATTAGAGTTAGACGATGATGAAGAAAGGTGAAATTATAATTAATTCCTTTGAATGAAATCATGTTTTGTGAGCATAATTTTTTATAAATCATAAACAATTGCGTATTTGTCGGATTAGAAAAAACAAAATTATCGATTTTTTATATTTTATAATAGTCTATATAAAAAATAAATTTAATTTAGATTTTCATTTTATTCAGTAAATTGTAAATCTTTCTAGCAGTTATTATTGACTTACATTTTACTGGTTTCAACCACAAAAAGTGAGCCGAATAATTTTAGTATATTTGAATATAATTCTATGATTTATTTTATATATTTCGGCACGAATTTAATATAATTTTCATCAATTTACCGTCTTCAAAATAATTTTATGAGTTTTACTATTGCGTTAATGACAAAACGGAATTATAAAAAATATATGGAACAGCCAAACAACAAAGTAATCCATAGAAAGGTGCTTTACGTGATATTTGCAATAAACAAGTTTATATTTAAGATTCAAATTGCCATTACTTCGGGTATAAAGATGTCAACAAAAATGATATGAAATAATAAAGTGACAATTTTTATTGTTGAAAACTTGTTGAAAACTTATAGCTATAAATTTATTACCGATAAATTTCAAATAAATTTTTAAATAGACTTAGATTAGTTCAGGTAATTATCATTAATGATATTTTAGAAGTCAAAATATTTGAATACATTAATTATATTAAAGCGACCAATGGCATTTAAACTTGATATAAAAACATCTTTTTAATGTCACTATCATCGGCTGAGTCATGATTGCGGCACGTTGAAATATTTAAATTTTTCGAGTATGTATAAAATTAGAATAGTTAGGAATGTTGACATTAAAAGAAATGGATTACCTGAAGATTTTTTTGTTTTGGTACTCTTCGAGGTATGAGTTTTCAAAAATGCAACATTTGCATATGCATGTGCGTGGCAGCATTACCTTCAAGGTACAACCGCTCGTCAGATTTTAATTAAAGGTTAATTCAAACTTGCATCCTTATTTCTTTAATAAATATGATCGGTAGTTTCAGTGGGTATCTATGCCAGAATTTGTTGTTTATGGGGAGAACCGTATTTTTTTGCTTAAGAAAGATGTATATATCTCAGAATTGGATAAAATTTTGTATATAAAGGTTGGTTTCATGAATGTTAGTAGCTTCAGGAGGGGTCCATCATAAAATTTCCGATTAAAATTTCAAAAAAGCGAGACTCTAGAACCTATAGTAATTGTTATCTGATTTGAATTAAATTTACTAAACATTATAGTTTCCTTTATGTCGTTGGTGCCTCTAAGTCGATAGTTTGAATGGGTCTATGTTAAAATGTGAAATTAAAGATATTACGTATACTTTATTATGTTCCTCTCTTTTGTAAATAGACCTACTAACTAATATCTGTCTTTAATATTGTTTTCGCTAATAATAAATAATCAGTTTCATTCTTGGGACCCATTTCCTTGGCAATGAGAAGAATTGGGCTTGGGTCTAAGATTGATTTGGATTAGATAATCGATTACTCAAATAAAATTACTATAAAATCCCTAATTATATTTTATAAAATTAATGTTCTACATCATACAGAAGTGCTCCTGAAATTAGGAGTCGGTTTTTTGTTGTTAGCAGAGCATCGGTAGGTACTATTTATTACAAATTTATGTTAGATATAAATCACTGTTGAACCTAACTACGATTTATGTACTCCGCTTAGTTAGCAGCTTTTTTCTTTGGTAATCTATCAACATATTTTTACCAGCGCCATCAGAACCACTGTTCTTACATAATATTTTCTGTCTCTGTCTCTCACTACTTCTATGTATTTTCTTTATTTTATTATTCTCATCACAAAACAACAAAATAATTATAAAAAAAAATAAGTAATAATTATAAAAATGATATAATAATAATTAATTCATTTTGTTTACATGGTTGACCAATCCGTTAAATTACAGAAGCAACTGTAAAATTAACAGCAATTTGTGTAGATTAGAATAAAACCACAACATAAAAAAAATATGTTTTACTTCAAATAATTATTCTTGAAATTTGAAAAATGCCATAGTCAATAAATAATTGATATTAAAACAAATTGTCAAGCAAAATATGAAATATCATTTCAAGATTAGTTCAAGTTCAGTAGATTTTCCCAAACAAAAAAAAAATGTTGTGTCTATGAAGCGCGGGCGACTTGTGGCTCTGGTAAAAATGTAATTTATAAAACTTTACATTTAGAAAATTTAAATTGAACTAATATTTGATTTACATATTCATATATTTGAATTGAGCCAAAAACGATATTGCAGTTAACTTTTGTATTTTCCGAATTCGTTTCATAATTTTACAATTTTATTAATTATATATTCACTCGAAATATAACTGTATTTAGACATATTATAAATAGAAAAACAAGAAACAAAAAATAGAAAAATTGAAAAACTGGTATGAAATTTCATCTACAATGATGGCTAAGCAAGTTTAATAATGTAAAAGTTAGGGTGAAATTTTATTTTATAAAAGTTGGAAATCGGGACAGTATAAAATCAAATCAAATGTGGAATTTTTAATATATTATATCAAATAGAACTTTTACTTTCTTTTAAGCACATTATTTGCTAATAACAATTTGTATGCTGGGAAAATTATATGTTAAAAGATAATCTTGCATAGGTATGGGCTTTCAGCCCATTGTACCACCTCACGTTCGATGAAACTGGATTGAGATGGTTTGTTGTTTAGACAGACCACATCTTTTTATTTAGTTCTTTTGCTTTCACAGTCAGTAGCTGTTGCTTCTAATTGGGATACCGACAATGAGCTCTTTTAAGATCTTACTGAACCTTTGTTACACTTTCCCTATCCGGTTTGTTATCCGGTTAATGCATCACCTTGGCTAGCTCTAGGCGGATCAGTAGTTCAGTAAAAGGTAGAGCGTATGCCCCTACCGATCGAATTCTCATTCGATCATAAGCAAGGCATTGCTTATTTAAAGTTTTCACAGCATTTCTTGCATATAAAATATGTAACTACCTTTATCCTGTTAAGATGTTCGTTCAGTGGACAGCAGAACCGTCACGATCGCCAGCACCACAAAAATAGGATTTTGACATTATAGTTTTAACTTTCCACAGTCTATAAAAATGTAATATCTGATGCCATTCTTTAAAATGTATATATAAGAACGTTATGACTATAAAATTTATAATTTTCAATTTCACTTTTCAAACAAATTAACTTTACCGGTGAGTTCTTGCTTAAAGAATAGAATATCTGTGCCATTTTCACAATTTTGAAAGCCGTTCATGAAGAAATTTAGCTAAAATTAAAAATTGCTGAGAAGTATTACTTCATAATTTCCTTTTAAAACTAAATTAATATAATTTTATAGCCGGGAATTTCCTCTTATTTGCATTTCACATAATCATAATAATCTAACTAGTTAACATAATTAAAACTGGTTTATTTTTGCCATGGAAAGCTGCTTACCTATGAAAAATTTGCAAAAAAAAATGTTAGATTTATGTTTCCATCATCAGATAATTTTAAATTGATACTTAAACTAATTTTTGCAGACAATATTGCATACTCAAATTTTCATTGATTTCATCGTTTTTATTTTACAGGAGCAGCTGATAAAGAATTAAATCGTACTTTAGTGAGCAGAGGCTTTAGTTCAATTGAACATGTTAAAGAGAAACCATCAACAATGTTTACAAAATTAGAAATTGGTACAAATTATTTATCAAAATTTGTCCAAGAAACAGCAGACGAGTAAGTTCCAGTTTAAAAAAAATGTTGTTAATTAAAAATAATTTATTATTGAAATTTTAGTTTTCTTGGTCGAGATGATAATTTATCAATAGAAACTGATCCATCAGGAATAATAACAAATAATTCTAATGATGATGATAATGATGATGATGAAAATCAAGAGAAAATTGGAATTAATGGACTTGGTAGTTTTACTGGCGGACATGGTAGCAGTGGTTTAACTAATAATTTTGGCAATCTATTGAAGAAGAAACCATTTGGAAGTAATACATTACAAACAATAATTCATCGTGATCCATTCGATATTAGTGGATTAGATCATATTTTAGATGGCAGCGATAATATAAAAAAGCATGGATTAAAAAAACCTCTTAATCATGGTAGAAGTAATGGAGGTGTGTTGTGGGGCTGGGATGTGTGACTTAAACATAATTTTTTGTATGCTAAGTTCATGAAGAAAAAATAATTAGTTCGTTTATCGTAAATAACGAGAAAACCGAAGACATAAACCATTAGAAATTTAATTTAAATTTTAAATTTGATATTGCAATAAATTTGATATTGCATATCTTTAGGAGTAATCATTAAAATCATATCGTAAATTTGAAAATTGATTTAAAAATTCGAAATTATTTTTTCTTCATAATAAGCGTTTTTAGTTATATTTTTTAACAGATGATATCAAAAATTTGTTTAGAGATTGTGATATTCTAGTAGAAAAGTGTGTAATATTTGAGTGTTTTGCTAACAAATTTTCTGATATAGATATTAACCTAACTGAGCCATAGGTTTTTGTTTTGGTTATAAACAAAATTTATTATTTCATTCTTTCAAATCTGTAATAATTTGTTGAAATAACTGAAAGACATACGAAATTTGGACAAAATAATTGACCTTCTTTTCGAAATATAATTTCCGTGCAATTTTCATATTTTTTCAATAAGTTTTATGAAAAATATTCTTTATTAAAGTTAATAAATAAATATTAAAAATTCAAAATATAGAAAATCAGTTACAAGGAAAACAATTCACAGAAAAATGTTTTTGCGACTGTACGTTTCAAAAATAATCTTTGTCACCTAGCTAGAATATTACGTGGACGTGTCGAGCCTTAAAACTCTGTCTCGAATCATTTTCTGCGAATTGTTTTTATATAAATTGACCGAATACGAATCGTATAAATAAATAATGTTAAATAAAAAAAATATTTACGAAAATCTAAAATAAGTAATAATATATTTCTTCTGTTTGCATAAATTTAGGCGCAATATTTATAAATTTTTATTTTGCTATATAAATTCCTCAATAAATTTTAAATTTTTTGGATATTTCCCATTTTTAATATAATTTCACGTAATTTACAAAATAATTATCCAAGTTTTTTAGTAATTTCTATTAATTTCGTGTAGTCCAAGTTTATATTATTTGACAGACGAAAAATATTGAAGATTATTTCTTTGATTATTAATTGTTTTCTGTATTAATTTCTGTGTGTTTTTTATGTTTTGTGTTTGTTTTCTACTAAAATTATCTATTTTTAAAAAAATTATTTAATATAATTTCTAAAAAAATTAAAAATTACCAACAATTTTTTTAAAATATTAATTTTTTAGTTACTCGTGGTAAAAAGAAGAAGAAGAAGGCAATTATGAAATTAATGTTTTTAGCAACAATTTTAAAAGGAAAAATCGAATTATTATTGAAAATTTTATCAGCACATTTACAAGTGAAATTCTTTGCAATTGCATTAGTTGGACTAATTATTAACATTGCAAGATTTTGGGTTGATTTGAAACGTGGCGGTGTACCACAAAAGGTATGAGTATAATTTTCCATTTTCAAAAAAATTGATTTTTATTATCAAAATTTCGCAATTTTTGTTTTGTTATTTTTTGTTTAATGTTTTTTGTTTTTCATAATTTTATTTGTGTTTGCACTTTTCAGCATTCTGACAAATTCTACTACACATGATTTTAGAATTATACAAAATATTTATATAGTATTAAAAAATAATATAAAATTAAATTTTAGTTAAGGCACTCAAAATGTGAAATATTTGGTAAAAAAAAAGCGGAAATCTGAGAGATTTTATGTGCCAGTATTTTAATTTATAGGGAAGGAATTTAATTTAAGTCCAACAATAAAAAAAAATATGGAATTCTATTAAGAACTTTGTAAAAATCAATAGGCTCCTAAATTATATTTATAAACTTCTTGGTATTACTTTTTTATATATTGATGAAAGACTGTAATTTTTTTAGTAATGGCACAAACTTTTGCTTAATTATTTGTCACTGTTTCCTTTCTTAAAATTATTAGTTAATTTTCTCTATTCTATTCAATTGAATGAAAGACTGTAATTTTTTTAGTAATGGCACAAACTTTTGCTTAATTATTTGTCACTGTTTCCTTTCTTAAAATTATTAGTTAATTTTCTCTATTCTATTCAATTGAATATGCTTTTCTTTAATTTAGATTCTTTTACTTTAATTCTATTAAAATACTTTTATATGTAATAAAATGTAGCTACAATTTCTAAGTTTACTATCCACAGACAAATTTTCAATAAAAAAATCTTTTCAGTTTAATCTTGGTGGTTAGAATAAGTTTAGAAAACTTATTCAAAAACTGGATGAAAGGAAAAATGAGATTATCAAAATTTTAAAGCGAAATATTTGACAGATAAATAAATATGTCAATAATAATATTTAATTTTTAATTATTCAATTAAAAGAAATAAAATATATTCTACTAAAATTTATTGGGTCATTTCACTATGACATCTAGGCAAAAGAACATAAGTAATTTTTTAAAACTTTTCAGGAAAGCCTCTTTATAAATAACTTTGTTATTTACGAGTATTGCACTTAGGCTATAAAATCCATTTGTTTTTGTGAAATAAACTTATGTGATAATGCCAAAGAGATAGTGGAAGACCTAGGTGAAAAAAATTACTTATGTTTAATTTGCCCAGACAGACAGTCATTAAAATTAATTATCTTTTTTATTGACATTTGTTTTCATTACGACCATTATCGAAAATTGACTTTAAAATTGATTGGAATTTGTATAAAAATGTTTGGATTTGATTATATTTTCTGATACCTTCATAATATTTAAGTGTTTAATGACAAATTTTCAAATTAAGCATGGATCTTTTA
The DNA here is from genome assembly GCA_963920725.1 of Rhamphomyia laevipes. Taxonomy (NCBI): domain Eukaryota; kingdom Metazoa; phylum Arthropoda; class Insecta; order Diptera; family Empididae; genus Rhamphomyia; species Rhamphomyia laevipes. The sequence continues at coordinate 1,645,062 of OY987255.1, forward strand.
ATTTCCATATCTCAATTTCTTAATTATCGACAACAAAAATGATATTCTAAACTTTCTTTATCTTGTTTCTCTCTACAATTTGTATTACAAAGTTTCGACTACATATTTTTTGCGAACTAGTTAAAACATTTCCTTTCGCCTATAAACTATAATCGCACATTTCATAAAGACAAAATTCGAGAATTTTGTTTTCTTATATACATACACAAAATCTACATCAAAATTTAGATATAAAATTATACAAAATTTGCTTTTCCGGTATCTTTGGTTTATTTCTTGGTTTTTGTTAATTTCAAAGAATAAATCTCTCTAATGGCAGGTTATCTATTATGAACATGCACATCATCAGCATCATTATGAAGATCAAGGTACTGAAGATTGGGGTGATCAAGGTTCATCTGTAGCTGGTTCTGGTGGTTATTGGAAAAGATCATTACCAACTGGTAGTAGTACAACATCATCACAAATAAATAATGGACCAAATAATATTGATTTAACATATTCATCATCACAAAATGATCCACATTATATGGCATATAAAAATTATGGTCCATCTTCATCATATTATTAAAATTTTAGTTAATTCTAAAAAAAAAATCTATAAATTTTTATTGGTATATAATTTAAAATAAATAGTGGCATCCACAAAATTAATTAATTTATAAATATAATTGTATAGAAAAACGAAAATTTGGTAAGGAATTTTTAATATATATTATATAAAAAATATATTAGTTTTAAGAATTAATAATATTTAATTTATTAGAGAACTGATGAGAAAATTTAATTATTTTTATGTTAATTATGTATTTATTTATTTATTTGTCTTTCTTATTAAATAATAAAATAAATAATTGTGTTCATATTATAACAAAATCAAAAAGAACATAAAAATTTGACATTTTTATTATTTAATATTTTCTTTCACAGGGTCATAGACAAAATTTCGATCTTTTTCGAGATTTCGTATAATTTATACATTTCAGATATCAGAGAACGACCAGTTACAAAGTTTGAAAAGTTGAAATTTTTTAAATTTGAAATGAGCTTCAATCTTGGAAATTAGAAGTTAGAAACTTAGCAATAGAATAGTTTCTAAAATTAATTTTACAACCATTTCTGTTCTAGAAGCATATAATACTTTAGAAAAATAAGCTTTTCCATGAGGGTTTAGTTAGAGTTCAAATTGATAAAATCAGAAATTATTTTCTTTGGGGTGAGAGATTCAAAAATGTTAAATTAATAGTGCCAATAAAAACAATAATGTTTGAAGTAGGATCATGTAACTTGGACATTAGATGCAAAAGTTAGTGCAAAAGTTAGATAATATTTCAAATATTATCAATTCCCCTTTTCTAGGAAGGTGCAAGGAATGTAATTGAATATCAAATTGTAATCAGTTCGTTAAAGTATACTGTCAACAATTTCTATTATTTTCTAAACGAAAATATATCGGAAATCATAAGTGAAGCACAATGAAGTGAAATGAATTACTCTACCAAAATTGACAGATTCTTGTTACTGATTTTTCAATCGTACAAGATTTATTTCCAATTTTTATTGAAATATTAATCGAAATTCGAATTATACATAAAATTTATGTTTATTACCAATAATTTATTTACATATTTTTTTTTTAGTTTTTTTGCAAACTAAATTTTTATTATACTGAACAAGTAGCAATTTGCGCCAAGTTCAAGCGTTTATTTGCTTGTAACTTGTTCTTTTTAGAGATTATTTCTTTTGACGTTCAACATTGAATACAAATTGAATATTTTTTTGGGGAATTTTTGTCAATGAAATATTTTTTATAATTTTAATTTTTAATTTTTTTGCAAAATTGAATTATTTTATGCGTTGTGTGTTAAATAACATGAAGAATTCTAATATATTTTTTTTTTTAATTTTGTTGATATTTCCTTATTATTTAACAGTTTAAAATAATTTAATTTGAATATTTTTTAGGAGTTTTAACGGTGTATGTAAGTAACTATACTAAATTAAGTTAATATGAAAATATATGTCAAAAAAAAATTGTATATTTAATGACAAATTTGCAAAAAAAAAAAAAAATCGCTAAAAATAATTTTATGTAACGAGTATAATAAAGATACAAGAATTGCACATGTAATATCAAAATTGTTTGTACTGGGGACATTAATTTTATTAAATTAATGGGTTTAAAAGTTTTATGTTGGAACAATTTTTATGGTGTAATTAATAATTTGTCATATACTTTTAACATTAGTCAATAAGTTTATTGAACCTTTCCAAAAAATAATAAAATAATTTAAAATTACTCGAAAAAATTGTTAATAATTTTATTTTTATTATATTTTAATTTAAATATTGGTTTAGATTAGACTGGAGAAGCAAACCGATGGGGATTGATGCAGTTAAAATATGCCCATTGTACTTGTACCCCTCGTATCCTTCACATTAATGTAGTAAGAACTAACACATTTTCATCACTGATGCACGAAACAGGGAGTATTTTAATTTTAATCATCATTTAATGTTGAATTCGAGTATTTGTACCAGTAGCAGAAGCAGCAAGTATAATAGAAACAGTAAAGTATAAAAGTAGCAATATAGCAGTAATAAGTGCAGTATAATAGAAACTGTATTAGCGTAATCCAAATTTTAACTAATAATTATCCATCCCTGAAAAACTATAATCATAATGGACATTGACCTGAGAAAATTTAAGATTTTTATAATCTTTGTTAACTTTAGTTATCATTATTAACTTGTAACTGATGCCATAGATGGTTTACAGATGATTCATTAGTTTATGTAAATATATTTTAGCAACATTAACGAAAGTTGCGTTAATTTCTAGAAAGTTCGTGAACCTCCTCAATTTAAATTCTATTTCAGATATAGAATATTCTACATTAAATTAGGCTTGAACTGAACCTTCATTTTTGGTGAATAATAATATGCTTTTCTATGAAATGTAATTTCCAACCAACCAAAATTAATTGATTAGCTGTCAAATTAGCTGTCAAAAATATAAAAATGATGATTGATTACAAATTTCGTCTTCTTTCCATTAAATCGACAATTCATATTTATAAAAATCTAAGAGAAACAACAGAACGGGCGAACTAACAAGGAAGAGGACAAAAGGTAAACTTATATGTTATTCTTTGGTAATGACTAAGGTTGGATAAAGGGACTTTGGCAATATGGAAATACAAAATAATACTTTTATAGACGGACAGAATTAAATTATTGTCTAAATACGAAAATATTCTGAGAAATTCCAAATATTACGAGTTACAATATTGCTCGGATGCGGATAGTAATAGTACTTACAACATTTTGACCTATGACAATGAATCAAGTAAATACCTTCAATTCATAAAAGTGTTAGACCCTAAATCTAATGATAAATTAATAAATTTTCATATTACACTATAATTTTATTGAAATCCATTCTTTTATCTTTAACTATGAATCTAAAAACGTTGTTCAATAAAATTATTTAAAACTTATATATTCGTTAAATACTTTTACCCTTTTACTTTGTTTTTGTTCAAACTTACATTTTAAGAATAATTAAGAATTGTTTTTGTTTTACTGTGTCACTATTACGTCCAGCACTAAATGAAATTATAACATTTTGTTGTAATATTAGGGCCAAAAAAAAAATTTGTAGAATCATTTATTGCATACTAACTAATGATAATGCAGAGTATATAAATATATTATTATTATTAGTAGCATACATTTATGATTTTTAAAGTACCTAACCTTTTGCTCATTTTAAAATGAAAGTGCCGTTCAAAAATATATTAAAACATTTTTTTTTCCTCTAATTTTCCCTAATTTATATTCCCAAAATAACGAAATATAAAAAAAGACTAAATTTACAGAGTTCATTATTTAAACATATAATTTTAAGTAAATTCTGACACGTTGGAATATATTTTGATATTGACCTACTGTAGGTAGGTTTATCTGGGCGAAATTTTGAACTAAATTCTGTCTTTAATTGTTGTCTAGGACTGAAAGTAAAGTACAATTAGTTAAATATTTAAAATTCAAAATTTGTAATTTTGAATGTTGATGATAGTTTGATATTGATAATAATATTGTCCATACTTCCGGAATTGTGTTGAAGTATTTAATTGATGTGAAAACTTAAAACTTTAAGATAAGACAGAGTTTTCAAATATTTCAACTTTTTTAGTTGTTCTGAATGAGAGATGAAATAAATGTGAAATAGGTTAAAATTTATACAAAATACTGAAATCGTTGTTCAGTGAACTTTAGCTGTAGTCATATCTGAAATCATGTATATCATGTATATTCAATATAAGCATGAACGTTTTAATAAATTTGATATCTTAATGAGCTATAATTTACTTATTACAATTATAAACAAGTTGATTTATTAATTACACTATAAAATATAATCCAGTTTTCTCAACCTTCTTCCCATATCGAGCGCTAACTTCAACCATGTGACTTCGCCACACATCCCAATCACCGACTTCCAAATCTGAACCCATTTCTGACATTCCCAGCTACTACGTCGACCCATCTTGATCTTGGCTTTCCAACTGTTTTTTTTTTTTTTTAACTCTAATATCATTAACGTGGCCTGACTATTAGCACCTTTTTCACCTTGATAGAATCGTTGAACTTTAAATACTGATATACTTAGAGCGAATATTTCGTAATTGAAATTTGTTTGCCACTTGCTGTTTTTCTTCGTTGGGCCAAAGATTTTCTTTGTTTGTTCGAAGATATTTAGCGAAACTAATGTGATTAGAATTTCTTCTGCATATAGAAACAAAAATGAATTGGACAATAATTACAAAGCTTCCAATTGAAGTAATATTGAAGTAATTTAAAAACGTTCAAAATTAAATTTATGCTTTGGCGCTAACATTTCTTCATTGATAAATAAAAAATTGCAAAAAATTTCTTGTCGAAAGTAAGTAAAATACGAAAAACTTTTAAATACTTAAAATTGTTTTACTTCTAATTATAGAAGCTTAAAAGTAAAATAACCGTAAGTAATTGTTATGTTATAAACTCGTGTTATCATAAATTATATATTTATTCTATAGATAGATTTAAAATAAGAATTTAAAAAAAAAAATTAAAAGACAAATATATTCAACACTATATTTAGTGTTGAATATTTCAAATCTAGTTTAGAACGTGATTAAAATAAATATAATTTTATAATATATAAAATTTTTATTACGATCCCAATCGTACTTTTCTGAATTGGGAGAGTCAATTTATTTGGATTATAAAATTTTCAAATAAAAAGTTCATACAAAAACAATTATAACAAATTCAGTTTCTGCCACGTGTAAATAATAAAATTTATTGATTTTTCTTGTAGATTTTTTCATTTTAATTAAATTTAAATTTATTTATTAACATCTTTATTAATTTATATAAAAAACTGTACCATTGATTCCAAAATTTGTGAAGATACCGTAGTCAACGAATGAAAGTTAAAGTTACCACAAGTCGAAACATAGTTTTCGCTCAAAACTGTTTCAATTTTAAAATGGTTCGTTATTATTAAATTGGAAGTTTGGTAATTTAGAATTAGGCTAGATATTAAACTGTTGACATTAGTGTCGTACAGTGTGGTGCTATAAGCGGTTGTGAATATTGTGCTTTAGTGTATTTCCATATAAAAATACACCACAGCAAAGTTTCCAGCATTACACTAAAGCACAGCTTCCAGTAGCGCTTATAGCGTATGCTTGCTGTCTTGTTGCAACGACAACGAAATTTTTCGGGCAATTACTTTACTAACTAATACGAAATATAATCACAAATTTATAAGAATCTATAATTTCACTAAAATATCCATTAATAATAACAAAAATTCCTTGAAATTATTAATAAAAATTATCAACATTATTCCAAGTAAATTTAAATTCATTTTTTTTTTTAAATGTAAATCATTAAATAAGTTTTACAACCAAACCACTAAAAGTATTAATATATCATTTATGAATAGATAAACCACCCTTTAATTTTGATCAATGATTGAACATATTTTTTATGGTAATTTTATATCAATATCCTTTGAAGACCTTGGAAGTTCGCCGATTTGTAATAAATGTTTATTGGCTGTCATTACAATATAAACTGAAATATTTGATTGACATTATGTCTATTTGAATGGTCGTTAACTATTAAAAGATTTGTTTTCAAGAATATTATTATATCCTTAAAAAATATTTTCATGTCTGGTTTTACATTTCCTTCCACAAAGTGATTTCTTTTTTGTCATTTCAGTCAGGTACTGATAAATCTGAGTTATAAATATAGAGAAAAACAGAAATTTCAAATTTACATTTATAATTCGGTTTTGAATCAAATTTTTATTATGCAAAATTTTATATATCTAATTTTTTTTTTTTAAGTCTATTATGTACAGAATTTGGTACTGTAGTTTTAGCTTATTTTTGCAATATCTAATAAATTTATAGTTTTCTACAAAATTCAAATCTCTAATAATGGACTATATAATATCAGACAAATGGTATATTATTATAATTTACGTACTGTCGTGTACCAAAAATGTTAATTTCAATTATTCAAATATTAATTTCTACTGTTTTATTTATCCTGCTTCAATTAGACTAGACATAAAATGAAACGCTAAAATAACACAAAACATGCTCCAAAGATTTATCTTCCTTTTATAATTCAATGCTGTAATTGATGTACATTATATTTCAACTAGCAGTTACAAAAAATATCCTTAATTAACAGTCTGTTAGTATGTAAAGAATTAATTTTAATATCTGAAAATGACCCATGTGAGCCTCCAAAGTAAATATGGTTGTCCCAAAAATAGCTTATCAATTTCAAATTTAGTATTGACAGAACTACTACACTATAATTAAATAATGTTGTGATATCATGACTTTGATTTTTACTCATAATGAAGTATAAGTCAATTACCTGTAATTTAGCAGTTGATTCACTAAACTAGACTTCAAATTTTTTTTATTAACTGGAAAAGAATCTTCATAAAAATTTGATAATTTGATTATGTTTACTTAACTTGGGTTTTTAAATGAATAACAGATAGAGTATAGTGGGTTAATCAAATACTTCTGATATCCTATCAAATCAAAAGGGAACAGTTTTTTTAATTATGTTAAATTGAATAACTGAATTTATTGGAAAGTACACATATCAAAGTAACTATAGCAGAACTGGTAGACCACCATATATTTCCATATCTACTTTTTGTGCCTTGCAAACGTAAGGTGGGCAGATACTTATAACCACAAGCTGCACAACCATGAAAACATGACTGTCGTAAGACAGAATGAAAATAGTCATGTTACCCCGAAAGGAAATTACCCAAATAAATAGCTGTGTACCCAAATAAATAGCGTATTGGAAAAATACGACCCCAATCATGCCATAGTTACTGAGAATAGAATGAGAATAGTATGGAAATCGCCACATAAACCAACCAAAAGATATCAATGATTTTATTTATTTTCATAGATTTTATCTCAACCATATTTATCGCAATTTACCATTTCAATAGATTTCAATAGAAATTTTTGACATCCGGATATTTCAATTCTTCTCTTGAGTCTAGTCTTACTGATAATCTAAATTTTTATCTCACTTTTCTGAAATTTATTTAGAATTACTAAGTCACATTACGGTTTTACTTATAAATATATATATTTACAAAATAATTTTACACTTAAATTGATAATTTTTTGGTATTTATTCCTAACACGTTAAATTAATTCATTAAAACAAAATTTCACTTAAACGAAAAAAAAAAAAATATTATTTTTATGATTTTTAGGTAAAATTGAAGAAGGGTTTTTGAACTAAATACCAATAATTTTAACAAAAAAAAAAAATATATAGGTGACCAAAACAAAATTTAGTTAAAAAGTTTTCTTTAATATTTAATTAATGGCCTCGGTAAATAGCAAACTTATTTTTATATATATTTAAGTAGATCGCTAACATAATTTATTTAAAGAAGTCTCTACATGAATTATGATTAGATAGACAGTCGTGCACCGTTCTCAACACATCATTTATTTAGAATAATAATAATTTTATTCTGTACTAAGGATTTCCTTAATAGATAAATATCGTTTTAGTGTCGCGACAGTACGCAAATTATTTGAATGTCTATTAACTTATGTTTGCACAAATTTAATTCTAAATCTGATTTGTGTTGACAAGTTAGGGTCGCCAATAAAGAATGCAAAATCTATTGAGAATTTTTTTTTTACCTAAATGTTAGTATATATTTGACCACCGGGATATTTACGTGATTTTTCAGAAATTATGTAAAAGATATAGTTTTACATAATCTTAAAACATTGATTTTATGTGTGAATTTTTATATTGTGAGAAATTTTTGATATCGCAACTATTTTGAATATAAGGCGACATAAGTGCATATCAGTTGATTGACATGGCACTCCTATTCGTGTATTTTTTTCGTCTAGAAACGTTATTACTCCAAAAAGAAAAGAACATGTTTTTAAAGAAAAATTCATTCTGACTGTATGACTAAATATTTATCATAAAATTAATTTAAGAAACTATTAATAAAGCTTAAGGGAATTGTAATTGTTAGCTATCTTTCCGTCGTTTATGCTAGAAAATTTGTTTTCTCAGGACCCACTATTCATAATCTTTCAATAATTCACAAATCTGAAGATTAGAATTCCAAACCAAAACTATTGATAGAAAATCAATCGTACTGAAAGCAAAAACATCAGAAAAATTGATATAATCAGCATAAAGTAAAAATATTACTTACAAATTGGAAAAATTACAAAAAATCTAAAATGACTTGATCTAACGAACTCCCACGAAAGGTTTAAGTATAAAATTTTCTAATTTGGAAAAACTCTTCTCAAATTTCAACCTGCTTTAAACAAACCTTTAAGTTTGACACAACAGAGTGTCATGTAGGGTAAAACGATTGTTATTTTTTTTATTAATTTTTCATATTGTCTTGGAATTTATATTGACAATTGACCAATCTAAATATAAAAGATTTTGCTTTGCACGTGCAATTTTTTTTTAAAATCTAATTGTAAAATTCAATTTTCTATAGTATGTCATAGACAAATAATAAGAATTACTAAAGTAAATTGAAAAATTACAATTATTTTATAAAAACTTAGATACTATCAGGCACAAATGAATCAATTTTATAGTGACATTAAATTGTATAAAATTTTCAAGTCTAAAGTCGAAAATTCTTTCTACGAAAACAGGCTAAATATATTTTTTTATTTTTCACACATAAATCAAACAATTTTTCTAATTATGTACAATAAAATTGTATGCATTATAAATATTTAAATATGAAATTGCAGTAATTTTTGTATAGCCTAGTAAAAGAATTTGTTACAAAATTTGAACTGGCTTTATTTTATATTCAGAAAGACGATTTTTATAATTAATTTATTATCAAATTTAATTTATCTTCCAAAGGTTTTGGGTTTCAAATTAATTAAAACTACTTCATCATAAATGAAGCTTCTAAGATCTTAGATATAATTTCTGCTTCTGTACACTGTAATTTAATCTTCAACAATAAACAGCCTCAATTATTAATAGTATTTTAACTTTACAATGACATAAATTTTGGCAGCTACAAATGACTGGGTGTGAAAAAGGCTTTGCTATTAGTTATGAGTGTTAGCTTCTTAGCACAAATATTATATAAAAAAAATCAAATTTAAACAGAATTGGTGTAACTACAACAATATAATTAATAATGAAAATATTCGTTAATTCGGATTATATTTAAGGATAAAAATCATAACAAAAAAATTGATACAGTATTAAAAATTTATAAGAATTTATGAGAATTTTTCCTAATTTGTTGTTTAAACGAAATAATTATGATTAATTATGTAATGTGTAACAAATATTTATCAAAAATGAATGTATTAGTTACCAAAACATAACAAGATAAATATTCTGAATTATAATTAATCATTAAAATTATATTCCCATTTACAAAAAAAAAAAAAAAAAAACTGAAACGTTTCTTTATTATCAAACAAATTGACAAGGAGGAGTCCAGTCCACTCTCTACAATAAACTTGCATAAAATTCTTAAATTCAAATATCAAAAACCAGCAAAATTAAAATTTTCAATTCGAAAAACGAATATTTTTATAATTTGAAATATTTTTTTTATTATTTGCCACTTCTTCTTACTCCCCTAAATATATTTAAAAAATATTCGTTAACTCTTTCTTATCCATTACAAAATTATGTACGTAACGTACACCTTTATGGTTCTTGTATTTTACCTTATTGACTTCTTGTATAATTGAATAATGTCTAACTAATATTGGTATTCTTTTGAATTTTGAACAAATTAAATTGAAGAATATAAATTGGTAGTACCATACAAGAAAGAAGCGCAGTTTCTTAATATCAACCATTCGAGTTATATCGCTGGACTTTTTGGTTTTGGTTTTGTCTTTTTGGGTGGACAAGCTTAAAAATAAATAGAGTGTTGGCAATTCAAATGATAGAATAAAGTGTTTAATTTGGAAAATAAAATAAGTCCTGGCGAAAAATAAATTTTCTATAAATAAATTAAAAGGATTAAAAATTAAATTAAGTGATTTTTAAAACATTTTATTAGTGAATTTCAAAATTTGAAGAAAAAATAAAGTGAATCCTTAATTTTTGAAAATTTTAATATTTAAATTAAATTAAAAATGATTTGGAAAACTGTGATAATATTAGGTTATTTTGTGGCTACAATAACTGCCACTCCTATCGGAATAAAGGTGAAAATTCTTTTTAAATTTATTTATATTTATTTAATTTTAAATTATTAGCATAATAATAACGGCGATAGCCAAAAGCATTGGTTAATTAATATCTTTATTTTAAGCACATATTTTTTATATTTGATTCATAATTATGGAATTTTAAATTGATATTTTAAATTCAATACAAGAATCAAGGTTACACCTTAAGTTTAATGAATTTAACTGGTGGTAGAACCAAAAATGGAATTAAGAGAAATTATTTTAATTGTAATTTAATAAGTTTCTTTTATTTTTTTCATTAAATTGAAAGTATATTATTAAAATAGATTTAACAGTCTGAAACTTTCTATATAGTTAGAAGCTTGTGACAAAATTATATCAAAAGTTGAAACTTAGATACAAAAAAATAATTAATTTGAATTAACTCTACTCTGATATATGTAGAAATCAATACTTGTCTTAAAAAGCCTAATTGGTCAAGAATCGAAATATTATATAATAATTTTCTCAAATTTGAATAGCTCGTTAATATGTTAATTAAACTTTTTATACGACAAAGCTTCTGAAAAAAATAATTCCCGCTCATCCAAAGACAAGACAACGACAACTATGTGTATAAAAAAGCAGATTTTGTTTTTGATAGTAGCTACAATATGTAAAGAATTACGTACAGATCCACTTTTTTACATATTTTTCGTTTCCCAAAATTTTGCTTACATTTCATTTTATTGAAAGAAGAGAATCCGCATAGAATCTTTAATTACCTCGACTATAATCTTTCAGTAGAACAATGACGTTGCAATTTTCTAAGTTTTCCAAACAAATCCTCAGAATTGGTATTCAACTCTGAACACTTGCCCCACATTTTAAATATTTCTGTTAATATTATTGCTCATCAATCCATAATTCTTTAAAATATCCATCTTCTTGACCTATCATATATTTTCAATATACAAATAACTACAAAGTCCACAAGTTCAAAATTTCTTCTTTTTTTTTTTAACTTTGTCCGTTGCCGCCAACTTTTCAGTTCCGTTCTTATATACATACTTTCTGAAAACCATTAAATCATTTAAAATATTATTTAAAATCGTCATACTCATAATATCGCGCAGGTGGATAAAAAATATTGCAATCATAATTTTTAAAAGTTTATTGACTTAACAATATTCACAATACCATAATATGTAATAAAAATATTTCCATATTTCTTTTTGAATACGTTTAATATAAAATCATATTTATTTTAATGAAAATTAATATATTCTCTTAAAATGTTCAAGTTAAAAACTCATAAATTGCATTCATTCTTCATTATAATTTACCTATGTCACGTAATTTTTATTCGTCTGATTATTCAAAAAATAAGATTCAATTAGCACAAAAGAATTCAAGTGAAATTTTTTTTCAATATTGCATATTTGGTTAAAGAGGTGTTAAAATAATAAAAAATTATGAAATTTGTAATCCCATCACAATGAAAATTATTAGTAAATTTGTCTAGAAAATTTCACAGGATGCATTTAATTTGAATATTACCTAAACGCAGGGTCACGCCTTATATAGTAAGTGCAAGTGCAATATGTGCTTGAAACATTAATGGTTGGCAACGTGTTCAATATTAGTTTAATATTGATATAAGAAATTACCTTATTAACTATAGCTAGAACATTTCAATTTTTACAATTTGAAGTATTCTAATTCGATTCTCCTATTATTGTCAACCGATTTATATCAATATAACTAAAAGATTTTTACCAAAAATATTATTACAAATTTTGCACACGGGCTATATTAAATACAGAGCACCGCCCCTGACTATATTAAAATTAATGAATCGGAAATCAAATAATGTAATTATGAATATTATTAATTTTTTTTTTTTTTTATCAATTTATAGAATATGCAAATTATGAATGATGAAGAAGAACAAGAACAAGAAGAAGAACAACAAATACCAACATTAAATCAACGAAGAACTGAAATGGCATTGTCTACATTAAATTTACCTAGTAATGCAACATCAATACGAGCTGATATTACAGATGGTTTTTCATGTGAAGATTTATCATATGGATATTATGCTGATATTGAAAATGATTGTCAAATATTTCATGTTTGTTTGCCAGTAGTTTATCCAGATGGTAAAGAAAATACATTTAGATGGAGTTTTATTTGTCCAGAAGAAACAGTATTCAGTCAGGTATGTAAAAACAATATAATATAATTTAATTTGTAATTTTACATTTACATAAATCTTTAATTTTGCAACTTCACTATTTTTTTTTTGTAAATTCAGGATTCTTTTACTTGTATGCGTTCTGAGGATGTGTCATTTGGTTGTGAAGAATCTGCCAAATATTATGATTTAAATAGAAATTTTGGTATGATATTAGATACATCATCCGAAATGAATAATAATAATAATAATGAATTGGATATGACATCAAATCATATGATGAAAGAAAAATCTGAATTGATTCAAGAAAATATTGATAATGATGTAATTGTTGAAAAATTGAAACCATCAATTATAAATAATGATAACCAACAACAAATAAATTATATACCAACAATATCAACAACATTAAAACCAGTAACCGTAAAACCAGTAACAGTTAAACCAGTAACAGTAAAATTAGATAGTAATAAGAAAAGAAGGAAAAATCCAAATCGTAAAAGTCAACCAATTAGAAAAACAACATCAACAACAGCTTCAATTCCAATTACAACTACGTTTAAAACAATTGAACATCAAGAACCAGAATTTATTGAAAAGACTACAATGAAATATCAAAGATTTACAAGACGTCCCGATATTAATAAGGATAATAATAATAAGAAAAAAATTGATACTCTTCATAAAGTAACAACACAAACCCAAAAACGTAAAAGGCCATCGGTATCATTGAACTTAAATTCGAAAAAAAATGATATGAATATTCAAAAAGATGAAAAACCTGTTACCGAAATAAATACAATTTTACCATTACCAGCAGTAACAGTAATTCCTGAAATAACAATTGAAAAGGAGACTTTTAAACCAATTATCGTTAAAAATGATGAACCAATTATTGAACCTTTAATTGTTGATATCAAAGAAGAGGAAGAAATTTTACAACCAACAACCGTTATAACAAAATACGTTGAAACAATACCAGCAACAGAAAAACCCTTAATATCAGATGAAATTATACCAAATATGCCGGAAGAAGAACAACAAATTGCCGAAAATAATAGAATAACACCATTACCAAATTTACTGCAACAATTTATAAAAGACGACGAAGAAAAAAAGGAGTCAATGACCCAAACTGATGATGGTAACATAAAGGATAACATTAACAATGATAATGATGAACAAAAAACACAAAATAATCACGATCAACAATCAATGATTATTAATTTGATATCAAGTCTTGTAAATGCAGAAAATACTAAAGTTGATGGTGAAGAAGAAAAATTTGATAATATGAACGTGCAAAACTCCCAAAATAATAATAATAAAAAAAATAATGATGAACAACTGAATATCATGTCAGAATTAATGACAACAAAAATTCCTGATGTACAAGAAACAGTAAAAGATCAAAATTTAAATTCTGAACATGTTATTGTTAATATTGAAGACAAACTAAAAAATGATGATGATGAGGATATAAAGAATACAGCAGAACATTATAATATACATAAATATCAATCAAATATGTATAATCATATGACACATATTCCTGTACGAATTATTTCAGATGATACATTACCAATTGAATTAATTGAACATAATGTTGATCATGCTGAACAATGGAATGAAGTTCAACAAACTGATAATGAGAAACATGATAAATTGGAATCATTAAATACAGATGACAAAAAATTAGTTATGGATAAATTGGAAGATATTTTACTTGAAGCAATTAAAATGTCCGAAGAAGGATCAACAGTTATTAAAGAAATTCAAGATTTAACTGAAGAACAGAAATTAAATGATGAACTTAAAGTTAAGAATGAAGAAAATTTAGATACAAAAGAAAATATTATAGAAAATAATGAAATGACAGTAGTAAATCAAAGTTCAGAAGAGGTTCAACCTATTTATCATCGAATTATCGATGAACCAGCGAATTTATTAAAACCAGAAATTTTGTCTGTTTTAGTTGACGAACAACCAATTATTCATAATCTTGATGAAGATGTTAAAATTGTTCAGGAAATTGAATCAGAAAATAAAATACCCGAATTAATATTACCAAATGAAGAATCTAAACTGCAAGAAGTAATTGATTCATCTTCTTCAGACAGTGAGCAAATAAATAATATTCCAGTAAATAATATTCCAGAAATTATTACAGAACTAACACTAATTGATAAGCAGCAAATAAATGAAAATAGTTTGCCATCGCTTACAATAACTGAAGCTCAAATTCCTTTAGAATCAATTCCATTAAATAGTAATAACGAAGAACAGAATTTACAAATTACAGAAATAATTAGCAGTTCTACAGCTGAACCAATTATTACTGATATTGTTAGTGATCGAACAAATGAGGCACGAAGTTTAATGAAAAAAATGGATCCTAGAAAAAGACGTTTTCTATTCAGATCAGATGCTAAATAGACTGAGAAATAATTAAGTTAATTTTTAATATAAATTTATATTACCAGTTTTAAAATATCTGATACAAAATTATTAAGATATTAATTTTAAATTAATGTTTGGCCATATTCACAAAAATTAAAAGAAAATCTTGTCTTAAAAATTTGAAAAATAATTTAAATAAAACAATAAAAAAATGTTGTCCTAGAGGCAAAGTTTAGGTTGACAATATCACAGTTATTTTGTTGATAAATTTTAACCTAAATTTTGCATAAAATAATTAAGATTTTAAATAAATTATTTTGACATTAAAAATTTAAATAAATAAAATACTTTTAAAATAATTTTTTTTTTTTTTTAAATATTGAATTTTCAGGAATATTTTATGAGAATGACCTGATAACATTTTCTAGCTAGAACCACGCACATACAATTTATTTATCCCCGTAAACCCTAATTGGAAAATGTACAAATTTTTTGTATTATCTTAAATAACTTTTACTTATAAAATTTCGCTGAAATTTCCCATTTCAATTTCCTGATTTATTTACAAAAAAAAAAAGGAAAATTATTTGAAATTTTCAAAATTTCGTATGCAAATAATGAAAAAAGCTGCTAACTAGCGAGAGCAGATAACTTTAGTTAGGTTAAACAGTGATTTATGTCCAATATAGATTTATAATTAATGAACCTACAGCCAATTTTTAATATAAAACCATGCTATGTTAATGTCTTCACATCTTTTAAACCACCAAGAGTGTACACGTGATATCAACTAAATGAACCAAATTTCATTCAAATCTGACATAATATTTTTTTGAAATATTTCCCATAGATTAAAAAAACATTGTAACACTGACAGTATCGATCCCATCTTTGACAGTCATCAGGATGAAAATTGGATGAACCAGTATGCTAAATAACATATAAAAAATCTGACGAGCGGTTCTATAGGAAATGTTGCTGATCCCACATAAATTTTGCGGCGTTTTATGACATTTTTTTTTGTTAATAATTTATTTAATAATTTTAATTATGTTTATGAATAATTAGTGATTATTACTTTAGAAAATGTGATTATTACTATAGATGAATGTATTCGTTTTTTAAGAAAAGAGATTATTTTATAGTCAGGAAAATGAGGAAATTTAAAAAGATAAATACTAACCTCAAAATTCAATAGAACTCCTCGCAATTTGAAGAAAACTAATTGAACATTGTTTTCAGAATATAATTCATTTTCTCACTTTACACTTCTATATTTCATTTATAGACGAATAATTTACATACACTATCAAATACTATAAATTTTTGGCTCTTCACTTTTTAACCTTAAACATATTTTCACTTTTATTCGAAACACTTTGTCCAATGGATCTTTTTAATTGCCAATATATTAACAATTCACATTTTATTCGACACGAAATTCATTCCTAATATATAAAACTTTAACTAGAGATTAATTAAATCTTTTTTAATTATTTATAAATATTATTTACTTATTTTTAAATTAATTAATTTAATAAATTGCTAACCGATTAAATTTTCCATAAGAAATGCATTAAATATTTTGGCGGGCCCGTTAATAATACTAAAAAAATAAAATAAATGTCAAATTAATTTGATTATCCATATAATGTTTCAAGCGCCATCTATATGTCATATAAGTTTTTAATAATCAAACGAAAACTAAATATACATTTTTTTAACATTCAATAAGTTTGATGAAAAGTGGAGCATTTTTTTATAAAATCAAAGTTTTACAAAATATTAATTAAATTTATTAATTTTATGAATTAATTTTAATAAATAATTTTAAATCTTATATGTAATTACTTTACAAAATAAATTGAAAGTTGTTTTGTGGTAGTTTGATAATTAATTTTATACCTTTTAGGTTTTTAACTGGAATATAGATTGCGCAATCAACAAAATTTCTTGATTTATATTTTTTACATGACATTGACATTTAATATATTT
Organism: Rhamphomyia laevipes; assembly: GCA_963920725.1. NCBI lineage: Eukaryota > Metazoa > Arthropoda > Insecta > Diptera > Empididae > Rhamphomyia > Rhamphomyia laevipes. The sequence continues at coordinate 1,662,429 of OY987255.1, forward strand.
TGTAATGCCAAGTAAAAACCGCGAAAAAATATTATATTGACAAATATATCAATAAATAGTAAAAATATAACGTATTTTAAATAAAAATTATTAAAAAATTGTGATTAATCAATGCTACGATAACATCTTTAAATTATCGGAATAATGATTTAAGGTCAGTGAATGAAAATTATGTTAATTATATTATAGAAAATTATAAAAAGTGATTGTTAAACCATTAAATTTTCAATATGAATTTTACTAAATATATTTTGGCGGGCATTTCAGTTCGATTGTCGAACTAAGAAAACTTATTAACATTTCTTATTGCCAATCCGATCTTGTAAGGCACAAAAGATAGTTAAATAAAATAAATGAATGTCCTGAAAATGTTAAGTAAAGCGATTCAGTTCAAATTCATACTTTTGCAAATCAAATTCACCTTTTTGCAAATCAAATTCCACTTTTTACAAATCAAATTAAACATATTATTGCAATTCAAATTCAACTGATAATAAAAAATGTTTCAAAAATTAATTGATAAGACACATGAGGTTGAGGTACGTGATTTAGGTTGAGGTACGTGACTAGACACTCATTAGCTTTTCTTCCGTTTTACTCCTCGATGATGAACGCAATCGAAGAAATTTTTTCTAAAATAAAATATTATACACGTAATATATTAGAATTTGGTTTGCAAAACGATGAATTTGAACTACAATAGGATGAATTTGGAGTGCAATGCAAACCCTGTATAAAAAAAAGAATATTTGAAAATTATATTTACAAAAAGAAAATGTCACTTTTATAGGGTAACTAATTAAAACATTATTATTACATCGAAAAATTAATTAAAATAATTATTTAATAACCAATCGAGTTCGATCTGTAGTAGCGTTTGAAAATTTTAAAACAATAAATTTTATATTTTTAACATTTTTATATTTATAAAATTTATAAGTAGGATAAAATAATTATACAATAATATTAGCTTTTAGATTATATATATAATTTTTATTTTATTCACTTATTATTAGATGCCATTATTGGTTCATAGCTACAATCATCATTATCATTATTTAATAAATTATTACCAGCCAATAATAATGTATTATTAAAACGATCAAAATTTTGTTGTGAAAATATTGGTAAATGTCCATTTGCTTCTAATTGATTTATAATTCTATTAACTTTACCACATTTTTGTAATGGTATCTCACTACTAATTAATTTACAATTATCATTTAAACTTTTATTATTTTTATTCAAATTTTCCAAATTATTAAAATCTATATTATCATTATTATCATTCATTTCTAATAAATTTACATTTTCTGATAAAATATTTGGTTTTTTATCTTTATCATTGGTTTTGATCGGTGACATTTTCGTAATAGTACTACTACTACCACCATTCGAATTAAAATTAATCGATGCAGTTTTATTTAAACGATTTAAAAACCAATTTTTTACTGGTGTATTTATTGGTGACATTGATTTTTGATTATTTATTAATTTATTAGATGTTTTATTTATATGTTTTTTAATACCATTTTGTTTTGAAATTGTTGTATTCGCTGCTGATGATAATGATGATTTTGAATCATTACCATTAGATTTTTTCACTTTTTTCAATTTGTCAATGTTATTTTGTTCATTGGTAGCTGCTGCAGCTGCTTTATTAAATTGATTTGTTAATTTATTTTGTACATCTTTAATTTTTATTTGAAATTCACTTTTCGTTTTTATACTATCTAATAATAATAATTCTGAATTTTCTATTGACTTAGATGTTGATGGTATTATTGTTACTGGTAATAATGTTATTGATTCATCTTTATCAGTAATTTCATTTAAATGATTATTTTGATTAATATTTCTACATTTTGGTATATCATATTCAACATTACTAGAAGTTGTATTTAATTTTAATTTACCTAATTTTATTGGAATATCTGGTGGCAGTTCATTTAATTGAATAATTATATTATCATTAGAATTTTGAATTTCATCTTTTATAATTTCATGATTATTTCTTTGATATAATATATTATTTGGTTCTTCATAAATATCTTCACATTGTTGATTACAACCAGATGAATCATTTAATGTCATAAAGTTACATTGATTTTGAATTGAGGATTGTTGTTGCTCTTGTGGTGGTGGTGTTGGTAATTTACGTAAATTATTATTAAAACTTATATGAATACTAGATTTTGGACTGTTACTATTACTTCGACTATTTGTATTACAATTTTGTTTAAATATTTTATTTGTTTGGTTAATTTTTTCTATATAAAAATCACCACGAATTGATGCTTCAATTGCATGTATCCATTCTTTAGTATCAATTTCATTTAACGATTGAAATATAAATTTTTTATTTGTTTCATGATTAATAATTTGAAAACATAAATCACGTTTTTTACCTTCACCATAATGTTCAATTTCTGTACCAGATAATTGAATACAAACAATTGGTCGCATTTGTGATGAACTATTGCTTGTATTATTATTAGTATTAATATTATTTGTATTAGTAGCAGTAGTTGTAGAATTAATTGTAGTAGTGCCATCTGTATTATAACATAATAACCAATCATTTAATATACCACAATAATATTTTTTAGTTTGATCAAAAAATAAACGTTTCTCAACACGAATTAATTGACCAAATTTTGGTGATTTATGAATTTGTAAATGGGCAGCTGGTAAACCAATATATGGACAATCTAATATTGGTTCATTTTCTTCCATTGATTTAGATCGTTGATGATGTTGTTGATGATTAGTATTATTACTATTATTATTTAATAGAAATGATGTTGTTTGACGGCGAGGCTGATGATGACGATCATTTATTGGATCTGATAATGATATATTACAAATATCATATAAATCTTTATCTTCAGAATCCGAATCTAAACATTCAATCATACTAGTTGTTGTACGATGTTTCTTTTGTAATGGTGTACTATGAAATGTATTATTAAGTAGTAAATTTGTTGTTAATGGCATTGATAATGGTGCTGTATTTATATCTAAAATATTTGTATTTATATTTGGTGTTGTTGAAAATGATGATGGTCCACTAAAGTCCATATATTCATTGTGTTTTACTAAAAAAAAAAAATAATGAAATAATTATAATTTTTAAATAAATTATTAATATTCTTAACTAGATTACTTACTTCTTCTATTTGCACTCATATCCAAATATGATGAATCTTCTTCATTTTCCAAAATTGTTGAATTTCTTGTTAATTTTAAATTATTTGATACATTGAAATTTTGATTTTCTTCAATACCATTTTCTTTAATATTATTTTTATTACAATTACAATTGCAACAATGATTTTTACCATTACTTAAATATTTTAATAAATTTATTAATTTTTCACATCTTTCTAAAAGTTTACGACTTTCTAATTCATCATTCGATAATTCTGTACTATTTTTTAATGTATTTTGATAGTCAAATGATTGTAAATTGTTTTTTAAATGATGTGAAATATCTGAAAATAAAAATTAGATAATGGAAATATTAAAAAATATAAAAACTATATAAAAAATTTAATGTGAGTGACCTAAAAAATTTATTTAATTACATAAAAAACTGTCGTAAATGTAATGGTTTTTAGGAAAATTGTTTGATTTGATACTCATAATCTTTAATATTTGGAATTTAATAAATGCTCTTGACAGCTCTAAATCAAATTTTTACATCTGCTGTTCATATTATAATATAGAAGTGATAATATTTCTTTAACATGCAGAGAAGAAATAATTTAATAGATTTTTGTTTATTTTGGAAGTCAATAAAATATCCAATAATTTTTTATGCTTGAAAAATTGTACGAAAATTATAAATTGGATACTAGTCGGTATAGTGCCGGTTCAAGTATTTTAAAAGTCTTATGAAATTATTAAATATATACGTAAAAACATATTTTACAAAACAGTGATAGCAAAATCTAGCATTGATCAACTGAAAGTACCCATTATTCAATATTTAAGCTACAACAATACTTCATATAGTGTCCACATTTTTTATTTCCATTACAAACGCTAAACTGGGAGTTTTGGCGTTGGGCTTGATCCTAAAAAAATCTATTTGAAAGAATTTGAGTTTTCGAGGTTGGAGAGTCCAATTTAATAATAAAAAGATCACGCTTGCGTACGCAAAAATTGCTAATATGGAAGAACAATCTCTCGTTAGTTTTTTATTATAATTTGGCACACAGGTTCTTCCAAACTTCATCTTGATGTCCGTGGGTTGGGACTAACGAGAGGTTGTTCTTCCATATTAGCAATTTTTGCGTACGCAAGCGTGATCTTTTTATTATTAAATTGGACTCTCCAACCTCGAAAACTCAAATTCTTTCAAATAGATTTTTTTAGGATCAAGCCCAACGCCAAAACTCCCAGTTTAGCGTTTGTAATGGAAATAAAAAATGTGGACACTATATGAAGTATTGTTGTAGCTTAAATATTGAATAATGGAACTAGCTCATATCCTACTACTTGCTGTTTAAGATCCTAAGTAAAAGAAAACCAAGAATTTTATCAATTTTGTTTTTGATAATGCCTGATTTTGTTTTTGATAAATCCATCTCTGTGCCTTAGACATATAAATAACTGTATTTGAATGGGTTAATTAAAGTTTTGACCTTTCGTATCAACACACATAAATAAAATAAAAAAAAATTCTTTATGTATTTCAAATTTGTTGTTAATTATTATTATTTTTTTTTTTTCGATCTACAAGTTGAAAACATGCTTTCATTTATCGTCTTAGTCATAATTCGAAGAATAAATTTATTTAGATTAAACAGAAAATCCAATATTTTTTATTTAAAACAACATAAACAATGTAAATTGACTACTTCATTTTTTTTTGATTAATTTCAATTTCTTGATATATACATAAATTTTTCGATTTAACAAATAAATTGACCAAATTCACAATTTACCGAATGCACAAAATTGAATTAATCTAAGAACTGAATGTAAATATATTCGGAATATTAATTGACCTAATGTATATTTTAATGGTATTTAAATTATACCTCGCTGATCAAACCCATTGATCGAATATAAATTGAAGTACTCATCCGGCTAATTAAATAATGATTTTGTTTTATAATGTTTTCAGAATTCAGTATTCAAGATCAAAATATTTATTCTGTCAGAATCGGCAAATTTGAATTCTATAAATTAAGTCTTTCGTAAATTCTGAATTCGGTTAAATGTGTCTATTGTGTATTGTTTTCGGTCAATTAGCCGGATCCCAAAAATATGATTTTAAAGAAAAATGATAATTAATTAATTTAATTTCTTTTTGTTTTAAATAATTTTCATTAAAATTGTGCAAATTTGAAGTCACAAGAGGACATAGAAGTTTAAAATAACAATTAATTATTACGATTTAATTAAATTATGTTCCAAAAAAAAACCACTTAAATAATTTTATTTAATAATATTAGATGAAAACACAACTTGTAAAATGTGCTAATATATAATTTAATTTTTTTTTCAAAAAATAAAAATATTTTAATTAGCGATTGGTTGAAAATAATATTAACCTTGAAATTGCATCGCGTGTCCAGTAATTTAACAGTGTATCTAAAAGTCAATTAATAAATATAATAATGAATAATTTATTTAAGTTAATATTTTAAAATTTAAACTTTAATTTAATGTATTTTTCGCAAAAAAAAATAAAGAAACATTAAGAAATTAAATATGTAATTGGAAACTAATTAAAATATATTTTTACGTACCTCCTAAAAATACGTTAATTTCACTTAAATTTAAATTTGAATCCATTTTAATGTCATTAACTTGATTTAAATATAATTTAATAGATGATATTATTTATATAAATATTAATAATTTGTTCATAAAATTAATTTTAAATTGATTAATTTTTTTTATGAATTATTATTTCCACCACCCGCCATGAATTTTGTAATTACTATCAATTTTTTTTTAAGATTACATTGTTCCCAATTAAATTGTAATTAATTAATCTTTTAATACCAACTTTAATTTGAATTTTAATGAATTTTTTTTTTATTTATTTGTAATATTCACTATACATTTAGCACAAATTTTTAATATATTTTTAATATATTTTTTTATACATTCCACAATCAAAAAAATTATTTATTAATAAAATGATATCCCAGAGAAAAGATTCGATCAGAACGTCATGAACAATACTGAAGAGGAAATTCATGACAAATATACCAAAATATTATTTAAATTTATATTTTTTAGCCTTGTCCAGCGGCAGTAATGCAGTCATCAACATGATTATTATATATACACAGTCACAGACGAAAATTTTCTATATAAATAAAAAAAAAACCCAACATAATTTAACAGTGAAATCATAAAAAGTTGAACCTCAAAATTATGAAATTATAATTTGTATTGTATTTGTGTACTTTCATAGATGGCGCTAATAGTTAAATATTTATTTCCAATTGATGAAAATATAATTTTTTCAAGAATTATGTCTTAGAAGTAAGAGGTGATCGAACCAATTTACACGATGAACTAACAACTCGACGGAATGTTATAAAACTAATATAATTTACTAGTATTGACAATTCAATTTGTGAACTTTTTAAATTATTTATAGCAAATTTATTTAATCTTAGCATACTGCATACAGCTAGAGTGAAATTAAATTTTAACACGATCTCGAAAGCTTTCCAAATTCTCCGTTGAAATAGCCATGTAAAAATTGTGAAAATTATTTTGATTGTATTAACATTTTGATATTTAGAATGTTTTTTATGTAGCGTTTTATATTGTCCTGTCAACTATTCAAATTTCTATAAAATAAAACAAAAATTAAATGTCAAAATTTAATTGTGAAATAATGTTAAAAAATAACTGAATACTTTTTTCGCGCCATCTGTTGGTTATACAACAAACCTTTTTTCTTGACATCGATATTATTCAGTTGTGATTTACGCGACGTAAAATTTTAATGAAAATTTCATTTCATTCGAGATTATATATACTAAGTTCTAGATGTTGCAGAAAATTTGACATTCACATATTTCATATTGAAAGAAATTAGACTTTCTGAGGTGATCGCACCAATGCTTGTTTGCGCGATATATCTTATTTTATAAAATCAATTTCACCTTAAAATTTGATTTGTCATCGTATAACTTAAAGTAAACTGGAATTGTTTTGCTTTCGAAAAATGAATGAAGTTGGCCATATAGCATATAAAACAAGCTGACATATAAATTTTGAAAATTTTTATATTTTCAAATTTAATACGAAAATTATTGATGTTACTTACTTGTACTATTTAATTATAATCTACTGTTTTAATTATTAATAGAAAACCACCACCCGCAATGCTAACTCAATGCATTTACTACAAAATTTACTTCTGATTCATTCAAAAATACATTTTATGCAATTTTACTTATGTTAGAGAGCATAGCCTGTACAAATACAGAGTACAAAGTTCTTTAACACTCGTAACTAAAAAAAAATTATTATTCTATTTTTAGCACGTTTTTAATCAATATGGAAAAATATTTTTTTATTTTATTTAGTCAGTCTATCCGGTTTAATTTTTATTAAGGAGATGAATTTTATTTTAAAAAAATATACTCGTATTTAATAATTTGAAATTCTCTTTTAAAAAAAAAAAATTTACACGATTATTTAATGCAGAAATGTAGATTGTAAGACTTTTAACAACTCGTTGTAGATAATTCTTTTTCTTGTTAATTCATAAATTTATATTATGTTATTGAATGGTTTATAAAAATTATGTATGAAGGTTTTTTGACTTTTCTAAAAGATATCTACATTCTACATAAGATTTTTTACAAGTTTAGTCGGGAAAGAGTTAATGGAGTCGTATAAAATTTATATGGCTTTAACATTATGAACATGTGGAGTAAAATCTAAAATGCCATTTAGTTTTTCAATATGATTTAATTTATTTTTCAAAGATATTGGAATAGAAAAACCGAAAATCAATTTGACGTTTTTCAATATTATCAATTATCCGTAAAAACCCTAATTTTATTGAATATTAATTCAATTAGTCTTTAATGATTTACTTGATTTATTATCCTTCTTCATCTCTTTGGGTCTAATACTTCAATTTACTTGAAAAAAATACGAAAATCTCAAAAAATTCGGTTTTATTCGAATGATTAAAAAACTGCGGAATACATCCTCTGCGATTGTGAGGCTGTAATCCGAAAAAGCCTATTACACCTGGGTAAGGAATTTCTGACTCCTCACAAAATCGTTAGTCTAGCAGTCATGAAAACTCTGCGCTTCTACAGAATCCTGGATATTAACCAAATATAAGTAGAGTTAGGTACTATTGATCTATTTACATCGCAGTGTAGGTAAGTGAAGGTACGTTCTTCTACCTTATTTATATATAATCTAATCTAATCTACTGCTATAATTATAAATAAATCACAATTACATTTTTGTTTAATTGAATTCAATAAAAATCATCCTCGGATCTTTCCACAAAATATTTTATATTTCTATATTTATATTTAAAATAATTATTATAATTATTTACTTGTACAAAAAAAAAACTGAAACACATTTAAAGACTAGTTTCCACACACAATAAAATAATATTTATAATTCAAACATAATTCGTGACAACAGGATGTCAGCACTAAAAGAACAGATGTTCACTAAAATGTTTATAAATGCAGTACTGTACAAATAATTCAGTACTCTACTCAAAATTGAATTGATAATAATACTTAAAATTAATTACTATATTTCAGACGGATTCTAATAGCACACAAAATTTACGTATTCAAGTGTGTTTTTGATATATAGATTCATCGAAAGCCGCAATTTTGACGTTTATGGAATCCAGCTAATGTTTTTGCATATGTTTTAATATTTCAATCTTGTATTTCTAAAATTTGTCAAATATTATTCATTAATTTTTTAAATATAGTTAAAACATAATTTTCATCATTTTACATAATTATACAGAGTAAATATATGAAAGTTTTGAATTTCAAACTGACACTCTTCTATCTTACAAAGAAACTGTTTTGTTCTGTATATTTTCTGTTTTTTTTTCTTCTATTTTTTGGAATGATGCTGTATGGAACTAACATTATTAAAATTAAATCTTAACTTCTAGTAATTACACAATAATACAATATGTCATTAAATTTATCATAAATATTTTTATGCTTCAGTTTCTTCTTCCATACATTGTTGCATTTCCTCCGGTGTCCTTAAATCAATTGCGAATTTTTTTCTTGTCGGTGTTATACCATCTACACCATCATTATTTTCTTTAACACGTCGCGAATAATCTTGAAAAGCTGCTGCCAATGCAAATGTTAATTTTCTAGCTGTTGCACGACTATCACAGACAAATGCATGTACTTCAAATGGATTTCGTTTATCTTCTTTAACAACAATCATGGCAAATACTCTTGTATAAACAAGATCTTGTACACCATACGAAATTGTATCAATTGCATATTTCCAATTATTTGTATTTGATTGTGGTGCTGTTATTTGTAAATCGACACCATCAGTTGATACTTTTAAATCACAATGTGGTAATACTTTTTTTGGTGGTAGATTTTTTGCCTGGCCAACCATAATGTCGACAGGACGACGGGTATATTTAATGCCCCATAAACCACGTGCTAGTTCGCAGCCAATATATTTTACCTAAAAAAAAAATATTTGAAATATTTTATTAAATATATTTTATAGTAATCGACAAATCAACTTAAATTGAAGTAGTTCTTATGTAACCTATTCGATAATAAAGAAATGGCAGTAATAGTGTAAAGTGTGCAATGGTTTACAAATCATTAGGTCACGGTTTCTATTCCGAATCAAGAGATTAATGTCGCTTAAAACTAACTCAACTTTAAATGTGGACCGGTACTTAAATGTGTCTAACGTCTATCATTAGAAATTACAGGCCTTGGATAATATCTAATATTTTTAATTGAAAAATGATACAAATCACTTGTATGAGTTAATTTTTCAATTAAAAATATCATGAATATTGGCAACACTGACTTAATTATTTTTCTATTTAACAACTCATACAACAAGTTTTTATTATATAATAAAAAAACATGTTTGGCCAATTGCCACTGGGTGTGTTTGAAGTTCAGGGACAAATGCAGCACTACTGAAAGTTTGTTTACCTATATTTTATGTACTACTAATAGACCCCAAAATATTTTTGCTTATAATAATAATAACTTCTTTATTACCCACTTCGTAGTAGTAGCGGGTGGGTGATATTCATTTACGTTTACGGTTTTGTTACGCATTGCAATCACAATTTACTTTAATTCAATTAAAAATAGTAGAAAAAAACACCATCATCAACAACTTTATTATTCAAATTTAAATTTATTATTATATATTTCCGGAAATATAAATGAATAAATGGAGATTTTTAGAATAAATAATTATATATAAATAAAAAGTTGAAACGTATAAAAACAAACTTCCGATATACATTTATAAATAAATGTTCAACGAAGCGTTAAGTTTAATTTTTTTTAGAAAAATTATATAGTTAAAAATCAGATCATGTTCAGAGCATATAAATATTACGTCAAATAATAATGTGTAATTTGAAAAAATAGTAAATATATTATTAAACTATAAAATATTTGATATTTACCTTAAAAATCATTGGTAATTCTGATACTGTAACTTGATTTTCAAAGCTACTGTCAACGCCATTTGAAGTCATATTTAATATTTCTCTGCAATTTCAAATTATAATAAGAATCCTTAAAATATCCTTTAGTAAATCTAAAATAAAACAAAAAACATTTAAAATTAGAAACAAATTTTTTGAAATTTTAATAGTAAATTTGTATATAAAGAAAAATAATCGTTAACTCGTACATAATCGATAGTATTTAGCAATGGAGTTTTACTTAAGACACCCAGTATATAGTTTTTTAATAAATGTATATGAAGATTGATTGCATATCCGTAACCTAAACTACCGCCTAAGTAATGTATAAATTATCACTAATATCCTGGCTGTCAAAATAATTGTGAAGATGAAAAATATATTAACAATAAAAATGAAATTTAATATTATCATACAGAATGTGACACAATTAAAACAATTCCATGTAAAATTCAGATGACCTATTCATTTACAGACATATTATACACCAATTTAAAATAAATGTCTGATAATATTATTTTGCTATAGCTGATAGTGTAAAAACAAGTTATTCAATTTCCATTAATATTTATATAAGTTATAATAATTAACATTTTCTATTTAGATAAGTAAGATAATCTACCCACTATCGATTTATATTCACTATCATCAATTTATTGCACTATATTTTTTCAGAAAAAAAATTATCGGAAGTGATAACTTAATACTAACTACTTCTCTTAGAAATAAAATCATTCAAGTATCGAATTTTGTACAAAATATTAGAGTAATGCAATCCTTTTTTTTATGTAACACTATTTAAATAAACACGGAAATTATAATAAAATAAATATTTGATTACGGATTTGAATTTATCGTAATAATTGATAAAAATTATTTCCTACTAATAACTAAAATTTTACTGATTATACTAAAATATCGAAAGAAATCGAGAAAGAACTGAAATTAATCAAATTATGATGTTTGTGATTGATTACATTAATCACGAATTGTTAATTTTATTGAATTAATTAAATTTGATTTAATTTTTTTAATATATATTTTGAAATATAAATTTTAGAAATTATTGATTTTTGGAGTAATATTTTTATTTCAAAGTTCAACCCTGAATTTAATTGTTATCTAAGTAAATTTATATATTTTTTTATTAACAATCAATTTACAATGCAATAGCGATAACAAAACGTTAAAAAATTGAATATTGATTAAAAAAAAAGAAAGTTGCTAACATTTTTAATTAACAAATTAATTGCGATTCAACAAATTTTAATTAATTTTACAATTTTCATAAATTTCTCTATACTGTTGCCCACAAATGCAAACGTCAGAAATGCAATTTAACAAGTTTTCTCAGTTCACTTATGAGCTGTTGCCCTGTGGGTTTAAGTTTTTATCAATTAACTTCTGACCTGTTCATTGAATTACAAAATTAAATGTTTAAGATAAATCTTAAGATATACTTAATTAGTAATCGAGTATGTAATCCTCATCAATCTCACACACAAGGTTTCAAGCTCCATTTTTGCGTTACCAAGAAAATGGGGACCTTAGAAAGAGACCGATTATTGGTTTGGATCAGGGAAAACAATTGCTAAAACTGAGTTGATTCGATATTTAATTATTATTAATTTTTTTTTTCTTTTAGTATTTTTATTATTATTATATTCCATGACTTCTGCATCACCTAAACACTTTTTATCAATATTATTTTAATTCTATTAACAAATTTTTACATATTCTTACATTTAAAATTGAATTCCACTACTAAATTCCACCACCATTTAAATGAAACTGTTTAGATTACTAATTGATATTACAAACAGTACACTTTGAAAATAATTTTTTTTTTTTTTATAGTATTTTCAAGCTTTTTGTTTATCATTAAAATATTATACAAATAACACTACTGATAATAAATTATCACTGTTTAAGTTAAGATACGACGTGTAACATAGACCTAAAATAAATTTAAGTTCATTTTATATTTAAAACTGTCGTTTTTATGATGAAATTTTGAACAAATTTCCAAAACTTGTCACTCTGATCTCTACAAAATTCATACTAAAAAAGTTTATGACTCATTCAAACTGGAAGTTAAATCAAATATTTTTTTTTGTTTAATGTTAAGTTTATTTACTGTCATGAGATGTTATTATCATTAAAATAAAAGCGGTAATAATGAAGTGAATAGAACTTTTCTACAACAACAACAAAAAAAGTAATTTTAAACTTGTACATATATTTAGATACATATAAACATAAACACATACATAAATATTTTTTTATATACAATTCCAAAAACATAAAAATAATAATAATGACAATATTGTTAGTAGATAAAAAGTGGAAAAACTTAAAAATTGGGGGGTTCTAAGCGCAAATTATAATATCATTATATATTCAATATAAAGATACGGGTTTGTTCAGAGTTGCTTCAGAGTTCATTAGTAAATTTACAGATAAAAATGTTATAAATAATAAAATGGCACGTGCTGGAATTAATATAAACGAAATATTTTGAAGAAAATTAATCGGAAAAATTGTTGTATGAAACTACATAAATTGATAGAACGCTATGTTTATTTAGACAATAACTTCACTTTGATCGTTCCTCATTATTTACATAACATAAAACACAAAACAATGTTTAAATAAGACCATTTAAAAAGGTTAAGTTTTCAAATTCACCAGGTGCATAAATAATCTTGATCATAAATTCTGATGTGCAACCAAATAGTAAACCTGCAGCTTCCAGTAAAAACTATTTATAAGTTACAAATTTAATTCAATACCATTTCAACCGCCTAATTTATACAATTTTTCTACAACAAGTGTACATAATGATTTTGTAGTTTACAGCGTTGTAAATAGGAAACTTATAATTATGCTTTTTTAGTTGCTTTAATTTATCCCTAGAAGATATTTCCAAGAAGCTATGAAACTGTCTTCAGACCTTAATAACTTTACGGAGGGAAAACAGGGTAACAATACCCTGAATATCAGCTCATGTACGATTTGATGGAACCGAAGAAGCGGATCTTTTGGTAAAACTGTTACCTTAAGTGGCTTCAATAGGACCAAATAGTCCGACCCCAAAAAATTATTGCAGTAGGTATGAGGCATTCGAAAATGTATACATACCTAGACCAACTATATACGAGCTATGGGAATGTTTGAAATGAACAAGAAACTTACGACGCTTATGAATCAAGCCACTGTAGTTACATTAATTACACTTTTAGAATCGTGCTGCATATCATTGAAACAGCTATACTGTTTTGTCGATAGTTCAGGTCTATGCCAGCAACATATAATTATAAAAAGTAAATCACATTAAGCCGCTGTGATTAGGGCTTGTAGTGGTTCTCGCTGAAACTAATCTATAGTTCTAATAATATCCACTTGAATATTTGAATGTATTAAGACAAAATATAGTAATTTTAATTAATAGTTACATTTTTCCTGGCATAAAATGTTCTAACCGAAAGCTAGACTATTGGGATCCAACAAAACAAAAGGTTATTTTTATTTAAACTGTCAGTAAACCATAAACCAATACTAAATATTTTATTTAAATTTCATTTTGTATCTTAAATGTATAGTAGAATAGATAAAAAATTATTATGCGCGGAATAATATCTTTTTGAATGCATGACCAACAATGGAAGCTCAACATAATATTATTAAGTTATGACTTAAGCGTGTGCTATTGCTGTGATGATGGTCAATTGTTACTATACGAAAATTTCATTCAGTTTTTGTTTTTTTTTATGTTATGTATTTTTCTTTACTAACAAAAAACCTCGGATTTGTTAAATGTTAAAAAAACAAATAAAAATTTTATTATTTTGTCGAATTACAATTTTATTTATCCATTTTAAATTTTTACCAGTTTTTTTATTTTTATTTGTTTGTTGATCTCAATTCTATTTTTATATTTTTATTTCACCAAAATAAAAATTTGAATTAACACTTTTTTTTTTGTATTTCCGAAACGGATGAAAATTTTCACTGTTTTTTAAATTGAAGAAAAGAAAACTTTTTCGAAATATTCTTTTTATTATAGTTTCACAAAATTACTAAAACTATAATTAATATTTATTTCTATACAAAAAAATTTCGATTCCATAAAATATTTGTTCTGTTTATCTTATCGCAATATTTCAGATAATTTTAATTATTATAGATAACAAAAGTTCTTATTGCAAAATTTATTTTAATAATATTTCAGATAATTACTGATAATTTAACAATCGAAAAAAATAATATGTTAAATCAATTAATGTAAATTATCACAAATTTTAATGCTTCTAATCTTTCTAATTAATATGTTAATTGTGTGGAATATTTAATAGACTAATAATTGCTAGTAATGTCATTTTATCATGCATATAATTTTTTATGTTAGACTGTTTAAGACAGTATCGAAAGGGAAATAGACAGTATCGAAAGGGGAATGAAAAGTTTGAAAATTGTAAGCCGCGTTTAACATTTTTCATTCTAAAGATAGAAAAACGTAATTAAATCTGCTGATTATTCATTAATAAATTCTTTAGCAATTTTCGGTTGTATAAATCGACTTTTAATTCCACGGAATTGTTTAGAAATATTTTTAATTGATCTAAGAGTTCTTAAATTTTCTAAATAGCACTGCTTTTTTGTGTTTTCTTTGTTGGTCGTTTTCTTGACTAAAAAATGATAAAAGGATGAAGTATTTCCAAACATTTAACTCACTTTTCAATAAGCTCTAGTTCTAGTAGATTATATAAAATAAAAATATGCTCAACGTATAAATGAAATGTCGACTTTGTATCTATAATTAAATTAAAATTCACTTATTGCAGCAATTCTCAATTTCTAATGGTTATAAATTAATGTAATACTCCATTAAATTTTCTTAATCCTAATTTCCTTTTTAACGTATAAATCTATAATTATACAATTCGTAAATATTTTTTGCCCTAGGTTTCCTGGAAATTGATTAATTTTGAGATAACTGACATACACAAGCATTTTTTTATTATCTCGGTTTGTATTTTTCAACCTTTCAATCATTTCAGCGAAATTCTTTGATAACCAGAATTGTTGAATAGTTCAACATGTCAAAAATATTGATTATTCAATTTTAAATGCAGTCATATCTATTTAATAATAAATAGTCGTTGTTTGTAGCAATTTTTTTTAGTATTTTTACTTGATTTTCGTAGGCTTCATCCGTGCAAGGAATACTAAATAGTCTCTGCAACTATTTCTTGTGTGGAATTTGTTTTTAGTATATATTTGAATAATTCTTTCAATTTTAAATATTGGTTAGTTTGATTGGTCTCTAAGGTCAGTTTAATCTCAGCATGATGGCTTAATCTACCCTAGAGCACATCATTCCAATTTAGTTCTCTCATGAACGGAATTAGTTAATACAGTCTCAATCTGCCCGCCTCTTCCATGTCGGTTAAAATTGACGTTACGTTACAAGTTATTATAACTTACTTATAACTTATCGCGCAGGGCAGTGACAGATAAATTGTTCTATCATTCTCTTTCCCACATCCTCACAAAATAACATGTGTAAGTAAATTACATTTAAAATAGAATTCTACCAAGAAGTATTATAGTTCTATTAATGTTTATATAATGTAATAAATTGATAACATTTATTAAATTAATTAGTAATCGATTATCTTAATCCTCATCAATCTCAGAATGAATGTTAACCACTAAAATGGGGAACCGATAAAGAAACCGATTATTTGTGGAAGGTCATATATGTAATCTTAATTACGAATAAAAATCTTTACTAAATCAATTTTATTCAATATTTAATTATAAATATTGAATAAAATTTGTTGTAATTAACAAAAAATTTATACATTTTGTATATTAATTAAAAATTATAGAAAGTAGAAAATATAATTATGTATACAATTTCTATTGCAATTAATTCAACGAAAAAATTTATTCAAAAAAATTTCTGAATTTTTATAATATTATCTAAAACAAAAAAATTTGAAAAATAATATCAACTTTCTCTATAACAAATAATTGTTTTTAAATAAAACTCTGATAATGTTCACAATTTAAACAATTTTTTGTTACCATAATTATAATTGAAATTAGATAATAATAAAATTGAGAAATCATAACATAATAAACCATAATAAAATCATCTTTCAAATACAAAAATGATAAAAAATTGATATTTTATGTAAAAAATTTAAATAAAAACTTACAAATTATTGGAAAATTTCAATCATTTAACCTAAATCCATTATAATTGGATGCCAATACAAAATAACAAATTTCAAATATTTTTTCAAGAACACGTTCAACATGTAACTGAATTATTAGATATACACAACACTTAATGATAAAAACAACACTTGTTCAATACCGCAATTAACGCCACATTCGGAAAAAAAAGGTTTCTCTCTTAAGTTTTTTGTTTAATAATTCTATTATTATTTTTTTTGTTGGGGAGTAGGGTTAAAACTAAATTTTGATTTTTATATTTCATATTTAATCCATGTGTAAAGAAGTCATTGCCATCAGTAAAATGAAATACACTAAATATTATTTAATCACTTTTTGTTTGTAATATATTTTTCGGATCTGACATGATACACAAGCAACACAAGACTAGCAAATAAACTGATCACATTTACGATAAAATACAAATATTAAAAATAAAATATTTGCTTTTTTTGTATTTGTTTTGATTTACCTTGATAATGTTGTTGTATAAATGTTTTAAAGATACAATTATTAGGTATAACTTTACGGATGAGCACATGGTAAAATATAAACAGCTGCCACCTTTCTATCTCTTCCGCCCAAAAAGCATAATAATCATAAACAAGTTTTCTTTTTACGTAGTAGGTTTATAAAAATCATTAAGAGTTCATTATGAAATCTTTGTTTTATAAAAATTAATTATATTTACCTTTAAATTTTGAGAATTAATTATATTTACCTTTAAATATATATCCTAAATATATGCAATATAAAATTATTGTAATCTAGTTAGCAATAGGTGGCGCATTATGTTTGTTTTAAAATAAAATAATAATTCGATTATATAATTTAAATTTAAGTTGTTTTTATATGAATTTATGAATTTTAATGATTTGTGTTAATAATCTATAGATCTTTAACCTATGCCGGTATTGCTACTGGCAACATTATACTTTTGAAACACGCGACGAGATTAAGGCTTAGATCCCCCACGTCTGTATGGAAACTGTATCAGGTTTCCTATATTGTAGAAGCCTGAAACACTTGAGACTTTATTTTATTACAAATCTGTGAGAAACAGGTAAAGTAAAGTTCGCTAGTTTGCTTTTATTCACAAAAGAAATAGGATAAGTCGATGTGCTATAGACATAAGTAGTTTTAACTGCTCCAATCGTTCATTATTGACCATTTACTATGAATAGGTTTTATTCTGTAGATTTGCTGCCCTTATCTGTTAAATTTTAGATTCATGTATAGTAAAATTTGTATATCATAAACAGCATAACAATATCTTAACAAAAGTAATTAATTTTAATTTTATAAGGCTGTCAAACATGAGTAAATGAAACTCTTCTCTTCACTTTGATGATACAATATCTAAGATCAAGAACATTAAAAAAATCGAACTTAATATATAGTTAATAATAAATAAATAAATAAATTAAGGTTATCATTAATTATTTTACTAACTAACTTAGACCATTATATTTCCGATTCCCACCAATTAAAGCAATCAATGTTGTTAAAAAGCAATTTAATAACATACACGTTCTACTATAATTAAATTAAAAGTTCTTCAGTTAATTTAACCTTATCCGTCAATATTGCAATTCACTAACTAAAATCTAGTTTTCAAAAATTAATTAGTCAATTATAATTTTACTTCCAATTAACCAAAGAGTATCAAAGATCTTAGATAAATATACAAAATAATAATTTACTTCTGGAAAAATTATTGACCAAACTTACAAGTTACAACAAAATTGTATTATTTTTAATTATAACTTCTTCTTAAATTCATCTTTTTTTTATGTAATCCAATTCAACCTTCTATATATAAAAACAAATTCGATATTGCTTTTTAATCTCTTACATCAAATAAAATGAGTAAAATTTATCTTCTTCAATTAAAAATCTTCTGGTGATGTACAATTTTATGAGTATGACCAAATATTTCACAGTTAAAACAAATAATAATTAAAAAACCATTTCTAATTTTTTGTTATGCAGAAATAAAAATAATGTTAACCAAAACATAAGATATTCAAAAAAATTTAAACAAATAATGAAAATTGAATGACAGGCGTAACCAAAATCAAAAAACAGTGGGTGGTTGATTTCTATATACATATATCCCATTTTTACAGGATAGCATGAAGAATGAAATAAATTTACACATCACCACTAATATAAAAGTTATAGTTGAATCATCCATCCGTCAAATATCATGCAAATTATTCTCGTATGTTACAACATTTAAAAATCTTTCGGATGACTGATTAATGAGAAACAAAAAAAAAACTATTATAATATATTTTTTATGAGAAATGATGAATGATTTACCTTGAATAGAATACTGGCCCGGTGATCAAAAATGATTTAATTTAAAATTTTAATATAATAATTTAAAAAATTGTGAATACATTTTTTTTTATCTATTTATTACCAAGAGATTATACATTTTTTTATTATGACACTGAAATTCAAAAGATGATTACATAATATGCAACATAAACAATGGTCAAACTTTTGAAAGAGCTTATAGATAAATTAAATATCGTTATTACTTTCATATTAAAATAAATATAATTTGGGAAATTTAATATTTTTAATCATCTGATAAAATTTTAATTTACAATTTTTACTATAAGTTATGAATTAATTATGAAGTGTAGCGATGGAAAGAAGATTAGTTGAAATTGCTCAGATTAATTAAATTTCTTTATATTTTAAAAAATGCTGTTCTTCAACATTTCATAGGAATTGTTAAAAAAGAAACAGCATAAATTAAACCTTAAAATCTAAATTATTTTATTCGAATAAGTGAGCAAAAAGTTATCTCTAGTGTGATCTAATTATTATAAACATAATTGACCGGATTTTCTAAGACTCGAAATTACGAATATCCACAAAAAATTTTTTTTAACATTTTTAAAGGGTTTTAACAGATTACATATTAAATTTTTAATATTATCTAATCTGGAAAATTAAAGTTATATTTTTTTAATAACCATTTAATTCTCTACTTATTAGTTTCTTCAATTAAAGATTTTTGTGTACATCAATAAAAAATGAATATACGGAAAAGACTATATCCTGTTCATTTGAATTGACTTTTCGGTGACCATTGAATTGAATGATCCGGGACCATTGAATTTATTAATGGTTTCCTCCGGGAATAATTCAATTTGCAGGAATGGTTCCCAGAGGAAACCATTAAATTCAATGGTTTTGGAAACCATCAATTCAACGGCCCCGAAAACCATTCAATTCTAGTGAACAGAACTTTCGCCCTGGTTCATTAATTATTTAAATGTTATTTATACAAATTATGTTAGATTCTAGTATCAGTGAACTATTGCAGTAATGAAAATAAATGAATTAAAAGCTTTGGAAAATTTTTGAATTAATTTTGAATAATACTGATGACACTAGAGACTACACTAAACAAATGTCTTATCAAAAGCTTTTTTTCTATTATCTATTATCACAAAACAACTTTGTTAAAAGTTTTTTGAAACACTTTTTGTATAAAGCTAGCTCTAAACGCTAATTTTTATTACATTAATTTCAGTTGCACATAAAATTTAATTAAATAATCAATTTATTTCTATTTTTTATCAATCAAATACCGAATATAAGTAAAAAATCCATCAAATAGTTACTTCTACTGAACAAATGATAGTACCAATTTAGACTCTATTTCATAATTACAAAATGAGATATATTTTAGTATTTCGGAACAAATATTTGAATTACTTTCTTTAATTTTGATGAAAAAGTTTAGCCAACGAAATATTCTTAAAAAATTTAAAAATATCGATTATAATTTGATATTTTATGAACTTTTCTTTTTAATTTCAAATGTTTTAAAAGTCTGTTATGAATTTATTTCAGAAAATCCAAAATTTCTAATAATTAGACATTTAAGTATTTTCTTATGCTCGATTTCATAGTGAGAGCTTAAGTCTTTGCCAGTACTTAAACTTCTGTTTAATTTATTTTCTGGTTTCTCAGTGCAAGCTTAAAAATAAACCTTGATTTATAAAATAAGTTAAGCTGCAGATGGCTTAAGTTTCACTTTTGACACTTCATATTTTTATTATCAGCTGCTTCATTTTCATTCACCAATTACATTGTTTTTTCTTATTTTTCATTCACAACAATTCCCATATTCTGTTTTAGTTTAGGATAAATTTTGATTGAGATACCAAGTAAGTTTAAGTTTCAAGCATAACATAAGCCACATACTCGGTTTAGCTGTGAAATCGGCCATTACTATATCGCACGAAGCAATAATTATAATAAATAAAATATTAAATCATTCTTGACTCTTAATGTCGGTCCAGTAATTCAAAAAATTGTTTGAGAAAACTATATCAAAATTTTGGCTAATTGAAAATTATGTGGTACAACAATAGACAGATTACTTTTGATATGATTTGCTGCTGGCAGTTTTTATTGTACCACATAATTTTCAATTAACAAAACTTTGAAATTTTTTGTAAAGAAAATTAAATAAATGGCGATTTTTTGCGGAAATAATAGATAAATATAATTATGTAATTAATAAAGTTAAAAATTTGAATGGTATTAAAATAATCTTTGAATGCCTCCTAATAGGAATTGTAATATATATAATAATTTAAAATCTTAATAAGATAATCTGCTTTTAAAAAAAACTGGTTCACAAAAAAAATGTGAATATTTCTATTGTATATAAAAAATCTTTTTTTTTCGGTACAGTACTATACCTTCAAGCATAAATAAATGTAATTTTATGCCTTCAAGCTAAGCGAATGTATCTCATGATCCTCTTTAACTGACAACAAATTCTCTATTCACTTATTTTAGTTTCTATATTATATCTAATTATATTTAATTAAGGCCACAATACGTACCGAAGCCACCGAAGCTTCGATACGTATAGTTGAAGTCTACTTGCGTCTACAATAACCTATCCTACTTCTGTTTATGAATGAAATCAGATTGGTCGGCTTTGCTTTACCTCAATACAGATTTTTCATTAAATAACATTTCAAGTGTTTCAATCTTATACAACGAATGGAGGGACCAGTGACATAAAATATTTTCCAAAAATTCGACTTCATATTCGCAACCTTTACAGGTGAATATCTGTGTATTTCCTACGCAGAATGTGGCTAGTAGCTATACCGATATACATTCGAGCCATTAATTTGTTCATTATCTATAATTACATTGATAGGAAATACTCTAATTGATGAATTCTTGTATTACAAAAAAAAACTATGATAAACTATGAATATTACAATTAAATCTGCCATCACTGCATTTTAAGTGCACTATAAAAAAAAAGGTTAAATCTTTGTCTGTTTACTCAAAATTATTCACGTGTAATCCAAGTTTTATTGAAGTTATGACACACTTTGAAAATATATCTTCATAACATAAATAATTATATGAAATAAAATCGTGTGTTGTTATTTTTATGTGCAACATTATTGTTTAATTTCAATATAAAATTATGTTAACCTAAAGAAAATCATAAAAAAAAAATTATTTCGCACTCATTTAAATATAGTAGCAACAAAAAAAAACAGCCTGGCACTAAAAATACCATAAATTTTTATTTATTTTTTTGAATAATTACCTACGATTTTCTCACAAGAATAACAAAAAAAATAAATGATATTTAGAAATTAAATACGTAAAAAGTTACCAAATTGACAGATTGGTTAATAATTTTATTTCATTTTCTAGATCATGTATTCTGTATGATGTCCAAATATTTATGGTATAATATAAAGTTACAAATTAATTAAAAGATAATAAATGGAACAGAAAAATTTATTAAGAGATAAACCACAATAATTTACAGATTTGTCAATATACTTAATAGAATATGAACCATTTTGATAAATGAGGCAAAGGAACATTACCAATACCATTTATTAATTTTGTTAAGTGGACAGACCAAAGGCAATTCAAATTTAAATAAATAGCATTTAAAGTTGTCCTTTTATTATAATATTTTAATATAATAATATAAAGGCTTCTAACGTTCAGTCGAAAGCTTTAGTAAACCTAAAGGATCATTCATCTATAAATTCTTATGAGATAAACAATATTAATTAAAAATAATCTAGTAAATTCATGAACTAAACAAAAAAACACTAATAAAAATTCAATTGGTTTTAAAGGAGTGATAATTTCGAGACTCCCTCGCATGTAGACCACATATTAATGAGTGGTATACACTCATAGAACCCTCGAGTCTAACGCTACATAATTATTACAGCGTGTCGAACAATTCCACTTCTTTAATTAATGCAAAACACTTTAGCCATCTTTATTTAACCAGCGTCTTCAAAGTTTTCTATAAAGAAACAACAAATTTTTTTTAAAATCTTTTACGTTGAAGGACAATCACAATTGTTCCAATTAAATTTAAATGAGGTCCTTCATACACCAACGACAAGTGGTGTATGACTTAAGTAAGTCTAAATCTCATTGCATGTTCCTAACAATCGTATGTCCAGTGACAATTTCCATGTAAAATTTGGTAGTTATTTTTTTCATTTCCAGAATTATCTATGGTGTTTCTATGATTAGGGATGCCACAGAACGTTTTTGTATATAAATACAACCGTTCTACTCATTCCATTTCACCGTGCTATATCTAATTCAGTTAAATTTAATTATATTCCATATTTCATGACACAACTTTTAAAATTGTCTAGAAAAATATTTTTGCATTAAAAAAGTTACCATCATAAATTATTTCCTTGTATTTTATAAATACAAGTAATTTGATCATATATGATGGGAAATTAATTTCCCTTCATTTCTCATTTAAAAATTTGATTACACAACATACAAAAATGTCAATATAAATATAAAGAAAAATTAAATTTGTGTTACACTTCTTTCGATTTAACCATTATTAAGCAATTGAAGATTCCAATATCAGCAAATAAGAAAAATGGTCTTCAATCTTTCGTTCGTTATTTAAAAGCTCAAGAAACTAAATTAACAAATTTATTGAACAATTTATCAAATAAATTAATCTAAAAATCGTGTTTGTAATTATGTTGCACCGCCAAAAGATATTAAAAGAAAATTGTAATTTTAGTCTAGTATTTTATAATTTTACCATCTCTCACCTCCCAAATCATCAATAAAGGTGGGAAATTTCTGAAGATGTTACAATAAATTTTTTCATTTCTTTTTAATATGTTTAATTTTATTGTTTCAAGTCCATTAAAAAAAAAACCAATTCTTTGGAATTGGTTTTTTTTTTTATTTTAAATGTAATTTTTTATAAGTTACAACAAGTTTCATCATTTTAACTTCGAATTTTATAGAATTAATTGTGATTAACGTGGGAAGGATGTTAACGAACCCAACCACGATGGTGTCACTTTAAAATTTTTATATTATTTATAATGTTTGTTTTGGTGAAAAAGTCTTAAAATAATAATTTCAATTCGACCATGACACAAATTTTCAATTTATTTCGTATTTTTTTGATCTGAAAAAAAAAATATCAGAGATGAAAAACAAAACTTCCTGTTTAATCTAATCTGCACGATAAAAATCACTTTTCGTTTTGGTAACTGATGCAATATATGTGAGTTAAATTCAATCTTGATGATGGGCTTATTTCATCAATTCTTTTCTTTTTGGGTTTTTTTCTTTTTGGTAATGATGAACACTTACACTATAATATTTTGACAGTAAAAAATTACATTTTGTTGGATCGAGTAATTAGTGTAATTATCTAATAAATACATAAAGAAAAATTTGAAATATTTAATTTAATTATTCAATAAAGTTAATATCAAAGTTATAATAATAATTTAGTTCATAGTATCAATTTAAAATGAGTATACAACATTTTAATACAAATTCTTCGACTAAGTAATTGGAGACTGTCTTTAGGCTTGAATAAGGTTATTAAATCCAAAAGCGAATTAATAACCTTAACAGTTAACTTCATCCTTCCCACGTTAATCAAAACAGGGAAACATTATCTTCGATTCCAGCTAATGTAGGATTTTAAGGAAAGGAAGAAGCGGGTCTTTTGGCGAAGCAAAGAAAAAGTTAAACATTTATAGGACCAGGGTGGTTTCAAATCGCTTCAAAAGGAAGTAACTGTGCGATCAAATCAAAATTATTGGGCAAGAGAAATAGCACTGAATTGAGTTATACTTGATACATAAGGCAAATCACAATAAGACGTATCGCTTTAGTAGTCCTCCCTGTAAAATCAAAATTAACTAACAAACTAATTAATTAAGAAATACATGAGAGCAGGCTTATGTAATTGATCGATCGGTTGCTAGCAACAATTTTATTTATCAAAGCACTATCAGTAGTATTTTTTGCAGAGATATGATGATTGAACTGAAGATATTTTATATACTTTTTATATATTTTTTTTCTAAATATCAAATTAACAAAAAATAAAAATTAATAAATATGTTAATTATTAGTTCTTCCTCATATCTGTCTATATTTAAATTTAAAAATGGATTTTGTTACAAACTATTTCAGACAAATTATTTAAAGATTAAATCAGCCATAGATGAAAATTAATTAAAAGAATATTGATAAATTTATAAATAAGAAATAAAAATTTTATGAATGAAATTATAATGAAGTCATTAATCACAAATTATTGATTTATATATTTAAAATTATTAAATATATTTAGTAATTTGATCAGAGGTGTATTTAGTGTAGGCTATAATATGTATATATAAAATTTGCTGAACCGAATCGTGTTTTTCCAGGTGACACTAGGTTAACTATAGACTGCATCATAGTTAAGTCCTTTATAAAAAAAGAAACACAAAATTCTCCTTTTAGCAGGCGGTTTTCTTTGCGAATCTCCGAATTTTCATTATTACAATTCTCGTGATCTCTTTCAAAATATCAAGCACCTTCCAGTCGAACGTTTAATTTTATTTAACATTTTGTATCCAACTCACTTCTGTAATGAATGCAATCACTTTTGCCGCGTCCCCTAGGTTTTCTAGATAGAAACTAACAAATTTCCTTATTCTTTTATGTCGAACTGAAGGACAATCGCATAACAAATGTTCCATTTTCTTCTCTTCCTTTATTCACCTCCGAAAAGTGTCCTAAGAATAGCATTTTCTATGATAACTTGAACTAGAAGGTTTTTTCATACTCTTTAAATATTACTATTCATTTTTTAACTATATGAAATGAATTTATCAATGTTTCTAATTCAACTTGATATCATCGCTACACCACTGTGCATCGACCTATATCATCATTTATTGGCCATTGTTTCTATACCATTTGATTCCAAGATATAAACTTTTAGAATAATAAAGTTTTTGTTAAATCTTTATTCATGACTATTCAAAACAATTAGGATTTTTATATTTCTATAAGACGACTCACTGGGTCACATATTTAAATGACCTTTATGATAATGTACACCAAAAATTGAAATATTAATTACAAATGATATTTTTATAAATTGAATTTAATTTATTAAATAAAAATATCAATTCATTCATAATGTTTCTTTTCCGTCATAAAATTTATATAAAAATTAAAATTCCTCAAATAATTTTAAATTTTAACATTACATGAATATTTTAAATTTAATTATTTCAAATAAATAATAATTACAAAAAAAAAAGTCCATATTAATTGATATTGGAATTCTATTTAATTGATTTCGACCTTCAACAATAATTCTGTAACGCAGAAAAAAAAACCTTAAAGCTTAGCTGCTACTCTTCAGTAATTCCAATTGAATTTTTTGCATTATTATCGTAAATTTTTTTTGTATTGGATAGTGTTTTGTTATTAATAAAACCATTGAATAGGCTGTAAAAAAATAAATTATATAAAAGATGAACTTAATAGCTTAAGACTTTTGGACACAAAAAAAAATCAGTTACTATGGTAGTTAAATTGAACGCAAGTAAAATAATTGAGATACCTTGAATTAAAAATTAAAGAAGAAGATCAAAAATATAATTTTGAAAAAAAAAAACATAGAACAACCTCGATTGCAGGTAGCCTAATTGTAACCTATTAACTTAAGTATTATCGTTATAAATTTATAAGGAAAATTATAAAATGGAAAGTTTTTGTAATTTGGTTAATTGCAAAAATTTGTATTTGTTTATGATATAATATCTTAATAGATAATATTAGCGTATCTAAATGAACCCCCGAAGCAACTTTTAAGAATGCATAATTGGATTACTTAATTAAGTACTTATTATATTTACAAAATATTTTTTTTGGTAATATTCTAATTTGTTGCTTTAGTTATCCGAACTATAAGTGTTCCAAGGCCTATTTCGTTAACGATACTGCATGCAGATTTTAGAGCTAGTTTTAAGTAAATGTTCTAGAAAAGTTGTATTAGTTAGTAAAGTAGTTAGTTAGTTAGTAAGGAGGGGTATTATATCCCAAAACTAGGCCACCAGTTGGCCCATAGGTGTCCCCTTAAATAACAACAATATTTCCCCTCTACTGCTCGTCAAGCCACCCCGCTTTCTTAACAAACTTTAAGCATCTTTGTTCGGCCAAATGCTTTTGGTCACCTGACAGGTGTTAGTGTTGACCAATATTTCCCCTACCATCTTCTCCCTAATTCTCTCAATCTCTTTCTTCACTACTCCCATTGGGAAGAGAATAGATTGATCAGCGATTGATCATATCCTTCATGTATAGTTAGTAAAGTAAAACCAAAGCTAAAATTTAACTTCTTCTAGCAAAGCTGTATTTTATATACAAGATGATTACGTAGTACAGTGTGTTTAGTACTTGCGAAGATAAAGTACTACTTTCATTTATTTAAAAGAGCATCAGAAATACAACAATTTTTAACTTGAAAACAGTGTTATAGGGTCATAGCATATCCGCAATCAAATGTAATCTATTAAAAAAATTGTTGGTACCAACTTATTCATAAAAATACTGTTTGGTAACCTGTGATGGAACGACAAAATTACAAGTAAATTCTACTAAACTGATAATATAGTTAATGTCGGATTGGCCAACTATGACAATGGTTCTGTCAGTAGCTTTATGATTTATGCGTTTTCTAATGTGCCGGTAGGCTTTAAAACTTTGTATTGCATTACTTCTGATTCTGTTGAGCTCTTTAGAACAAAATTTATATTAAATTAAAGGATATGTTAAACAGGTAATTCACCTCTGCATTTTTGGCATTGTTATTATAACACCTGAGAATTACCATATCGTTCCACAAATATTAAAATCAAAATATTATCCCAAAGCACATCAAATTAAATATTATTTGTGATTCAACCGATTATCATTAATTTTTAATGCATGGCTTATATCAAAAGTTTAATAAAATTATTAAATATAAAGTTATCTATTTAAATAGACATTATTTTATAGAATTCAACGCCACATTTTTATTTTTTAACCATTTTGACCCTGTTCATAATTCAATAAAAAATTGTGAGAAATTAATTATTAATGGTACGGATCGAGAAAATAAATTTATTTATATATAGAAAATTGATACTTTAAAAATATATAATATTGTTAAATTTTAAATGGGATGGTACTATAACTAATTAACGTACAATCTATGGGAATCAAAATTCAAAACAAGGTCACTCTACCATCTAATAAATTAATATAATTATTGTAATTTTTTATATTTATATATTTTTAAATAAAAATATTTATTACATATTAGGAAAAACCAGAGCATCAGAAGCTCCAATAATATTTAATTTGATATTTTTGATTAGATATAGTTACAATATCTGAAATTTGTTTATAATTATTATAAAAAAAAATATAAATGAAAATTTGGTTAACAAATATTGAGATCACCTACTTTAAAGGGAGTATTTAAGGTCAAAATTAATTATTGTAACAAAATAAATTGTAATTTATATTTTACAAAATTTTATTTCACAATGCGGTTTTGTCCATAACTATACATTAATTTTTTATACCTGTCCATAATGTGAACAATAATTTTGTTTTTACAATTTTTTTAACTGGAATAATTAATTTTCTTTCGAAATGTATCAATAAAATCTATATAATTTGATTGGGAAAGGAAATATTAACTGAAATATGTAATTTGATGAAATATTGCGATTACTTAGTTCCCGAATAGATTATTAAGTTTGTTACTGATATTCATGATAATATTGATTCAAAACTGAGCAACATTATACTTAAGATTATCAAGGTAATTAAGCTTAATATTTATCACCTTTATTCACTGGTTCGACAGCTCAGATATGAATTAAAATGCCTCATCTTTCTAAAGATCTTTATACTTGTATTCTTTAAATCTCAACCTACTAAGTTTATGTGAACTATAGATAAGTAGTGCAGAAACTTGAACTACAATAAACTAAATGTTTAAAAAGTCAGACAGTCAATAAATGATTTCCTAGTATTCAAACTTTGGTACTATGGCAGTCATTTAAAGTTGAGTAAACTTGACGACATTGTATACATCGATTTCTCCAACTGGAATCAAATCGGTGACCAAATGCTTCACAGAGCGTTCCGGTGGCCAGTCATTCTGCAGGGCATAAGAATCACTTGAAATATTTATTGTACTATTCGTGTTCAATAAAAAAAAAATGGAGTAATATAAGTTTATCTAGCAAATTAATGTTGCAAAATTCGTTCAGTCATCCAAAATCAATTAAAAACATAACTTAGTCAAAAGAAGTCACAGTCTTCACTATTTTAATCCGTTTTATATCGTAGGGTTAATTATTTCCATTCCAAAAATTTACTTATTAAATTATAAAGTATAATTTTAAGTAATCTCTTTGTCATGATAACAAGATGATAATGCAGTTTTTTTACCAATACTTATCATAAAATATATGAATAATGAAATTTTTAAACTGAACTATTTTAATGGATTCAATTAAAACAGTAAATTATTTAATGATTCCAGACAAGTTTTTCGTGAGGCTTTGTATCATCACATCGTGCCAATTAATATATCAATTAATGTCGCCGCATTTGTCAACTTTACAAATCCTGACACTCCACAAGGCAATATAACAAAATTCCATAATCTTATTCAATGCAAAAATTAATACCGAATATTCTGCGGTTACTAACTCAAATTCTGAAATAAAATATCATAAATAAGCAGAGATAATTGAATTTTCATATATTAATCCAAATAATATTAAAATGAATGAATCATTTGGGATCGTGTCTTCCACTTAATGATCAAAACTAAAATACAAAATCTTTCAACACCAACTTCTTCATATTTAACTTAAATTTTAAACATTTTATCATATTACTATTAAATATGTTTCGATTGGTTTAACTTGGGTTGACCTTCTTAAACCTTAAGTTATTATGAAAATATAATTTTAGTGTTTGTTTTTTTTTTTTTTGTATAAATAATCGGTCAGTAAATGTTAATCTAAACTGCACAGTTTCAATTTTTATAAAACCACAATAAAACAAAACAAATTTAATTAAATTGTGCAAAATTATTTAGTAATAATATTTTGTATTTTATTAAAATCTTTTTAACACATTTATATAATTCACTCACAATCATCAAAATTCCAATTTTCATTTTCATTTTCATTTTTTTTTTTGTGATTTATGAAAAATCTTGCAAAATTTTCCATTTATAATATAGAAAATATCAGTCAGAAAAAAGGTCAAGTCCAAATTACTGCTGGTCATCATCACCGATTATCATCAGCAACAGCAGCACCATCAGTATCATATATAAAAACAAAAAGCATCCAACTTTTCAATTGA
Organism: Rhamphomyia laevipes; assembly: GCA_963920725.1. Taxonomy (NCBI): domain Eukaryota; kingdom Metazoa; phylum Arthropoda; class Insecta; order Diptera; family Empididae; genus Rhamphomyia; species Rhamphomyia laevipes. The sequence continues at coordinate 1,693,141 of OY987255.1, forward strand.
ATTATAATCGTATTTAATGTAAGTTAACAGACCATAATGAAAATCATTAACTCAACCAAGTTGTCAGTCATATTATAGTATTAATAAAAGAATATCTTAGTGAAAAATCTACCTGTATTTTTTTAGCCTTTAGCTGATATGCTGTTTTGCATTACTGATCATTTAATACATGAATTCTAACACCCACAAATTATCTGAATAAAAAATTGAATTATAAATTTTAAATGTTATAAAGTGAATAGGATTCACTTAAAAAACATGCTTATATATTTCACTGTTTGATATGTATTTTAATTACCGAAATTAGTAAATTTCTCCTTAGGTGGATTCGTTACTCTAACTCTACGTGGTGCGTCCTTTATCAACATGATGTGCTCTTTTTGTTTCACAGTATCCATAATTTTATTTCTTTTTTTATAGCGCTACAGCCCAGATTCAAACTTTTGTGGCCTCAGCTTCATTTTAGACATTTTGTAGCATTTACATTAAAATTTGGATGTATTAATTTTATGTGAATTCCGATCGACAAATTCCTTTGTGAAACTTTAATTGCAAGGAGCTTAATGCTCATGTTAAGTTCGGTTGTAGAGTCCGCCGAGATTACATAGATTTTGAGGGGGGTCCATATAGTGATACCACTTTATGAATAACTAACTCTGACTAAGTATTGAGGAGATTTTTAGTAAATCGAAAGATTATGTAATGAAACCAAACTTCAGGAGTTTTCTAGTGCTGTAATTCATGGACCTCTACTTCTAGTGAGTGGCATAGGAAGGATTTAAGCTTGCCCTGGATCATAACAGTTTTTGCATTAATCACTTGCTATAAGTCCAAGTTTAATAATAATTAGACATTTTTTTGTCAGCAAATGGTTTTCCCAATATTAAATCTTTATAATTGTTACTCATCTCAAATCTGAGATTAACTCGATGCATAGATGTGGATTTTAACCCCAGGACCTAAATCGGTCTGGATTTGAACCCAGGACCTTCATTAACAATATTTAATTTCTCCCTTTAGTATTCTATATTTCAAAATGTTTCATGTATGATGTATGAACAAACCCTTATGCTTTAATAATCAATTTTTATTAATACCATAGATTACTTAACAAGCATATAAGTTCTATGCTTCTATGTTAAAAAATTTAATTTATTCAAAACCGAAATGTAATAGAAAAAAAATAAAACACAAAAATTTAAATAATATTGCGCTAAGAATTTTCAAAACAATAGGAAGTCGTAACAAAAATATTGCAAATTTGCATTTTATTAAAAATCTTTCTTGTTGGGTAAAATGTTAAATTATTTTTTTTGAATATTAGCACAGCCAGTTTTCTGGGGTTTTCTGTTTAATCATTTTCATGATACGAAGGATGAATATCATTCAACAAAACAAAAAAAAAACACAAAAATTCATAATTAGATTGCCAATTTAATTAAATTTTCCAAAAGATTTTACTCATAATATCATTAATTATTTTCTTTGAGTAATTTATAGCATATTTATGTTGAGTAATTTCATATGTTAGATTTAAATTAATTATGCATATTTCAAGTTTAAGTTTTTTTTAGTGATGAAATATCTGAATTGTTATATAATTTTTTGGTTTTAATCATAACTTGTAACGATTTCAAATCATTAAGAAGATTTTAATATAAGAAATTAAACTTTAAAGTGAATTAAGACGGAAATTTGTTAAACCCAGGAATGTTTAGTAACTAAACATATTTGTGAACCAAAATATCCAAGTATTAAACTAGTTAGTTTAGTAGTAAAACTCTGGAAAGTTCGAACAGAGGCACATTAATTTGGTTGCCGATACATAAGGGTATTGACGGAAATGATACAGCACAGTTATTAGCAAGAAAGGTTCACCAACCCAATACTATTAACAATGAATGCAGAATGTGCGTATACGAAGTTAAATAATTTGAACATATTTTGTGAAAATGTGAAGAACTGGCTTGATGCGGACCTCGTTAACTCGGACACGGCTTTATGAATCCAAAAGTTAATGCTTTTAACAGGGGGTTGTAATTTTAAGGGTGATTTGGGGACATCGCTATCTAATTAAACCCAATATTATCTAGTTACATAAGGAATTATTCAATTGCACAAAATTTATATTAGCATCTAATTTTGACATTAATGTCTGCTTTAATATTTAAATGTTTTGATAATAAACATTTTGATTGTCTATTCGTTTTTTTAGAAAATATAATCAATCTTCAGTAATTTTTTCCAATTTATATAAATTTTTTAATTTCTTTCTTTCCTAGTTTTAAATTTTTTGTATTTAACTTATATTTACATAATCATAAATTAATATTTCTCAGTGTACACTTACAAATTCGTTCATTATGTCATGAATTTTTTCAATTAAATATCAACATTATTTAAGCAAAACATAAAAAAAAATCCCTTCTATTAACAATTCAATTAGTATGCTTCATTTATGTAATTTCAAATTTTTATAGAAACAAATAAAATGATAAATATCCAACCATTCACGTTATAATAAACCAAAAAAATTCCACAAAAAATTTGTTTATATCTAATCATAAATATTACAATTTTTGTTTTTGAAGTTCATAATAATTATTATTTTCCCGAACAATCTTTATTGCCAAATCATAAATCACTATACAAAACAATAAAAAAAACATTGTTCAGTGTATAATTCATAACTTAAATAAAACTCATCTAAATAATTGCATAATTTTCATATTTTTATATTACATCAAACGCAAAACTTACTTGCTAATACCAAAAATAGCTAATTTTATATTATTGGCTTTGAATCTTGATCATGTCAAAATTATGTTTCTAAATATTATTAAAATATTCTCACGCATGAATGAGTTTATACGAGCATTCATTAAAAATAATAAAACATAAATTATTCTATAGAGAATTTATGTTTTAATTCAGGCTATTTACAAAACCATAAAGTATTCAACAAAAATAGTCACATAGTCTAATTACTTGTTACCAAAAACAATGTGTAGTTCAAAAATGGATATGAACTAATACAATATACAGCAACCGAACAGTAGCAGTTAAAATCTTTGTCAATCTTAAGGTGGTATAACTTTATCTGCAAATTTGTTATTATATTATGCTTCCAAAAATCTCCAGGGCTGGTGTATGTAATTTTCAAGATGAGATTAATTACAAACTGACTATTTTATTTATTGTATTTTATTAGAAATTGAATATGTAGGGGAACAGCGAACAGAATGTGAAATGAATAATACAAATTAAATTTAGACCATTGGAATTTCTTTATTACTCACTATCAATAGCCAAAAGGTTACTAACGATGAGGACCGAAAAAAACATACTTTTAGATGTTTGGAGACACAAATGATAGACACTCTCACCTTATGAACAAACTAATGTGTAAAATGTATACCGGTATTGCTACTGGTCACATTTTACTTAGGAAACACCTGGCGAGATTTAGGACTTACATAGATGTAGGGGTTGCGCCAAGAAAAACGAATACTTTGAGCATCATTTGGCAGTGTGATTTCATTTCTACGGTAGGTGTAATACCGTAGGCGTTAGTACCTATCGACTGAAGTTACAACGAGCCCAATCGGCTACGGTGCCTTGCCGAAGTTAAGACTTAACTCTTTACCTCTTCATAAAGCACATTTGTCACTATCTTCAACTACTGCTATGTCTAGGCATCGTCAACAAAATATTTACCGTCTTGAGACTCAGACTCTACCCTATTTTAACTAATATACTCATCAGCACACCAATCATTACTGTTAGATTATTATTATCCCCGTATTCATAATATTTAAGGACTTTAGTTAATTGCCATGAGCAAGCTGTGGTCCATATCTTTCGATTAAGAAATTATTTGTAATGCATTAAAACATTATTTTTTAAGATTCCCAAAATTTGATCTTAAAGCTGTGCTTCTGACAAATCTAAACTCTGCATATTCGATGATATTTGAATTTGGAAGCATTCCCGAAAACTAAAACCTCTGAACTATAAAAGTTTCGAGAATCTTCTAATTAGACCTGATTTTCTAAGAAATAAAATAGTCAAATATATTTTCTATTTTAATAATACAGTGCAGAACGAGATATTTAACTATGTTTCCCTACAAATAATTGCATTTAAGCACCTTAAACTGATGTGCAACATACAAAACAAAGCCCTATAAACCATCACAGAACATTCAACGATTCAACAGTCCAATAAAATATGAAACAACAAAAAAAATCTATACTTACATTCGCTAATATGTCAAAGATAAAAATCAAAAACTCTACAAAAGTCTCATGGCCATTTCAATTCATTCATTATTATTATAAAATTTATTATAATCGCGCTAGTAGTAGCGCTCTGCAAATATCGTATCATCATCATTTTTACCACCTACAAAAAAAAAAAATACAAAAACCACCTAAAAACTTCCCATTTCGATCTACAATGGGTTGAGAATATTTAAGAATTAGTGGTGGTGGTTGGTATGATTTTGGTTATTTTTCGTACAAAATTGATGTACCTAAAATGAAAATGGTATAAATGAAACTACTCCGAAATTTTTAGAGACTTTAATAATTTAGCCGTACGCGCGTGATATTCTCTTACAATTGCAACAAAATTCGACTTATTTGTGTTGTGGAAATTCATAAATTTTGTATATTTAAAAAAAAATATTGCACTAATTTTTATTTCGGTTTTTTTTTTTATGTTATTTTGCTTATGTTTACAGATCAATCTTGTAGATAAAAGTTATCGTGTTTTTTTTTTTTGTTGTTTGCAGTAATAAATTTCGTGTTTCTAATCGCTGGGAAAATTTGTATTTTATAGTAAAAAAAAAAAAAGTTTTATTTTGTAAGAAAATTTTTATTCTTCTTCATTTTAGTGCATATCCGCCGTGCATTGCACAGTGTTTTATTGTGTGAAGAAGAGTTTTAATTTTTATTTTTGACATAAATAACAATAATAACAACAACAACAAAAATGGCAAATTTATTACAAATTTTTTGTGCTGCATTTGTTTGTGGATTATTCGTTTTGGATTTACATGTCAGTGGAGTAAGTAAAAAATTAGTAGATACTAGATTACTAGAAGCATTAAAAATTAATTTTCGCGCAAAATGAAATTACATAATAATAATGTTTTTATGCAAAAATTATGCAAAATTGTGTATTTTATTTGATAAAGCATAAAAAGACACTCTTAAAATAGTTAAATTTAATTTACTTCTTGTAATAGGTTTCTAGTAGGGACTGTGTTAGTAAATTTTGTAGATTGAACTTTAATTAACATAGTAGAAGTAATGGATATAAAATATGAACTCTTCCTTTTGCATTACATTTAATATTTCGAAGTGTCGACTATGTTAGATTAGGAATTAGGATCATTGTACAAAAATGCTTTTAAATTGATTTAATATTTAATGTATTTTGAATTAAATTCAAAACTTTAGTACTATCACATATCAAAATTCTCATATATATTTTTAAATTACTTTATATGTACTTTTAAAGTACTTTTAATTAATTTCAATTACTTTTTTCTATATATTTATTTATCCAATTTCCTCTACCCTCCTTAATAAATTGAATTGCAGTATTGAAGCAATATCAATTATCTAAGAAATTTCGACAATTACTTCAATAAACATTTAAAAATATTTGAAATACCAAAAAAAAAAGTAATTGAAAATAATTAAAAGAATTTTAAGGTGATTTTAAACATAGACATTTTTAAATAACAATTTTTTCAGTATTCCAAATTGTTTAAATTTTTATAAACTTATTGGATGTGAACTGTATAAAAGTATCGATAATATTGAGTTGTTATAGGGTACTGTGATAAGTAAAATGAATAAGTTTTTAAAAAATTTAAAAAATTTAAATACTCAATAATTAATTCTACTGAGATCCTTTATTTATTTTCAATTACATTTGTTGTATTTCAAATACTTTTTAGTTCATATTAAAGTAAATGTTCAATTTTTTTAGTATCAATTAACTAAATTTCGTTAATTAATTAACGATATCAATTAACTAAAAAAAAATGCACATTTACTTTAATATGAATTGAAAAATATTTGAAATACAAGAAATGTAATTGAAAATAATAATAAAAATTGATTATTCATTATTCCAATTTATTTAAATTTTTAAAAACTTATGCATTTTACATATCACAGTACCCTATAAAAACTCAATATTATCGATCTTATCAATACAGTGTAAGTGCAAATTATATCGTTCACTAATAAGGAAATGAATCTTTAAATTGTGTGTGTTTTTTTTTTACATTTCGTAAATATTATTATGTCATTTATGTTTAACTATAAAAATTAATATAAAGTTAAATATATGCAACTAGATTTATGTGTTATGCATTGAAACTAATTCACCTTCTAACTTTCAATGTGATTTATTATAGTGTTAAATAAAAAAAAATTATTTAAAATCGCTTAAGGTTTTTTCTTTTAAACCCTTTACTGAGTATAATTTTACAAACAAAAAATGATATATATAAACAAAAGAAGATAGTTTTAACAGTTGAGTATCTTTGTAATGCCCTTCGTGGATATTTGAATTTTGCATGATGGGAAATAGTTAAAAGTTTATAATTTTAGACATAATACACACAATTGTAATGGAAATGGAAAAAAACCCCAAATTATAAGTAGATGCGCTTTAGTGCTTTTTATTGGAGACATCCTTTTGTAATTTTTCTCAATTATATTTTTTGTTTTTACATAAAATGCAATTACGTTCTATTGACATTAGAATTTGTCATTATTTTACATATAAAATTATGTTTTGTATTGTTAAATGTTAGTCAACTGGATAATTTTAATTACTTTTTTATGCTTTATTAGTGTAAATTAAGATTAAATAGACAGAGAATAGTAATTAAAAATAATTTTGTTTTTTATTTTAAAATATTTTAATTATTTTAGATAAAGAAATTTGAAATATAAAAAAATTTAGTCATTAAAGTTGACATTTTGTGGAATTTTGTGGAAGTAGTTAAAATTTTGTTTTACAACATAATTTTACATAGTTACTCAATATAAGTTATGATAAAAAATCAGAAAATAAAGATTGATTTTCAAATTAATATTTCAAAAATTCAAAAATACCAAAAATAATTTATTCTTTTTTAAAAAAAAAATCTGTTTTCTTTGACCTTTAACTCTGTTTTTACCATAATTACAATCAATTTGCATATCATTCAATTTTGAAATAACAATTTTTAATATTCTGCATTGCTTAATAACTTAATTTAGAGTAAAAAAATTGAAATATAAATTTTAACCTTCATAATTGAAATATATCAGGATAATAAGAGTTTTCAAATTTTTGATACGCACTAATTAAAAATGATATTTCACAAAATTCAAATCATAATCAGAGATAAAGATGACCTCTAAAAATATTTAAAATTTATTGGAAAGTGTATAACTGAATTTTATTCTAAATAAAATAATAATTATTGGGGAGATAAATTAGAGTTAGAAAATTGAAAATTGTGTGGAATCAAAATTACAAAAGTATTAAAATTTACTATACAGAATGCTGAAAACACGAAAATCTGAAAGATTACAGACCACAAACTTGAAATATGAATGATTACTAACCACTAAATGAATAAATATGTCCAGAATACTAATAAGAATTGTTATAGTATTATTGCTAAGGATATGTATGATCAATATGAGGCTGATTTCCATCACTCGAGCTATTAAATTATCTAAGGTTGAAGAATTCACTTTCTTTACACCGGAATCTAAGAGATAATATTTATGTTCGATCTATATCAAACTACCAAAGAAACTCAGAACCTTCCCGACAGATATATCCATAATCTCTGCAGATGTAAAAAACACTGTCACACTTAATATCTAAATGAGCATCAATTTTTAATATTTTTCAGATACATATTTATCCATTCTTATGTAAAACCAAAATTTTAATCTCTCTAGAAATAGAAAGTTGTATTCGCGATAAGAAGTTTGTTTCTTGAATACGAAACAAATTAGAAATATTGATTAAATATAATATTATTAAAGTTATTATCTCCACCACGCTACGAGACACAGAAGATATGTGTAAATAGCAATCCAATTTCTCCATATTAATAAAAACTATTTTACAAATTCGTTAATTATCTTAAATCATTATTTTTTCATTCAACATTATTTGTATATGTAATAACAGTTAGCAGTCTAATTAAATCATTACAAAAATGCAAATTACAAAAAATATCAATAAATAAAAAAAATGCAAATATTACTGACATATGGAATCCATTTTTTTTTTTAATTATTCTCTATTATTTTCATATTACAAATTCATCTACAGATAAAAACGATAGGAAAAAAAAAATATTTTAGTCTCACATTAAAAATTTCATTACAAAATTCTTTTGTCTTCAAGGAAATTTACAAAAAGAAGACTTAATCTTTCTTCAGATAAATATTATGAGCTATATCTGAAAATTAGATCAATTTTATTATTAATTCAAGAAATATTATTTATATTTGTCGGTTGTTCTGTTTTTCCACCTCATTAATAGTTTTTACTATTAGAATGTCATTAGTGGATACTTGCTTTGTAACTTACAGGGAGAACTAATAATAATGAATAGTCCATTAACAATCAAACAACGAATTTAATAAGTAACAAAATAACCAGCTGCATAGTGAAAATGTATCGAAATTGAAATCTGTAAGCTGATTACAGCTAAATATAACGAGTAACTGATAGGCCAACTTACTTTTCTGACATCTTTGTTATTGGTACATTTTTGTTTTGCCGATATTTCAGATTTGTTCTTGTTCTAACTTTTATTTATAGTTAAAATTTGAACGTATACTAATAAAAAATATTATGATTTAATTTATCATAGCAAATAGATGGATATGAAGCTGGTATAGATTATCCAGCATATGAGACTGTACCAAAAGGATTATCATTTTCATGTCAAGGACGTTTACCAGGATATTATGCTGATATTGAAACACGTTGTCAAGTAAATTCCAATTAAAATTAATTTAAATAAAATTAAGTTATTACTATTTTTTTATTTTTTTTGTAATTTAAGGTATGGCATTGGTGTTTACATTCTGGACATCTTTATTCATTTTTATGCCCAAATGGTACTGTATTTAATCAAGCTTATCGTGTATGTGATTGGTGGTCAAATGTTAATTGTCAAGCAGCTGAACAACTTTATCAAAATAATGATGAATTGTATAAAGATGCAGCTGGAAATCCAATTTGATATGAGGCTGTAAATAAATTCATTACAATACCAACAACAACAACAACAACACAATCATCATTATTAAAAAATAATTCATCATCAACAATTCAAACACAAATCAAACCAACAATTTCACGTAGAGGAAGTAAAAGACTGCATCAATTAAAATCTACAAAATCAACAAGAATTTCAACAACATTAAAACCAATCAAATTTTTAGCAACTACAACTGTACCAAAATTAACAAATCAACGCCGTCAATATTCTAGATTAATGGAATCTAGTTTAAGAGGTTCTACAAAATATTCAAATAATAACAATAGTTACCAAAAGAAGAGTTCAGTAAAGAATGAATTAAAGGATTATAAAAGTAAAATTAAAAATAAATATAATATTGATTATGATCATACATTAGAAGATGAATACGAAATTATCGAGGCCATCGAATAAATCAAGATAAAATTAAAAAAAAAAAACAAGAAGAATATCCCCGGAAATGAACTACAAAAATTATTATTATGTATTATATCAGATTTATATAATTTATTGTAAATATATTTAAATAATTATAACCATTTTTCATATACGTAATACATTTTATTAATTTAAGAGTAATATCTATATATATTTTTTTATGTTAAATTCATAGATAAATTTTTATATTGTACCATTCTAAGTTAAATATATAAAATTAAAATATTAAATATTTGTTATTTTACATTTTATCTAAGCAATATGACTGAAACAAATCGATTATAATCGCAATTGGTCTAATCTAATTCATCGTTTTTAAGTATATGCTTCATGAAACATTTAATATGTTTCACGAAGTATGTTTAATGAGACCCTGCATAAATACTGTTTAATACTGTTTGAAAAGAATTAGTTCAAATTAAATCCAATATGAATTTTTTTAATTTCTCAATACCAGGAGTTTTATACAATTGTATTGAATATAATCATATCAAGTATTAAGTAAGTATATAGAAAATATAAGGCTATTTAGAAAATTTATATCGAGCTAGATTTATTTTAAATGTTTTCGTAACTATACTGAATATTTACTTACTCGGCACTACAGATTCAGTGAGCCGGGCCCGAAGAAAGATGATTTTCCAAAGGACTCTGTCCTGCGCAAATGTTGAGCATCCTCACGTTTGCTTCAACACTGGCCTTTTACTGAAGATATGGTCTTCCTCTTTTGCGTCTAACTTCAGGTTTGGAGTCAAAGCTACAAAAAGAAGTAAAGAATCAATTATGTATACTGAAATAACAGATGATTTTTTTAAAATTCTTTATTATAAATATATTATTGACACCTAAATATATGCAATAAGAAAATGGGACTAGGCTTAGGGAATAAATAGTGAAATTATGTATACAAAAATTCAATGTTCTTATTACAAAATCTGTAATTTAACATATAATGCTATAGAATTTGGTACCACATATGAATAAGTTTTTATTACACTGGGTATAACTCTAAAGTTTTATATATATTTTTAAGATATTATCATAGTTTTCACGTGAAGGAGAATAATCAAAAAAGAATATTAAACTCTGACTAAAAGCTGCTAGAAATAGAACTCGATGGCGTACAGAAGTTATGGACAGGACTCCATAAATTTTTCACAGTTTTAAATAATTGTTAAAATTTGCTGCAGCAATTTATTATTTTATTAAAGTGTTTTAATAAGAAACTTTTCGGTAATTAGTACTTTACAAATTTCATCAAACATTACACCATACTACGCTTTAGGTCTGATAAAGTTATTATGTAAAACGTTCACGTTCACGATTATTTCTACTCTGAACTGAATCTGCCTTAAATCAATCTCTATTACAATGAGGAGACTACGGTAAGTATTAAATTAAAATGATCGTTTTACTTTATTGTGTGCATACTTTTAGGTGGTTTTATTTAAATTTTAAACTCAAAGAATGACTCAATTAAGCTTTTCCAAACATGATAAATATTCCAGTCATTATTGGAAGCGTATAGTAATAAATTTTGTGAATATTCGTGATCGTGATTTTGACAGTTCATTTTTTATATATGTATAATTTATAAAGCGTTTTTGTATGATCATCAAAAAGTAAATAATAAATAAAGAAAATTGTTAATTAAAAGTGATGGAGAAAAGGTGAATATAATTATTTATTAAAGATTAATTAAAAGATTAGAAATTGGATTAAAAATGAGTTTATATATTAAATTTAAATTCAATTTCTTTGTTTTATATAGTAAGATTTTCGCGCGGATCTTTTTCATATAATGTCAAAATTATAGTGCTTTTTTGAAGTTATAATTTTGTTGACGTAAAGAAAACTTTTCGTATTAAACCATTAAACATTATGTTAGTTATGTTATGCTTTGCAAATTTTGGTTCTATAAAAAGTTTTCTATAAATTAACAATATTAATTGTTTTATCAATTAATTAATATTTAATTTACCAATTTTACAGAAATTAAGAGATACCTAAAGTAATTTACCTTGAATTTGAATTGGCTTCGTCTTGTTGTAATTTTGTTTGCAATATGTTAAATTTTCAGTACATTTAGTTTTTAATGAGCTATTTCTGCATAAATTAATGGAGTTATTACATTGGTAACTCTTCCTATTCAATATGTTAATTCTACAATTCTATTTCCAGGTTCCAAAATTAACAATTGTAATTTTTCCTGTCTAAATAACTGAGAGTTATAGACAAAAGGACATCTATCTTCATTCATTATCAAAAAAATTATATTCACCGCATATTTAATTCTATTGATAAATATTCCAAAGAAATACTTGTTTCAACCTTCTTAACTAGAATATTTTTCCAATTAATTTATAATTTTATTTAAATTATCTGAAACTGCCTTTATAAATATTTAATTTTTAATTGAAATTTTAAAATTAACTCATTACTTTAATATAGGATGTTAAAACAATAAGCCAATTAAAATTAAATTATTAAAAATTTTATTATAATCTATTAAGAAAAAAATATCGAGTTTTAACAAGTTTATTTAAAAAAAAAAAATCTTAATTTAATCTTTATATTAATATTCCAAAAACAAACAAATACAATTCAAGTTCGGGTTTATTTTAAAAATTAATCGAACCATAAATCGTTTCCGTTTTACACTCTACAATTTTACTTTAATTCTTATTTTAATTTTGTTAAATGAAAATCTTATTTATATTTATTTTAAGAATATGTTTTTTATGTAGCTTCTTTTGTATTCAGAAAAACCATTTTCAGAAAAACAAAAAAGTTATGTAACAATGACTGGATAATAAAATAATACTAAAACCGACACTTTAAATTTAAATATATATCCGGTCATTTCTGATTTATTTAAAACAATATTTAACTTTACAAAAATTTCTGAATTTTGCAACTCTTAACCTTGAGTAGAAAATTAATAAAATACAGAAATGATTAAAAACAAATATAAACTTTATATAAAACTGATAAAAAGTTGATAATCAATTATTTAAATTATTTCTGCTTTTGTAATAGGTAATTGAATTACTTAAACAAAGTAGTTTCCTTAGGCATATTTCAATATTTAGTAATTAAAATTACTAGATTCTTAGAAAAAATACTTTATACAGGGTTTGCACTCCAAATTCACCCTTTTGCAAATCAAATTCAACTTTTTGTAAATCAAATTAAACCTTTTGCAAATCATATTCAACTGATAATAAAAAATGATAATATTATGGAAGCATGGTTAATTAAGGACAACGTAAGTCTTCATAAGACGCGTGAGGTACGTGATTTAGTTGAACGGACTAGGCACACATTAGTTTTTCTCCCCCTTCTCCCCCATGATGAACCCAATAGAAGAAGTATTTTCGAAAATAAAATGTTGTGCCCGTAATATGTTAGCTAATCCTGGGAATACATTAAATTTAACACACGTAATTGAATAATCAGCGGCAACTGTTAGTCCAACAGATTGTAATAAATATTACGAACACATGTGTATGCAATTGCCGTCAGCTGCTGCAGAAGAACCTCTATAAATAAAATTAATTTAGGAATAACAATTGAGATATCGAAGGAAAAAATCAACTGGTAAACTTAAGTTATCGAAACATTTTTTATTATTAGTTGAATTTGATTTGTAAAAAGATGAATTTGATTTGTAAAAAGATGAATTTGATTTGTAAAAGGATGAATTTGATTTGCAAAAGGGTGAATTTGGAGTGCAAACCCGTATGTGCAATCAAAAGTAGAAAATATTAAGAATTTGAATTCTTAATTAACTTCTTATAGCATAAATCTCGGGTTACTTCCATTTTCTTTAATATTTTATGCTTATATTAAATAATAAGGTTTTTTAGGGTTATAATGACTATTAATAAATCCTATCATCATTCAATTATATCTAGTATAAGTGATATAATCATTAATCACAGATGAGTGTAAGAAGCTAAAACCTACTTCTATATAAATACTTATTTAAAATGAATATTCATATATTTTTTGTACGGTTACCTGATATCCGCCGGTTTTCAAAAATCTAAAGACAGAATCCGATAAATATAAAAAACCAAAACCGGATTTTCAGGAATACTTATTGTTACATAATCATCTATTATACAAAAAAATATGTAAAACCATTCTTCCAATAATAAATTTTTAAATATACCAAAATTAAATACTCGTAGCTTAAAAATATCAGAAAAATCTTCATTTTATTTAATTATCATGATATTATTATTATAAAGATAGTTACAAAAAACGTAAAACAATCTACTAATTAATAATTAATTTAATTTTTTTTTTTTACAGATCAACAACATAACCTAAAATCAACACTTATTCAAAAAATAGCATATAATTAATAATGCGGGCGATACAACTTTATGAATTTTCATATATAAAAGCAAATTGATTACATAATAAAAAATTTTTTATATATATTTTATAAAGGAAAATTTTTCAAGCTCTTATTTATCCAAATTCAAAATTTTTGCTATTAACACCATAGATACCATAGAAACAACTAAAAAATTGGCCACAAGTTCCAATTTTAATATGAAATTTTGAATGGTGGGGGACTGGAGAGTTAATTTATTTACCAAAACCGGATTGTAAAAGCCTACATTCAAAAACTAAAAAACGAAAAAACGAAAGAAAAAAAACATATTTGCAATAAAAAAAAACAAAAATTTTATCAAAAAAAATTATAATCGTGATTTAACAAACTGACTGAATGGAAATCTTAAAGAAAATCTTACAAGCAATTTATGATATTTTTATCATTTATATAAAATTTGCTACTATAGCAATTATTTTATATTATTTGTTTGAATTGTATACGTTTAAATACGGTGGCAGTAACAGCGATGGCGTTACTACTAGTGACAATATAATTGATATAATCAACAACAATACTGACGACGATGTCATCAGTAGTAGCAATAAAGCCGAGGTCAAATATGAATTATAAATTGTAAGTAGATAGCTTATTATTATTTTTGTTTAAATTTTGAATATTTTTAAAAACTTTATTGTAATCAAAATGAAAAAGATTCTAATATGAAAATCGTAAAAAGTTGCTAGAAAAATTATTAATAGGAACATTATTTGTTATTTAAATACAAATCTTTTATAAATTAAAAAATTATTTATGGTTAGAAGTAGAAATACTTGCTCGAATTATTGCAATCAAATTTTCTAGTTTTATATTTTCATATAAAATTGAAAAAATATAAAAAAAAAATGTATAAAACCGCACTAAGTAGCTATGCTTATGCTCACGGTATATATAAGAGTACAAGTAGAAACACTACTTCTTACGTCACGTTAACGTGAAAGTTACAAACATTTTCTTACTTCTGTATTAGTATTTTGTATGAAAACTAATATTTATATGAAAAAGTAAAACAGACAATTATGAAATTCAAACTATATAAAAACACATATAAAAGAGCTACCTTTAAAGAGCTTGTCACCAAAATCTTGCATTATTAAAAGACTTTTGCAGACAATATATATTTAACTTTCCGAATTCCATAAAATCGAAATTATTATCAGGCAAAATTAAATTATACTTCAATTTTAAGTAATATGATCCCGAAGCAAGGAAAATACTCTAACATTTGAATTTAACTTAATTGAAATCGTCTACATGTAAATGAGGGTTAACAAGATTTCGTCTAATCATGATTTTGACTTGCACTTGAGATTGTTTCTACCCTGGTAAAAATCAAAGTTTAAAGTAAATTCAGTTGCTTATAGGAAAGCGAAATTTTACCGAAATTTCTGTTCTAATTCTTTTAACCGATTTCAAACGAACCACTAGGATCAAAAAGTCAAGTGTTGGCAATATCAGATTTGTTTCTTTTTTTTATTTTTGTATTTATTAGTTTTATTTTAAATATATTTATGTGAATGTATTTTAATTTTCGTATTCAATTTTGTACTCTTATTTTGAGTTATGTTTTGATTGTTAAATTTATGTGAAGAAAAAAAAATGAATAAAATTAAAAATAATACCAACAAGAAAATAGATATTTGAAAGAAAAACAGTAAAATGACTGAGACAAGTAATGAATTACAAGTTGATTCATAAAAAAACAAAATATTTACTTTCGATTATTGGTAAAAAAATAATACTTTTTTATGTAATGATTACAATATTATTATGAAATTAAAAATATACAAAATAAATATTTGTCCAAGAAATTTGGACTTATTGCCGATCTATAATAGCACGATAATTAGTCCATTTTTGACATAATATATATAGTAAAATAGTGCGATAATTATATTTGGACCGATTTCCGAGTTACTACGATAATTAAGATAACTGAACATGCACAAATGGCTGACTATTTCATACTGAACCTTACAAAAAAGCGAGTAACATAACTCCTTCAAATGAACAGGAAGAAAACCAGAACAATGGCAGGCCTTCTTACAGGTCATTGCAAAATTAAATACTACCCGTGAGTCATTAATGTATAAACAGTTTTGACACTTAGAAAGCTACATTATCATGCCTTCCGTAACATGGTGGCTGTCATTTAAGTAGCAATACGGACTAAGTCAATGTCGTATAGTCTATATGGCTGCAGTGATCAGTGGTGTATGTGACCTTATCTTACTATAAACCTAACCTAAACTCAGCTAAGATAACTATTTGAATGTTTTCATAAAATATTCCAGTAAAATTTCCAACACTTTTCCACATTAAACTTTTGTTCTAAGTTCCTTTTTTTAGGTTGCTAGAGAATGTGCGTATTTCCATAATTGTTTGGTTGGTTTTAATGCAGTTGTAACTTCTAGACTTCCTTTAGATTTGTGAGCTAATTGTGCAAGTGATGAATGATATCATTTTAGACTTCTTCAGTTTACCCGCGTCTTCAAGTTTTTCTAGACAGAAACCACAACATTTTCTAAATTTCTTATGTTGGAGCAAGGGACATAATAAATGTTCCATTGTCTTCTTCTGATCCATATGATCAGTGATAATTACTAATTAAATTAATAATATATTTTATAAATAAATATTTGTATGCCAACAATTTTGTAAGCACACTATCAAAATGAAAATATAAATGTTAATTGAAGTATATGAAAAACAAAATTTTCAAGGCAGCATTAAATCTGCAATGAACAAGGAACCAGTCTACAAAATCCTAAAGAGTAAAAGATGCAGTGTTGTATCTTGAAATAATTTTTACATTTCATATAATTCAGTAAATTCAACCAACAATTTCGAATTAATCCAAGAAAAAAACTCCACCTCTGTTTTTTTTTTTTATATAAAATTTATTTTATATCATAAATTCAATTATGCTTTTAACAAACATAATAATTTCAATCTCTCGTATTCTCTCTCTTTCACAATTTGATTCAACATGTTTGTTAGGGGGTATACCTAAGCATTAGGTAAATGGTAAATGGTAGTAATATTCGCGACATCTACCTAGCCACAACATCATCAGTAATTTAACCAAAAAGATTTGGATTTTTTTTTAAATTTTCAAGTGATTTTCGGCAAAAAATTTAAATAATTTATTAAAATTATAATTTTTTTTAATTATATAATTTAAATAACAATAAAAAATATATAATTTAAATTAATTTGTGTAATATTTTCTTTAAAAAAAGAAAAAAAGTATATTAGAGAAAATTTACAAAAAAAAAAAATGTGTTTTAATTTACTAATTTTCTAATTTTTTCTTTCAAATAAAATCGTGTAAAATTTCCAAAAGTTCATTTTAATTTGTTGCTTTTTAAATAAAAAAATAATATTTAAATATAAATTGTAATTACTTTACTCTTTGGTCTGGAACACACTCTATTAATTTTACTTTTTGAACGAGATTTTCTTTTTTATTTATTTGAATTTTCGCCAATTTGTAACATAAAAAGCATAAATATTTATGTTCAACTTTTCTAAATATATATACAAGTACTTTCAATAGTAAAATATAAATTTTAAACCTGTGTTTGTATAAAATATAAATTGAAAATTAATAATAATATAATATTTGAAAGAAATAATTAAATGTGTAATGTTGTCTACTATTCACTAGTATCATAAATAGTACTATAGTGATTGGAAAAGTGGTATAAAAAAAATTGTAATAAGAAAATTTATTATAAGAAAAAGTTATATTAAAAAAAAAAGAAAATTTCCCTCCACATAATAAATTTATAAAAATCGTAATTAAATCAATTGAAAATATTGGATATTTCTAAATTTGAAATAATAATTTGTTTAATTTTAAGGATTTTGATTGTGGATTAATTAATTGAAAAGGTGAGAATATAATTAAATATAAAATTTTTAATGATTTATAATTAAAATTATCAATTTTGAATTCAAGTTTAATTCTTCAATACTTAATTCAATATAGTCTGCAATATTTCAATTCTCCAGTGTTCAAATAAATTTTAGTTGTCTAACTCTAAATAGAATGAATATAAAACTTAATTCAAACTAATTCAAGTTTAATTTTTCAATACTTAATTCAATACGAATTTAATACTGTCTTCAATACATCAATTATACAGTGTTCTGTTACATTTTTGTTGTCCTATTGATCATTTTGAATTCAGCTTAATTCAAACTAATTCAAACTTAATTCAATAGTGTTAAATACTTAATTCAATACATTCAATATTTAAACTACAGTATTGAGTTAAATTTGATTTGTCCAAACCGAATTATCAATTTTAAATTCAATTTTCTTCATACTAATTCAAGTTTATTTAATTCAATACTAATTTAATACTATTTTCAATACAGTTTCCTTTCTTTTCCAAACAGAATGTTCAGTTTTGTTTTGTATTAAACTTTGATATTATATTTATTTTGTTGTAACTTTCAATATACGAATTGTAGTGGAATTAATTTAGATTGAATTGATATGGACAACAAAATTCTGTTTTATTTTCATAAAACTACTTTTATTTTGGGTGTGGTACAGAATTCTGCAGACAAAATTGTAATTATTTATATAATTTTAATATTGAATATCGTATAATACTTGATATTTGTAGTCTATAATTTATTATTAAAAATGGTAAATTATTTATAATTTATTCAACAATTCGTATATAAAAAAAAAACAGAATAAATAAATAATTTTTTTTTAAATTATTAATTTTTTTTTTTATGTAATGTTTGTGGTTTTTATTTAAAAGTCGTAAAGAATGTCTCAACACCAAAATAAATATTACAGCAATATTTGAATTCAAAGAAGTAATAATTAAAATGATTTAATATGAAAATAAAAATAAAGAGTTTGTTTAAATAACAACTAATTTTTTACTTTACCAGCGATATAATTATTACCGAATCCAAGGCTATCCTTCTAAGATCTAGCGCAGCTGTCTGTAAATTGCAGTGCAAATGATTACTTAAGAATAAATTATAGTTAAACATTTACTTTTGAAGTTTGCTTTCGAAGTTTGTGTGCCTTTAATATAACCAGAATTACGGATTGAGTATAATTTACGTGAATGCCTTTTATATTTCGTTGCTAAAAGTCAGGCACTCTCTTTACGTTACCATTCATGAACTAAAATGAAATTTCGCTTTTTGTATTTAAATTTTGTTTGTCTGTACCTCAAAGGATTGTATTGAAAATTTGAAATTAATATGTCCATTTTTTTTATAGCTTGAAATATGCTATTTATATACAATATCAATAAAATTATTATTTAACATTAATTTAAAACACTATAAAAAATTATGAAATTTAATGTTATTTCGTCGTTTTTTTTTACCACCAAAATGGTTATTTAATTTAGCAATAAGACTTGCTCATTAGCATTAAAAATTGAAAATATAAAATATATTTATTTTTTTTGTGACCAGCCTTGTACAAAAAATTTATATTATAGTTAAAAAAAATTTAAATATTATTATTTTATTTCGTTTAATTTTCTAAGAATTCATTAGCGCGAAACATTAAGTAATTTCAGAAAAATAATAAAGATCAAGGCAATTAATAATTTCATTACAAAAATTTGAATAAATGAAATGAAGATTTTGTTGATTAAAATTTCCCACAATTCTTATAAATTTTTGTTCTCTTACTGCGAAACTTAATGATAATTTGTGTGAAATTTATTTTATATAATAAAAAAAAAAACATTTTTTATGTTTTTAGCATAAATATTTTTTTAATTTTAACCAAATCAAAATGTCATCTTAAAAAGTGAAACTTGTACAGAAAATACACTTTTTCAAGGCAAATTTATTATCTAACTTTTATTTTTCTAAATATATTTAATACCCTAAATCTATTTGATTATCATATAATAGATGGCGCCACATAACTACTAATTTTATATATTTTGCTCTATAATTAAATTCTTTTAAATGTTTTAGGTAATAGTTAATTGATTTGCATAAAGAAACCTTTATTTAATATCTTGCTTCATAATAAAGACGTTTAAATTTTGACAGTTTTTATTAATAATAATTAAAAAAAAGTTTCAATAGATAGCACCACTTTAAATATCAGCACTGTAAAGTCATTTTTCTAACCAATCTTCTTTAGGCGGTAGATGTTAGGATTCATTAATTTATTAGCACATTATGAAAAAAAGATTGTACAAATTACACAATTTGTAAGCTAAAATATTATTATAATTGACATCAAACATTATACAAAAATGTTCAATTATTTAATAATTTATTGCAAAAATATAGCAATTTTTAAAATTAAATTAAATTTTTGTTAATTGGCTAATATTCATTGATATGATAATTAAATTTCTATATAAAAAATGGTTTTTTGAGTAGAATTTTATTTTACGTTTCTTTTTTGTAATTATTCGAAAACCAGAAATAAAATGAGGGTAGTAAACTGTGGTTAGTTAGTTAGTTAGAAAGGAGTTGTCACCCGCTCTATCGTGTGACACCTAATGGTAGACATATAATTAACCCATAAGTATCCATTGTTATATTGCAAAGTTTCCCTCACCATTTAAAAATAATGCCCATTATGGGAATTCTTCCAAGCTAGCAAATTTATAATTCCCAAGATTCCATTAGCCTGCTTCTGCTTAGACTTGGACACAAGCCTTGAGGACATATGACTTATGTCCTCAACCATCGCTATGTTGACAATCTGGACAGAAATTCATCATTGACAAAACTAGTCTTTTGGCCATGTACCCCAAAAGACAATGCCCAGTCTAAATATCGTAAATGATCATTAGTTTTTTTCAGTTGTGAGATGACAGCAACCACATTTACCTTTGGTCAAATTGCCTTCGCTACTTATGACTAAAACAAATGTGCAATTGTTATAGGTCAAATTTGATGCCTCCTACCATTATTATTTTATTCATGATAATAATAAATGGAAAAGGACAATTCTTACTTTGATCGAAATAGTTTTGTTTTAGCTCCGATTAATAAACCTGTATTGAAAATAATATCGACTAACAGCTACATAAAAAAACAACTTAGCTTTATTTTCAAATCGATTTCAACTTGCGGGTGACAATCGATTTATTTTCATATGTGGATTTGTAGATTAATAAATCAGTACAATTATATAGGAAATACGGTATTATATTTTACAGGATTTATAAGTTAAGTAATAAATTATAAAATATATTATTACAAAAAATAAAAATGTTAAGGTAAAAAAAATAGGAAATTGGCATGTAGACTGCAGCTGTTCTACAAATCTTGGTTTGATGATTCCGTCACGATTAACGATATATTATTATCGTTATTTTTTTATATATAATATACAATTTATGTAATCTTGGTTTTAGGATTTATTCATTGTAAATATATTACTCAACTAAATTCAAAGATTTTTAAAATAATAATTGTATATTAAGTAGTTAGGTTTTTAAGTAACTTCCATTGTCGTTATATACAATTTTATATTGTTTTGAAAGTGATATTTTGAAAATTTTATATTTTACATAAGATAATCTCTCAGATCTCTAGTAAAATACATGAATCTTGATTGACATTTCTCGAAAAATTATGAAATATTTTGAAAACAACTTTTTGTTTTACAATAAATTTACAAAGCTAAGAAAAAAGAAATACAACAAAGAAATATGTGGCCTTGTTAGATAACTTAGTATACAAAATATTGGAGTTTGTTGGTTTATTTCAAAGGAAAAAACATTTTTTTTTCTTCAAATGTCGTTCAAATGTTACTTGATTCAAACTAAAATACAAGACCATTCTTTAACTCATCTAATAACATATTATTTGGTGTCAGTCCAACAATATCGTATTTCTCTATTACATAATTCAAGTCTAAGGATTTAAATTTATTCTTATAGTTAGCCAATATCTTGTTTTGCTAAGAGTTGAACAGTCACGGAATCATAATTATGTCTTAATGTTCAATGAAACTCTCAATTTATTGACATATTCAACCGAAATCAAGAGGAGATTATTCCTTTCGTATAGATTATTATCTTCTTTTTTTTTTTTTTTGCCATGATGTTTAACATACTTGTCATAATACGTTTTAAATTCTTCTTTTGGTTACTTCGACTATTTTATTTTTGATAGTACCTATTGGTGGAATTACTCATCGTAAGTCTGTTTTCTATTAGAATTGTTTATATTATAAAATTACTGGCAAAATATATCTTTTTTCAATGGCTTTGCTTATAGTTTAATAAAATATATCAGTCAACCGCATTTTATTAAATTAATAACAAAATATGATTTTTATGAACACATTATTTTTAACTATGTAAAGATTTATGTTCTACGAAATTTATTATAACTTGTTTTATTACTTTATTGTCATATTAAATCATTTCACGCTTTAAATACTTGTTAGCAACATACAAAAATCTTAATCCAAAAGTAACAACTTTTTAATTTATAACAAAAAAAATCGATTTATTTACAGCTTTGGTGACTGGCGTTAATATAAAAATTAGTCACACTAAAGACTTTTCATTTCGTAATTCAAGTTTTATTATATTTCTAAATTAGTTTGCATCCTTGAAATTTGAAATTTTGGATAATTTTTTTTATGTTCTTTTAATATTTTGTTATAAATTATAGTTTCAATAAAATTTTTGTCGGGATAATTATTTTTCTATGAGACGAATTTTAATATTAATATAAATCGAGCTTAAAACAGCAGGATTTAATATCGATTGGTTACATGACTGTTGTAATATTTCCGCACTTATAGTTGTCAAAATCTGAACTAAAATAAACCTGATAGCACTATTTGAGTTTCGATAAACCAATTATACTTTAATTAACCTAATTTTTGAATTAGTTTTAAAACTAATGAATGAATTAATGAAGTGACAAACTTTATCTTTAAGTTATATTCATAGAATATTTTAATTTATCCTCTTGATAATTAAGTTTTACATAAATTTTTATAATTTTTGCCAAAATTCCATAAATTTTCAAAATTAATTTAATTAATTGATAAAAATGCAAAATAATTTTAATTAAATGAATGAAGATAGAAATTTTCATATTAAAGAAACAAAAATGTTAAGACACAAACTTTATTATAATTATTTATTTATTTAATTAAATATTTTTTAATACAAGAAGGTTTTATTTATTAAAATTGAAAGCACAATTTTAAGAAACTGCAGAGGGCCTGGTATACCTCAGTCTGGGAGAACCATAGTACTAGTAGTACTAGAAAACTCCTCAACTTTACTACAATTACGAAATCTTTCAACTTACTAGAAAGCACGTCAATACCAAGTCATAACTAGTTACACATAAAAGTGGTATATGTGATGTTCTCTTGCCACTATAACCAGCTCTGAAACCTAACCTAATCATAATTTTATAAATTCCTGTTATTCTGAAATTTAAGAATCATAAAATAATATTTAAACTGAAATCATTAAAATTAAATTTATGATTTAATTAAAACAAGTTTTTAATAAATTATAAAACAAATAAAAAATCTTCTATTCCTGATCAATAAATTGTGAAATATTTCTTGATACATGAAATTTAATAAAAAATATTAAACTGAATTATATTTTTATTTATTTATGATTATGATTCTATTTTAATAATAATTGATTTATTTATCAAGCTTTCCAAAAACTTCAATGAAAATGTCATGAAAAACTGTATTTTTTTACAATTCTTAAGACAAATTCAAGGTCTCAATTAGATGGCAGCATTATAAAAAAAAACTTGTTTTCGAATTATATTAATAAAATTTCATTTTATTATTCATTTTTATAAGTTTTATAAAATTAACTTTCTATTCTACAGAAGAAGAAAAAAATTATTACATAAAAAAACCAGAATTTACCCTAATTATGATTATATAATTTTTATCTATTATTTAAAATTCATTAAACTTTAATTTTTGTTAATCATCACACCAAAAAATTTGCTGTACTCTATCATCAATTTAATTAGCAATGTTGTCTTAGCTAAAATGATTAATGATTTATTGAAATTTTATGCTGTAAATTTATTCACAATCAATATTTAAAAAAAAAAATTGAAATCTGATGGCATAATATTATTTATATTTAATTTAAACTGTCTACGCTCTACGCGATGGGTGAAATCTAATTTTATGTTTTATATTTTTAGTATGCGCAAAGCTATGACCATACCAAAAAAACTGTTAATTTTTGAATTAAATAAAAATTGGATGGATTTAATAATTTATGCTATAATATTTTTTATAAAAGGGGGGACAAAATAAAAATTCAATACATCCAACTTAATAAACGCTGTGCATTGAATTAATAAAATGTTATTTCAGTGATAATAATTGACATTCATTGATTTGTATTTAGTAAAAGCGTTTAACTAATCTTTAATGTACAATTATGGTAATATAATTTTAAATTTCCAAGAAAACTAAAATCGAATAACAATAATATAACTATAAAAATAAGTAATGAATTTTGACTAAAATTATTGACTTGTCAATAAATATTTTAAATTACTAAGAAAGCTTAACAGTTTAAATTTAAATGGATTGAAAAATTAATTAAGATTAATAAAAACTTTTAAAAACACAATAAATCAATTTAATTAATTGATAAAAACCCAAAATAATTTTATTTAAATGAATGAAGATAGAAATTAATTTTCATAATTAAGAAACAAAAATGTTAAGTCACAAACTTTATTTTAATTATTTATTTATTTAATTAAATATTTCTTAATAGAAGATGCTTTTAATTATATAAATTTGTTTATTTTGTATACATAAGAGTAAATTCAAATATGTTTTTTGTTGTTATCTAATGATGATTAAGAGTTTGCCACTTTTCTTCGAGCTGTCCAGTAGAGATTACTATGCTATTAGTAATGCTATCGTTTAGAGCTGTGTACTATATTAGAAGTTATTCGTTTTGAATTGAATTGAGATCACAAAGAGTCTATTGGTACAAGCTTTAATTTACGGAGAAATTCTGTTAGGAAGTTGTGCCCAGTTTCTATTCGGAATAGTGCTAAGGCTCTTCTGTTTAATTTTGATATGGTGTTGTATTTTGTTCCTACTTAATTCCAACTTAAAATAATGATTTTTTTTTTTATATAATTTATATTTTGTTTGTCTACTAAGTATAATATTAAAATTTTAATTTTGTACTTTTACTCCGATCCTATACAGTAGTGGTAATTATCAGAGTGTAGCTAATAAGCTGGTTTTCTATTTTCTATTTATATTAACTGAAATATTTAAGTGTAAAAATACAAATTTTCTCCATTTATATACAAAAAACCACAATTAAAATACCGATTAAAGTCGGCTTTTTAAGACAATTTTTAATATCTATCAAAAATATATAAAATTTATATTGATGGCATGAAGAATAAGGAAAAATAATTCATTAAAATTAAATTACTAAATAATTATAAATTAAATTAAAAATAATCTTTTTGGTTTTACTATAAATTTAATTAACCATATAAAAAAAAGTAACGAAATTTAAATTTTTAAATCGATTTTTACTTTAATATTTATTAAAAGATTTAAAAATTATTTTAATAATATTTTTTGGAGAGTTTGTTCTCCTCTATCAGCAATTGCTAATTTATACCTAGAACTTTTTCTTTATCATTATGATTACCTAATTTTCTTAGTCTTATAAAATTATTCAATTTTTAGATTTATGTAATTCTATAAACAATTTTTAATTTATTTGTAATTTTTAAAATTTTTACAAAAATTTCAATAAAATTTTACTTTTTTTTATTGGATAATTTTCAATTCATGTCAAATATAATTTACAAACGGATCTTTTTATATTCACTATGGTAACAAAATGCATATTTGAAATCAATCACATTTTGTCTTGAAATATATTTATATATTTTAAATATATCGTTACTACGTTTATTGAATTTATAATTAAGTAATAAATTTAAATCCTACTCAACACAAGAATACAAAAATTTAAATGATTATTTAGTGGTTCAACATAAAAAACAAAATAAAAGATCATAGAATACTCCAGAATGAATTTTTCAGAGTTAAGAAAAATGAATGTGTAAAGTAAAAGAACAATTAAAGATCAATGACTTTTGAATTAATCTTTTCAAAATATTTCAACCACTCCTAAAAAATGTCTAAAAAAAATTTAACATCTCAACGTTTCTTATTATGTGAAAGATGAAACTTTTGATGGTTACATATTATTATTAAAATGGTTTTTTGGTTTCGCTTTTGTTGAACCTATTTCAAAATTTTGTTAATTTATATTTACAAAATTCATTACTCGAAATACTATATATGCAAAATTGAAATTCTTAAATTATTATTAAAATATTTATATAATTAACAATGGAAATATTTCATGTAATATTTCAAATCCATCTGTGCAAAATTTAACAATACAAACTTTTTGAAATATAGATTTTTTTTGAATAATTAATTGTTTCAATTGTCTAAAAATGAGATTGGTCTCAATCTTTCATATTAAATATTTATTAGTACATATTTGCATCAATCAATTCCAAATTGAATCAATTTTAGATTGTATTGAATTGGAACCACTAGAAATACATGCAATTAGGCTTGAATTAAGCTCATTATTCCCCTAGTATCTTTCACATTACACATGTTACGGTGATTACTGGGCCACTAACTCATTCGACCGAATTTTGGAATTGGTTGGCACAAAAAGTATCCATTTGACTCGTGTTCTACACATACTGTACACATGTCTACAAATTGTACACATTATTTACCTCAGAACGTCGTATTTTAAAAGGCTTGAGTGGACTGATAAGAGGTATCAGATATACTGAGCTTTTATTATTTTATAAGTTTTTCTTGGTGAATAATTCGTTCGGAACTTCTCATAAGTTTTTCATTACTTTCCCCTTGTTGCAAGCTTGCCGGAATGTCATCCATTAATTTTTTAAGCTACGCCTTTAGGGTTACATAACCCCAGTGGCGCATCTGATCTTCGCCTTTTTCATTTCCATGGTGAACCCCAATTGAGGGTGAGTTTGCGTGATCGAGCTAGGTTGCTAAGATTGTGTTAATCAACCTTAACGAACCGCATAATTAAATATTAAAGTAACATATTTTAAATTTCTTATTACCAAAAATATTTTAAAATGTATAAATTTTCCAAGAAAATTAATTTTACACACGAAATACTAAAGTGTTAAGACACAAACTTTATTTTATTTTATTGAGAATTTTTTGATAATCAACAGAAAAATTGGACGTAGTAATTATTTCAAAATATTTTAATAATAATTTAAGAAAATGAAATTTGGATTTTTCCTTGTCGGTGGTTAATTTGTTGTTACAAATTAAAGTTTTTATTGTCGTTTTTTAAAAAATATAAAATATAAATTTGTCCATTAAAAAACTTCAAACAATTTCTTAAATTATTAAGGAAATTTTTCATTTAAATTTATTGTATAATTAAAAATCATAAGTTATGTAATCACATTCAACACACAAAACGCCTTAGGTCGTTTAATTATAACACAACATTAGAATATTGAACATAAATTACAAATCATAATGATTAGTAGTAATAATAACGATCAAAAGGTGTTAATTCTCATTTATATTTTACCCTTAAGGGATTATCAAAAAACTTGATATTTTTGTTTTATACTATTCATATTTTAAATAACATATTTATTTACAGAATTCCTTGAGAAGTAAATTAAAACTTTCACAAAAATTGTTCAACTAGTTTCTTGTTAATTTTCAAATATCTTATGAAAATTATTTCAATATCATGTAAACAAATAATAAGTTAAATATCAAGTAAAATTTCAAGATCATACATCATGGAATATAATTAATTAAAAATTACCGAACATAAACTTTCTAGAAATTTGACAAATTATATAAATTAATCATTTTTTTTCTGAAAATGTAGCCATAGAATTACATGTGGAAAATTAATTCCATAACTATATAACGTTGACTGACACATACTGATTTAACTGAAGATGAGATTTATAAATTTCAAACATTTATTACCATTTTTAGTATACCAGGAGTTCCAAAAGTGTTAACAATATAAAAAATGAAACAGCCAGTCATTCTGCCAAATCTATAAAAATAAATCTTTTTAAAAAGTTATGTTTAAAATTATATTTAATTCTGGTTCAAAATTTATACATTTTTTTTTTTTTTTTGAATTTAATGTAATAATAAGGTAATCGGTACAACAAAATTATGCCACTAATAATTAAAATCCTTCTGACATATAACTAGTTTATTTATGGCACATAACTAGTATTATTTCAACTAGTTATTATTATTTCAATATATATTTGATTAAAATTTATTTTAATTTTTGCACATTAAATTAGACTATATATTTATTTTAAATAAAAACTTATTTTTATGCGGAACTAAATATTTACGAATATATATAACAAATTACTTTATTTTTCGATTAAGTAATTATGACATACAAGGTGATACTAGTAACTGAGTTAATCTTGAAGCAGAGTAAACTTAATAATAAAACTGATTATTTGTTTATATCAGCGAAAATAAGATTAAAGAAAGATATTGTTAGTAGGTCCATTAACAAAAGAGAAGAAGACAATATCTTTAAACTGTAAGCTAAGATTCCTTCACTTTCTCCACATGGAAAGCAAAAATGTATTATTCACAGTGAATTATGATCTGATGTTTCCATCACCGACAAATGTTAATAAATTACCCAATAACTGCTTAATAGAAATTAAATATATAATTAATTCACAGAAAAAAACAAACATTAAAATTTGAATTAACAGGCTACCAATTACATAAAGGTTGACAGAACGTAACTTCTTCCCTTCTTCGTAATTCAAGTCAATAGAAAATAACGAAAAGAAAAAGAAAATACAATCAAATTAACAGATTACCAATATATATTTAAGCTTCGTTCGCAGTTCTGTCCCTCCACTGTCACCAATCAATCAATTCGATGAAAATTAAAAATAAGAAAGCCTACTAATAGCATTAACTTGACTCTAATACTGCATATTAGAAAAATCAACACTAATATTAAATATTCAACATTAATAAAAATATTAGTACTGCCAATATCGAAAATATTTAAACAAATATAAAGAAAATGTGTACTACCATCACTTATTTAACAGATTTACAATAATGAGTTGCCTGAATGATAGATTTATGTTCACCCTGTATATATTTTTATATTTTTTTTAATTATTGAAATGATATTATTACGCCAAAACTTTAACTACTTATATCTACACATGGCTGTGTATGAGTGTTTTATGTTGGTAATATATTTACTACCGGCTTTCATAGATACTTTTTATTACTACCACTATTAATGCTCTGCATATATGTAAGTATTAGTTATGTTTTCAATTATTGGAAAAAAAAAACTTTCGTTTTCAATTATAATGATCGCGCCGCGTTGAGATCATATTTGTATTAGCTTCTGGTTATACAGTTATTACAAAACACCTGATCAATCAAAAATGACGTGGTGTTGTTGTATATTATTGACTTTCAACAGCCTTAGATGATGAATTTGTAATTAGATCGATATTATAACATTCGAAAATTTTCTGTATTGAATTTCAAACAACATTGCTTTTGGGGTTTTTTTTTATCGGTTTATGTATTTTTGTATTCAAAAGTTGAACCTTGAATGGCAAATTCAACATTTAAGGTATTTTTAATATGCGTATTGTTTCGTTACTGTGGTTTTAATTTTAAGTATATTTTCAAATACAAATTAAGAAGTTTTTTCATTTTGTTAACTATTTTTTCTTTTTGTACGCAGCGTAGAATTATAAATTATATGAAAATGTATAATAAATTTTTACTTAACACTGTATTACAGCAGTTATTATGTTGAAAATTTTGATTGATTTGATAATTATTTTGTAAATTTTTTATGAATTGTAGTTAGATTATTAAAATTGCATTGTGAAATTTTAATTTTTTTGGTGAAAATATATTTTATAATAATCGCAAAACAATAATATTTAAACAACTTAGCAATTGCTTCATAATAACATTATTTTTTTAATCAATTAATTCAGAATAATGTAATGTAAGCTTCTCATTTTTATACCACTCGATGATTGTCTAGAGCAGCTATTTTAAAATATACAAAAAAATGTAGTCAACAAGGTCAAGTGTTTTAAATTTTGTGTATTTTATAAATTATTATAATTATTTGTCAATTCTTATATAAATCAACTTTAAACAAACTCCTAAATTAAATAATGTAATAACATGTTTTAAATTTCATTTTACCAAAAATATTTAAAAAAAAAACATTTTAAAATGTATAAATTTTCCAAGAAAATTTTATACACGATATACAAAAGTGTTAAGACACAAACTTTTTATTTTATTTTAATGAAATTGCTTCAGAGTTTTGATTATCAACAGAAAAATTGGACTTTATTCAAAATATTTTAAAAGTAATTTAAGAAAATTTAATTAATTAGTTTTTAAACATTGATGGTGGTTAATTTATTGTTACAAATTATAATTATATTCAGTAGACGAACGTTACTGATATGTATCCTCTCACATCTATTACTTATATAGCTAAAAAAAATGCATTTCGGTTATTTATTATAAGATTTTGTATTAATTTATTTAAAAACTAATCATTTTTATTATTTAAAATTTTAAATAAACTATCTCAATATATTAAATATATGTAATTAAAATCGAAAAATATTGAAATCTAATTTTATTTTGTTGTATAAAAGTAAATTATTTCTAACTAAACTAGTTTTATAAGACAATAAACTCGTTTTATTCGTGAAATTCGAATAAAATATATTATTCATTTATGTTCATATAGTTTTGTACATATTACAAAAACAACAAAATATGTATTTCATATAAATACTCAAAGTACCAGATGTCCTTCGCTAAAAAAGTTTTATTATTCTTTTATAATTTCTGCTGTTCTATATTGTCACATAATTCCGTACTTTGTGAATTGTAACGAAAAAGTTTTATATAAAATTAAATTCCAACCCGAACTGAAATGAAAAATTATATATTTTTCCTACTAGCACAGTAAAGTTTAAACAAAATCTCAGTTCGAGTTGTTCGGCTTCTACCAAGAAATCAATGTATAAAAAAAAAACCAACTAAACTGGTAATTTAAATTTAAATAAGAAAATAAAATCTACTTTTGTATCTCGTTTGTATGGTTTTTATAATATATTTCGAAATTTATATATAAAAGAATTATAACTTTTTAATAAACTTGCAAGTATATATACAATTAACACCCAATTTTTTATAAGAAATAAAAGCAATTGATCGGTTAATAAACCGGTCAAAGTGATTTTTTTTTGTAGAATAAGAATTGAATGTCCACAGAGGTAAATGTCTCAAAGCCATTCACAAAATTTAACTAATCGTAGAGTTAGGTACCTTTCAATTAAGTAAGGTTATGTTAAGAAGAATTCGTGAAGATTCGTGATCATCACGATAGATATCGATGAATTCACGGTGTCCATATGTCATGTTTTAAAAACTAAGCACTAATCTTATCGAAAATTATGGTTTTTCTTAGAAATACAGCAATTCTGCACAATGTTAGTGTTGAAAGGGCCGTGTAGTATATGCTACAAGCCATCCATGTGAAACCCATGGTACGTGCCGTGTTTACCATAACAGTAAGAAAGCCGATCTTTCTTACAGATTGATTTATTCGAAAATTTAACTGATAAATACAAATAATAGGTGAACTGGTGAACTAACTCAATGAATTTCTTACAAACATTACTATTAATTTAACCAATTTAATTGAATAATCATGGATGATTGAAAACTGAAAAAATTGAAGAAAGTGTAAAATTATCTTGAAATACACGGAATTTATTACTGATTAATCTTTTCGGTTAGAAGGTGCAAATCTTTCAAATTAAATTTTTGTAATGGTAAATCCGAATTTATAAAATTTCAATCTGATATACGAATTTAAAAAAAATCAATCAAATTCAGTCTTCAAAAAAACAAAAATTAGATCTATATATTTTTAGCAAAAGTAGATTTCACTGATAGGGTAAAGTCCGGAGATATGAGACTATAAGAAAAACATTCAAATAAAAAATCAAATCAAACAAAAGAATATTTTTTCAGCCAATCCCAAACACCATACCTGCCAATTTTTAAGACGATTTAGATATAACACGGCTTCATACCTTGGCTTTTAATATTTTTATTGACCACAGTATTATGAGGTATAATGGGAATATGTGTGAAACATACAAGGCACTTCAATCAATTCTCAACTTTTTTGGTGGAAAAATACGAAGAGTGATACTCGAAAATACTCAAGATATTCTCTTCTTCGACAAATAATCAATTTTCCTTTGACATATTTCGAGTTTTCTCCTTTTTAACTGCCATATCACATGCAGCTTCATATTACCCACTTTTACCATAAATCATTATTATATCGAAACAGTTTCCTATCACTTGATTTATTATACAAATATAATTTTTAAGTTTCCTATATAATATAAATTTTATTATATTAAAATTGTAATAAATAAATTTTTATAATAATAATTAATATTAAATTTTTTAATTAAAAAATTTCTTTTCAGAATAAAATAATGAAAAAGATCATCAAACGATGGCTTTTGATATCTTCAGGTAAAAACTAATTATAAATAATTATTAAAAAATATTTTAATATTTATAATTATTTTCCAATTGTTTTTTTGGAAATATAATATAACAATTATTCAAGGTATAATGAAAGGAAAATTATTTATTAATTAAATATTTAATGTACAGTAGAATCAAGATTTAAATTCACATTTATAAATATAATTTATAATTCAAGGAGAAAAAAAAATAAAAAATTGTAAACTTAAAATTGTTTTTCAATAAAATATAAAATAAATAAATATTTTTTTTTTATGGTTGAATTTTTGGTAGTGGTTTATCTTAAAAAAGTTGATTACATTTTTTTGTCTTTAAGTCCCATAATCAAGAATTGTATAATGTTGCAGAAAGGTTTGTGACCTTAAAATTACAGTTCATATCTGTTTTTTTATATTTAAGTATGGTTGTATGGACATAATCCTAAGTGGTTTTTGGTGATTAAACTCTGATAAATTCTTTAGTATTTATCAAAAATTAAAATTAATGTTTCGACAATAATTATTAAAAAAAATTATTCTTGTAATTGTGGAAATAAATACATCAGGATCAGGAAAATGTTATTGTCAAATACATTTCTGGAAAATAATTTGATGTCTATTAAACTTTTAATTGGAAAAATTAGCTCTATATAGTCGAATATAATTTTCAATATTCATTTTTTAATAATTTCATTTTTTTAGTACTTGTTGGTTTAATGTCGTATACTGGTGCCCTTAGGACATTCACTAAACCTACACCTTTACCAATTTCAACAACAACTACTACAACTACAACAACAACAACAGAAGCACCTTCAACTGAAGTAGATGACATTGATCAGGTAAAAAATTCTCTTAATAATATTATATAAATTATTATTAACACACACAAAGGTCTAGGATTCATTTATATGTATTTGAATTTTCCATGAAAATAATCATAAAACATTTAAATTATATAATCTAATTTTGTTTTTTTGGTTCAAACTATACAAAATTTATTAGATTTCTTTTACTATTTCTATTTCATTCATAGTAAAACTCTTAAGAATATAGTAAATAACTAAAGTTTATATATTTTAAATACGAAAGTAAAATTTATACATAATAAAACCGAAAGTTATAAAATAATTTATTTATTTCCGAAATATATGTGACAATTTTCAAAAGTTGAACGTCTCAGCAACAAACAACTGAAACGAACCTGAAGACATGTTATGTTAATTAGTGTTAAACTCTGGTTTTCAAATTCAAATTAATTATTAATATTTTTTTCTTTTTTTTTTGCATAAAAATAAGAAAACCAACAAAAAAAAATTATGTCATTTTAGAAATAGCCAAAATTTTTTTTGTTAAATATATAATCATAAAAATACAAGAGATAATAAAAACATCATAATATTTTTATATACCATCAAATTCATAATTAAAAAATACAATATCTTATATAATTATGGGATTATGTGATATTTTCGAAAATAAAGAAAATTTTATTTTACATTTAAAAATATTATATAATATTTTTTTAGTAATATACTGGGTGTCCCAGTACGTATGAATCCGTCTGAGAATAATTGTATAATTGAAGCAATATTTAAGTATGATTTATAACTCACGCAAGGAAACAAGTCAAGCGGAAATTAAAGAACGTTTGGAACAAAATTATTTCAATGACAGATGTTTATGTAAAAAAATGTCGTTGCTTTAATTTGGTTTTGGTTTTGTGAATAAAATTTTTAAAGATTCTTAACTGTTTTATGTGTCTTGCTTGTGTTTTAAATGAGTCATAAGACTCGCGATGATACATTTCAAAAGGCAATAACTAACTAATATCGAAAAATAGTGATACGATTCGTAATAGTCTTATGTATGCAGTTAGAGGTAACACTATAATGAGAAATTGCAAAAGTAGCCCAAAGTTTTGTGTTCAAGTCTGCATTTGTTTGTTTGTAGAAAATATTCCACTTTGTTACCTAGCTACTTTTCCAGTTATAGTAAGAGTGGAATTTTCATAAGAATATGTCTTTATACGTTTGGCTTATACGTACTGGAACACCCTGTATAAAAATGTCTTTCTTTTAATAATAATTTATAAACTTTTATCGTAATACTTTTAGGGCATATTTTTAAAAAAAAAAAACGTTTTTTGTCTACCCGTTAAAAAAATTTCAAATTGTTATTTAATCCATTTTAATTTATGTTAGACCAAGCATTGGAAATGTTTAATTATTGAACACTGAAAACTGCTTGATCAGCCTCTAGTAGTATAACTATTGTGTTTAAACTTATCGCAAGTGATCAATTAGAAACTATAGCGATCAGTGGGAAGATGAATTCTTGTAGCATTTTATTTGCCATTGATCTGCACATAGAACTCAATATCCAACTCTGAAATATGTCTCGAATTGCAGTAACAGAAAACCTCCCAAATTTGCTGCAATTGCGAAATTCTTCAATTTCCTAGATTTCTCCTCAATACCAAATCAGAGTTAGTTATCCATGGAAATGGTATTGCTATGAACGCAGTGTGGTCTCAGCGAGGCCTAACCTATTTTCGACAGAAATTGAAAATTCGCATCTAAATGGACTTTTACTTTATAGTTGTTCTATGTATTAGAATTAAACTATTAACCATGAATGATAAATTGTATTGTCAAAAAAAAATTATATTCATTTTAACGTAATTTTCTTTTCTATACATACCAAAATTAGTTACCACATAAACATACAGAATTCATTAAAAGTCAACAGTTGCCATAATAAAAAATATAGAATTTCAGGTCAATCACAATATTTTTATTAAAACCGGAAAAGCCTTTTAAAATGTTTTAATTAGTTAATTCCATTTTTAAAAATTCTATTAATTTCAATTCTTGATATTATTTTTGTATATATCTAAACCTTTTAATGGAAATTAATGTTAAAGTTTAAATTATACTTTAATCTATATTTTTATATATTTATCAATAAAATATCTGGTCATATTAGAAACTAACTTTCTATCTGTATCCAATATAAAATATAATCCAATTAAATTAAATTCAACAGAAAATACACGTTTTTAATTTAGTTTATTAAATGTTTTAAATAAAATTCTCCTTGTTTTTGTAAATAGACTGAACAGCCTACAGCCGAAGGTAATAACACAAAAAAATTAACTGGTATACCACAAATAGATTGGATATGGGATCCAAATTTACCACGAGAATTAAATGGGTAAAAATATATTAAATTTATTAAAAAAAAAAATACTAATATAAAATCCGTAATATTTTTTTTTATATTTAGATATAATTTATCCGAATATCCTTTCTATTCAAATACACCACCACCAGATGAAATGGATTTTGAATGTAAAGGTTTACATGATGGATTTTATGCAAATAAAAAGCATAAATGTCAGGTAATTTTTAATTTAAATAATTAATTTCTACTGTTAAATAATATATTTATCTCTAGGTATATCATAATTGTGTATATGGTATCCGGCACGATTTTCTATGTGCTAATTTTACGGCATTTGATCAAAAAACTTTTATATGTCAATTTGTTTCCGAAGTAGATTGCAAAGGGTCTCATAAATACTGGCATAGGCACGTACTATCATATATATAATAATTTATTTAGTTTAATTATAAATTTTAAATATACAGAAATGATAATCTCTATATGGCAACGACAACTTCAAGTACATCAACAACAACTACACCAGCACCGCCTACTCAAGCTAATAATCAACGTCCATTAAGACGAAGACGACCTCTTCGTAGACGTCCTCAATCAGATTATTATTATGACGAGGACTACAGTGATGATTATTTTGAAGAAAGGACAAACATAAGAAGACGTAAACAAAGACCAAGACAAAGACGACCAGAATATGAGGATGATTACGAAGAAAGACGAGCCTTAAATGATGATGATCGGTATATATTTGCAATTATTTTTTAAATAAGTATATAATTGAAACCAATTTGATTATATTATTTTAGGTTGGATAGAAGACCAGCAAATCGAGATAGAGTACGGGATGATGTAGACGATTATGATGACCGAAGAACACCATTAAGACCGAGAAATCGTAAAAGACCATCAGAAGATCGTAGAAGACCTAATGCTAACAGAAATACAAATGAAGGTAGTAGATCACAGATTCCAGTCGATCGACGACAAAATCAAGATGAAAGACGTAGTTTTAGTGATGAAAAACTAAATCAAAAATCTTCCGAAAGTGATGAAATTGAAAATGAAAGACCAATAACAAATGGTCGTCGAAAAGGAAATTTAGATAGAAGAGCACCATTTAATAATAATAATAATCCATCTCGTACACAAGTCTCAACTGATGATGATTTTGATGATATTCCTGAGGAAGATGATAAACCACTAGTAAAGCCATCGGCTCCATCATCTAGTAGTTTAGCTTCACTTTTTGATAAACCAAGAGCACCGCCAAGAATTGCCAGACCAGTTCCAATTAATGAAAAAAGGAAATTTGAATATACAACAATTAAACCTCTTAAATCTTCTACAACTCCACCAGCAGAAAATGCAGATTACTATGAAGAATATGATGAGCCAGAAAAGAAAAAAGTTCTGCCCTTAGAAGAAGAAAAACTTGAGCCAAGTCCTTTTAAATTAGCACAACAATCACCAAGAGTTCGCATTCCATTAAGAGATGATACAAAAACTAGACAAAAACCAATCAAAATTCAATCTGAAGAAACCTTCGAAGGAAATGATTACGATGAATTACCTGTACATCCAAAACGTACACCAGTTACATCCAAAGAAGACTTCAGGCATAGACCAAATTTCAGCAAGTTAGAACAAAGTGCTGCTTCAGATGAAGATTATAATCGAGGTACAACAAAGAATACAAAACGTCCAATACTAAATTTACGGAACCGAAATAAACCTACTCGTGCAGAGGATATTTCATTATCTTCGGTTGAAAAGGAATATGACGATATTCCAGTAAAAGAAAATTTGAAAAATAATCAATTTGAAACAGATGCGCGTAAAGAAATTTTACAAAAAACACGTCCTGAAAAAATTAATACCTCGGTAGCACCACGTGATGATAATATTTATGAAGAAAATCCTAAACAAAAATTGAGAAATAAATTTTATAATACAGATACAAAAAATGTACAAAATTCGTCACCAGATAAATATGAAATATCAACATCTAAATTGAATAATAACAGAAATCGTGAGATATTAGTTAACAGAAATCGTGAGATAATAGGTGATGGTCAACGTTTAAAATTAGAGACACCACCAGTGAAAAAACCTCAAATCAATTCCAATGAAAACAAAAATGAATATTTAACAGAACCAGAAACCGAAAATGAAAATGTTAAAGAAGTAAGACCAATAATACGTGTTGTAAAACGACCATTTTTACCATCACGAGGTGGTAGTCCATATTTACCTAGAGGTTTACAGTCTGTAGGTGTAGCTCACAAAAGTTCAACAACTGATAGTACTCCAGTTGATATGGGATCAACAATTTCTGGTGTTAGATTACTAGAACATGGTTTACCATTGTTACGTAGTAATAATAATGATGAAAATGATTATCCATTACAATACAGTGGTCCAAGAACAACACAGAAACCACAAATTGATCCACCAAAAACATCTCTCGATGAAATATATGAAAATGAATATGATGTAACACTTAATGATGCTCTCAATCCAACAATTAAACCTCTACCAACAAATCGTGGTAACGATTATGCATATTATAATAAATATGATAAAGACAGATATAGTTTATCTGGAAGTTCTAATAGTGATTCATATTATTCGTCAACAGATCTTCGTAAAAGTGCATTAATTAATGCACCTGTTAATTATCGTCAACAACAAAAACATATTTCTAGGGGTTCATTATATGAAGATTATGATTATTAAAAAAGAAAAAATCAGTTTTATTTTAGGAAACTCCATAATATATTTTGTTAAAGTATTTTCTAAATTTTGTGTTAGAGATAATGACAAAAACAATAAATTTTAATATTAAAAAACATTTAGGAAACAAACATTTTACATAATATTATATACTCAAAATATCGTGATAGCAAGAGATACTTGGGGGGGAACTCTTGCACTAAATAAAAAATTCTTGAACTATTTTTTTTTTTTATTTTTTATGTTTTTGTTTTTGTATAAATTATTTTTTTCTTGATTACTTTGTATATTCCTGCTTATAATCTCGAATAGAAAGAACCATACGTTCATAAATCGCAATATTACCACATTTTTAAATAAAATTAGTTTTGTTTAAAAGTGTTATAAAAATTGTTTTTATTCAAAATTATTTTAGAAAGTAATAAAAAAACATGTAAAAAGTTATACGTATTTGTTTAATTATATTATTTTAAATTTATATTGTAATTTAGAAGAATGTTTACAAGTTCTACACAATTCTACAGTAAGTGATGGGCTGAAAATGTTGACACCACACATTACCCGTTCAATCAAATGATCAAGATACAAGACCCTAGCTAATATTGTCAGTTTTATAAGCATTTTAAATTAAAGGAAACCCCGAATTCCAACATTTTGTACATTGCGTTGTTTTAACGTAACATTCTGATTACGGCAATGATATATCAGAAAAAATTCCTGTAGGGAAGACCTGTTAAAAAAAATTGTTTCATATTCCAATTCCATCATTCCATGAGAATGAATAATGAATATGAAATATATTTTTTTTTTTATTTTCGCGTATACATACAAGTTATCATAAAATTTTCTAACTAACTAATTAAAAGCAAATAAATAGGTATTTTTGCAATTTAAAAATAACAAATTTTCTTTTGAATATGAAATAAAAATACAAATTGAACAATAGAATATCAAAATTTTGAAATTTGCAGAATAGAAACCATACGATAAAAATGAATGAGTTGGACAGTTTGAGACAAGAAGCTGAATCTCTTAAAAATATTATACGCGATGCAAGGAAATCAGCATGCGATACAAGTCTTGTACAGGCAACAAACAATTTGGAACCAATTGGTCGAATACAAATGCGTACCAGACGAACATTACGAGGTCATTTAGCTAAAATCTATGCTATGCATTGGGGCAATGATTCTAGAAACTTAGTATCAGCATCACAAGATGGTAAACTTATAGTATGGGATTCACATACAACAAATAAAGTTCATGCTATACCATTACGTTCATCATGGGTAATGACTTGTGCATATGCACCATCTGGCAGTTATGTAGCTTGTGGTGGTCTTGATAATATTTGTTCAATATACAGTTTAAAGACTAGAGAAGGTAATGTACGTGTATCTCGAGAATTACCTGGTCATACTGGTTATTTGTCATGCTGTAGATTTTTGGATGATAATCAGATAGTAACAAGTTCTGGTGATATGTCATGTGGTTTGTGGGATATTGAAACCGGTCAACAAGTTACCTCATTTATGGGACATACAGGTGATGTAATGGCATTATCATTGGCGCCACAATGTAGAACATTTGTATCTGGTGCATGTGATGCATCTGCTAAATTATGGGATATCCGGGATGGTGTATGTAAACAAACATTTCCAGGACATGAAAGTGACATTAATGCAGTTACATTTTTCCCAAATGGTCAAGCATTTGCGACTGGTTCAGATGATGCTACATGTCGGTTATTTGATATTCGTGCTGATCAAGAATTGGCTATGTATTCACATGATAATATTATTTGTGGTATTACATCTGTTGCATTTTCAAAAAGTGGACGACTATTATTAGCTGGCTATGATGATTTTAATTGTAACGTTTGGGATACAATAAAAGCGGAACGTGCAGGTATATTAGCTGGTCACGATAATCGAGTATCATGTTTAGGTGTTACTGAAAATGGTATGGCGGTTGCAACAGGATCTTGGGATTCGTTTTTACGTGTATGGAATTAAATAATAACGCGAAACATCAGTTAAATTTAAAATCATATTTATATAT
The DNA here is from genome assembly GCA_963920725.1 of Rhamphomyia laevipes. Taxonomy (NCBI): domain Eukaryota; kingdom Metazoa; phylum Arthropoda; class Insecta; order Diptera; family Empididae; genus Rhamphomyia; species Rhamphomyia laevipes. The sequence goes on from OY987255.1 coordinate 1,733,955, forward strand.
ATATAATTATTAAGCCAGCATTGAAATTTTTAGCACAAAAACCAAAATACACAACAAAAGCGACAACAAAAAAATAAAGATTTAATTAATTAAATATTCTATTATATTAAAATATACATTTAACGAAAATAATTCATTAACGATTATCGTGCATTTGTGTAAATTCACAATTATTTGGGAATTTTTTTATTATTATTTTAATTAGTATTATTATTTTTATGTATTACAAAAATTCATTTCATAGCATATTTTATCCTTTTTTTTCTCTATTGCTGATATTTTTTATGTATTTTTTTTAAGAATAAATTAGTAAACTTAGTTATAATAATTTAAATTAAAAAAAATGTTTAATTTTGTAAATGTAATTTTTTTTTATATTAATATATTATATACTGTGGTGAACTGAGTGTTTTTTTATAGGTGTGGCATAAAAATTTATTAAAATAAATTGTATATAATATTATTTTATATATACATAGGTTATGATTATATATATATGTATTATATATATACAAATACGATTAAATGTTTTACTATGGCTATCATATGGATATGATGAGTACTTTAATATTTATTTGCAATCCGGCTAATGCAATTACGTATCCGCCAAATTGACGAAAAACAATTCACCGAATACACAATTGGCAGAAAACGCATATCAATGTATAAATAATTTATAGTAGATTAATAAAAAGAATAATTGTTGATAACATAATTAACCAAATGCATATATCAATCATCCCATTCAGATTGTTTAAAGTTTAAATTACATAATTTACCTGTTTTCTGTTCGGTCAATATTGCGTTTTCGGTCCATTAAATGATGTCAAATATTCTATAATTTTTACGTTAGTTCAACATTCAATTGTACATCTAGCCATGACCGAAAATTATTTGTTTTTTTTGAAAATTAAAAATGCTACATTACTATGTTACTATGAGGAACCCTTTTCAGGCTGGACTAATAAACTAAAGTTGTATAATTTATTTTAGTTGGTTTAGTTCGTTTGTTCATTATAATTTAATGTTCAAAATAAAAATACACAGAAACTAAAACATTTATTACAAACGAATAGGAAAAATTCTATAATTTATTAAAATTAAGGCACTTTAAATTTAAATTTAAATTAACATTTAATAATTCTTTAATATTGTATATTTATCATACATTTAAAATTAATGATATTTTCAACCTCAAATTCGCGCACTAACTTAACTTCTTAAATGTCAAGTTTCGCGCCAAACTTTTAATATATTTAATTAGTCACGCCTCTTTTCGTAATTAAAATTGATTGCCATTTTGTACTTTTCCTTAACGTAAAAAAAAATATAATAATTGTTTTAAATAATATATTCAATTAATAAAATATTATTTTAAATTTAAAAAATAATAAATTATCCGAGATTTTCGAGCATTTCAAATAGTTTTAATAATGTGGATTGAAATTTAAAGTTTATAATTTTCAAGTGGTTTTTATGTGTGTGAAAAAATATATTTAATGAAAATTTAAATTTGAAAAATATGAAATTGTTAATGTTAATTAATTGCTAATTAATTAATTATAATAAATATAAAAAATATATTAAAGTGTATATCAATAATAGTAATAATGGTTTTTCTTAGTGCGGTTATGAAATCTAATTTGAATTTCAAAACTTTTTTATATAAAAAAATAAGCAATTATTGCATCAACTAAATTACAAATCAGGTAAATTACATTAAATATTTTAAATTTTTATATCATATTAATGTTTTCTTATGATCATATTAATGTTTTCTTAAGTTTTTTTAAATATTTTTAATATTTAAAATTCTCAATTGCATATCTTTTGAAATACCATTTTATTTTTAAATAAATGGTTTGCATTTAAAATGACAGCAGCTCGAAAATAACGATCACAGGCATACATAATAGATTTTATAGTCTATGCGACCTAATACAATAATTATACAAGAAAATAAAAGTATCAGATAGGACCTTGCGAGAGTCGAATAGATACTTAATAGGCTGTAATTAGAATTTATTAGATCACATGGTTTTTTACGTCTTAACCTTCTACCATTGTTCTCAGTGGTAAGAAGTTCCGTTGCTATGATATGTTATAGCGATTTTTTTATTTTCATCCTCGACGTAGTTTACTTGTAAATCCCTGTGAATGTAGCGGTTACCCACGAAGCATGGTGTCTGTTTGTAGAACTTTGTTTTGAAACGGCTAGACTAGTTTTAGGACTTGATTGTTTATTAAATTTGGTTGCTCATCGACAGTTTCGATTTCTTTCTATGGATCCACTAAAACTATTCAAAAATAAAATATATATATTCTGTATAATCCTAATCAATCAGGAACTCTTTTAATTGAATTAAAAGATGTCGATGCCAATAGATATTTGGAATTTTAAATCTTTTCCAATCGTAATAGGAGGAATCTAAAAATATAAGTATTGTTTCATTCAGTTTTCTATTTAACCACAAAATATAAATTAAAAAAAAGTATATAAATAATTCAGGTTATAATTAAAATAATGTTACGACTACATTTCTATTAAATTATTTATTTTGTTCTGTAATTTACATTAAAAAACACTTAATATTATACATATATAATTCTTTTTTTTTTTACAATATAAAATTTATATTTCATTATATTCTTTAAAATTAAACTGTTTTATAACTTTAATTGTATATTCTAATGCTATACCATTACGTAGTACTTTATAATAATCATATTTCGATAAATCAATAACTGTTGAAGCATTTCGTAATTCTTCAATTAATCCTAATTGACCACCATCAAATATTCCAGACAATTGTGACCATATATTTTGAAATTCATTTATATTTAAACTACTTTTTTCATTTGATAAATTTGCACTTGTCAATGCTAATGGATATTTTAAATTTTCACATAAATTTTGTATAAAATCATATTTTGGTATACGTATACCAATTTTCGTAATACCTGGATTCAAATCAGGATTATTTAGATTTTCCGATTTTTCTAATACAATTGTAATTGCACCCGGTAATAATAAATTTAACATTTCATCTTTTAAATGTTTTGCATTACCATAAAATTTTAATGTTTTCAAATCTGGTACACAAATTGATACCGGTTTTATTTGTTCTCTATTTTTTATATTATATAATTTCTGTATTGCTTCTGGATTATTAGCATTACATGCCAAACCATAAACAGTATCTGTTGGTAATGCTATAACATTGCCATTATTTAGTAATTCTATAGCATTATTTATAGCATTTTTATCATTTATATTATAAATATTTACAGTGTTTTTAAAATAATTTGAAGAATTATTATTAGTTTTACAACTAATTAATTTTGTCAAATTATTATGGAACATATTTTAAATATTGTAAGTAAAATTGAATATAAAATAGTAAATTAATCTCTCCAATTATGACCACAAAGTTGATTACAGCATTTATAAAAATTTGTCATCGGTTCATCAGCTGATCTAATTTGCATTTGCATAAAATATGCTTTTTTATGACTGCAGCTTGGACATTCGGCATCAGTTGAATCTACATTTTCCCAAGCAGCTGCACCTCCCATAACATGATCAACTTCTTTAAGTTTCGGATAAATTTTCGTTGATATTTTATGTTCAATATTACATATAAATGGACAAGTATGACATGAAAATCTTAAACCATCAGTGTCTTCTTCAACTAATAAAATATTTCCACATGAGGGACAATACAATAACATATCTTGATTTACTTCTTTTCTTTTGTTAAATATATAATTTCAATTTAAACTGTAATGTCACTGGAATATTTATAGTTTTATTTGAAAATTTACAAAATACAATTATTTTTTATAATTATTTCATCAGCCAGAAGACACACGTGGAAATGTTACGAATTTAAATTTATAATAATTATTTTTGGCTATTTTCCTGTCATTATCAAATATATAAATAGCACAAAAAATTGTTGGGTACGTTGTGGAATTGAAACAATATTAGGGTTATCGAGCTAACACAAATGCAGTAGAACTAAATAAAGCGCTACTGTGAAACATTATGGTTTTAGAATTTTTTTTTAATCATGGATAGTAAATTATATGAGTAAATTATATTAATTATTTAAATTTGCAACCAAAAATTACATTTTATCAATGATAATCGGAATGGCCTGTCCGTCACCTTCCCACTTTCTAACTATGTGTAATTGATTGTTGTTGTTTTTTTTCTTTACGGTTTGTTTAATTTTCATCTTATCCTATAATGATGAAAAATATATGAAATGAAAATGGAAGTAAATATTTGCGATAAGCGTAAAACTTGGGATACATAGAAATCGAATCGGAACGAATCTAATCGAAAGAATTTGGAACGATTGAAATTTTACGAATCCAAACTGAAATAAATGTCAAAAGAAATGAAATTTTGCAGTTTGAAAGAACAAAATAATATTGATTTCATCATTTAATGTTTAATTGATTGCAATCGGTAACTATGTGTTCAAAGTTCAGAGTCAACTTAAACAATCGACTGGCTGCGAATGGATTCGGAACTGAACTGATCGATGAATTGTAGGTAAATTTCCCAACATTTCAAAACAAATAAAAAGATATGGTTTCAAAATTCCGGAATCAAAATGATTCCTGAAATATTAATAAATTTTTTCTGGAATTTTTCTTATAATTTCTGGGGATTTCGATTTCCTGGATTTCGTTTCACGAGATTTTGCCATTTCCGGGATTTTGAGATTCCGAGATTTGGATCATTCCGTTTATGTGGGTATCGCAAAAAGTTACATAAATTAAAAGATTAAATTATTTTGAAATATGCTTTTGAACCAAAAGTGAAGCTTTTATCGTGTTTCAAAAACTTCATGTAGCAAAACAGTGAATTCAAAATATTTAATATGTAAAATGAATGTAATAAAAGTGATAAAAACTTTTCAAGTAAAATATTTTGCTAGTTATAGGGCCAATACACGACACATGCATGCATGCGCAATTACGTGATTGCGCATGCAGATTGACCGTGTATGGTGTTGATTGTGTGGTTGCACATGCTGATTGTGTGATTTCAAAATTTTTTGATATTTTTTTGTTTGTGCATGCATGCATGTATAATGTGTGGTGAAATAACTAATTTAAAATTTATTTTCGTGTGGTAAACTAGTAGCTAGTGTGTATAAAAAACTGCCGAAAGTTGTAAACATGGAAATTTTGGAACGAATTCTTGGAACTATATAAAAGTTTTCCAGTTTTGTGGCTAGTGAAGGGATTATAAGCGATTATAATTGCAATACACGCAGCGTCTGACATGATTGAAATTTCAAATTAAATGAAGAATGTGCAATTTGCATGTGTCGTGTGTAGAGAAGCCATGATTGAGCAATCAATGATTGTACATGCATGCATGTGTGGTATATGGGCCCCATTAGCAAAGAAATTTATTACAAAAAAACAGAATTAAAATTTATTTATATATATTTTTATATACCTAATTTATTCATTTGTTGGATACATTTATTTTTATGTTCTTATATTTATGTATTTTTTAATACTACATAATTATAATTATAAACAAGTATGTAAGAATGTAAGTTCTTTTAAGAAAAATATGTTTTCAAATTTATTAAATGCATTTTTATCTTGTCTTCGCATATTTACATTATTAATTTACTATTTATTATTTAAGTTTTCTTTTGTAAAAAGCCTAATTAAACTAATATAAAGTTTTATTTAAAACCAGAAATACATTATGTAAACTAAATTATTTGAAAACTTAAAAGTTAAATATATTATGATAAAGTCGTTAATGAAATTATGTAAAGTATACAAAGTTTTTATTTATTTTATAATTTAAAAAGTTATGCCTTTATTACTGTATTTATAGTTGACTAATGCGCTATAAAAGTGTTTTCATACTGGCAATATCGCTAACACTGTTACTGGCTTTAAACGTCGACGTCTGAAAAATATCTAGCGACAGTATTATCTTTGTTGCACACAGTGAGTTTACATTGCGAACAATAAGATAAGATAATAAAAGGGTCGCTAAGGCAGAGGTACAAACCTCTGTGTACTTACACTGCGACCTAAAGAGATCTATTGTGCTTACCATACTTATGTTTGGTCAGTTAATTCCCAGGCTTCTGTTGAATGTGGAGTTTTACCCTGATTTCTAGAAATAAGGCTCAGAAATCCCTTACCCCAGATGTGTCAGCCTTTTTCTGGCTACAGCCTCGGATGTGTTCAGCAGATTCTTCATCATACGAACAGAACAGACAGTCACTATAATCAGATTTTCCGATTTTGTTTAGGTGATTGATAATTGAGCGCGCAATGGCTTGTGAACAGACTAGTTATAGTATGTAGCTCGGTTTTGTTGAGTATGAGGACTTCTTTAGCCCTTTCGTTTGAGAAATCTTGTCGATAAATTTGTAGTTTGCTAATCAGTTTTTGGCAGCTGGTTTTAATTTATCTATAATGAATTAAATGAATGAATATTAAGATGAAGTTATTTTTTATTAGGAAAAAGTTCTTTTTAAAAATATTTTCAGTTAATATCAGTGTCCTTGCTAAAAAATATAAATAAAGAAAATAGTTATTGCATAACGAAATGTCGAAACCAGTATTAATCTTAAAAATAATTATTGTAAAAAATATTACTTTTTCGAAAGAACCTACAACAAATCCAATTTTACAGCATAACTTTATAAGTTAGATAATTGATTCAATATTTGCGAAGCATTATATAAACAACTAATGCAATTTTAAATTCTTTGCCAGAAACTATAGAAACATGTTTTTTTAAAAACTTCTTCACAAGAAAATCTGTTGTGTATTTCAATATGACAAAAAGTGTTTAGTATTTTCTACTGGGTCGTCAATGTAAAAATAAAAACTTTTTGGGAAATATTTTATAAAAAAAATATTTATTTGCAAGTAAAAAACTTTTCAAATTTTCAAAGTAGGTTATATAAACAAAAATCATCTACATATAAGATAGTTCAATTGTATCGTATGGTAAGCTTCAAAACATAAAAGAAAATTGTGGATTTACTTACTATAGAGAAGAAAATGCTCAAATTTTGTATAAAATAAATTCTCACATTCTCTAAGTTGTAATCCTTTTAGACAAACAACTTAAAAATGAGCATTTTCTTGTCAATAAGAAAATCTTCAACTTTCTTTTAGGTTTTACAGTTCAATCGTATCGAACTATCTTATATGTTAATGAGTTTTGGTATAACTATTAGAGGAAAACCATTGAAATTGAATTGATTTGAATTATTTACCAAATATTTTTTCTTCATGATTGCAAAAATAAAAAAGGACCTGCTAACGCTAAGCTTTCGAACTTACATTTTATTTTGCCTTATAATAAAATACTTTGCATCCTTCGGTATTTGAAAAGTTAAAAGAAAATTATATAAAATTAATTGGGATTTTTATTGACATTATTTAAATTTATTTATTTCATTTTGCGCAGATATAAATATTAATTTTCTCAATCGAAATAAAACTCTTACAAATATTTATGCGATATGGAAAAGGCTGAAGAAAATTTATATTTTTATATTTTGTATATTTATTATAAAATATATCAAAAGAATTAAAATTAAAATAATATTTTTATTGAGTACTTCCCGATATACATAATTTAATTGTACTTTAATAATATATTTATTTAATCCTGCAAGAATTAAAGGAAAATATAAGGAAGAATTTTTTTTTTTTGCAGTATAAATTTTTTTTAGATGTAGAAATAATTAGACTAAGCAAGTAAGCGATTTTCATAGTTAAATTTCATTAAAGTGTGAACATTTTCGTGTTTCCAATATTATGATATTTTAAGGATATATTTTATTGAATATTGTGGAAGCGAAATAGTTGTCAGCGATATTCCACGATATATGTGGTTCTAAGCAGAAAAATTTATAGGAATTTCTGCAGAGTCGGCCTGCAATTCAACTTACAATCAATTTTCGGGTTCGCTCTTTAAATAATGTATGATAATATTTTGTTTCATAGCTTCAGAGAAGTATAGTTAACATGTGATTAGATTGGTAATTAAATGCAATTTAGATTAAATTAGATTTAGTAAAGGGGTGGGAAGAAAATACCTATAAAAACTATACTGCGGCTAAATCTCCTGGAGAATTGTAGCTCCATGATAAACGCTACTTTGTTGATACATCCTAAAACATTTCTTAGGGTGCTGGATGCAATAACCTTGGGTTCTTGAAATGATAATATTTTTAAGAAGATATTTCTGTGATTTTTATAAAATTGTTATTTGAATTTGAAGTAAAAAGTTCTTAATCATTTCTTAACTTAATAAAACGCACTTCTTCTTAATTTTTTGAGTTAGAAATAATTTGACTAACTAAAACATTAAAAGTTATATCAAAATAATTTGCTTGATTTTATTATAAATAAGATTTGTCCACATCGAGGGCTAAATATATGATTTTTAATAAAATCATTCTATATAACTACAATAAAACTTTTATATTTCGAACTCTAGACCAAAGTTTTATTAAATTATGTAAAACCGTTTACAATCTGTTTTCCCATATAAGACTTCTTTGGTGACGACACACGATTTATTATGTATCTGGATATGACCAGCCCACTGTAACCTCTTTACCTTTATGAATGTCGATAATTTATTTTCTTCAAAGTTTAGTTTATTATTGAATCTGGATCTCCAGAGACAAAGGATTCTTCTTTCGAATGTGTTCAGCATACTTTCCGAATTATAATTAGATAAAAGGAAAATGATTTCAATCATTCTAACCAAAAATGAGTAACCAAAATCATTTGCGAATTTGGATTACAGGAACTTGACTGTATATCATAGAATTTGTTGTAATTTTTAGTAGCATCCCGTTGTGATTAATAAACTTTAGATTAATCACAACAGGATGCTTCTACAGAATCAAAAAAAAAAATCTCCAAATTTTTTATTCCAAATATTTTCTCGACCACACAAAGCTTTACATTCTATGACTATATGAAATATATGAATGAACCAAACATGAAGCAAAAACATTGCATTTAAGTTTAGCGGGTAATATATTTTAAATGTTATAATTATTTTAGATTGCTATTTTGAAATACTATACAAAATACTTGAACAATTTATTCAACAACAAAAACGAGGAGTTTTTATGTCCTGAATAGAATCTGTCCCTATTTTTGATAAATTGTATATATAGTTAAAAAAAAGTATTATTTTTGTGGTTTTATGTTTTATGCAACTATTTGGTTTCATATAGAATGGAAAAAAGTGTAAATTTCGGATAATTCCATATGCAAACGATGTTAATATATTGTTTTAACATGTCAAAACGAATACTTAAAAATTTCGATTAAGTAAATACACAGATTAATTAATTGTTAAAAATTTATGAATATTTTCTTATTTAATTTTAGAATTTATTATTAATAAATTCAAAATAAATTCAAAAATATTTTCAAAATTTCACAGAGTTTCCAATATAACTTTTTGAAGTTTAATAATTTAAATTAACTTGAATTTAATTGATAATTTTAAATAGAATAATTTTATTTAAATAAGAATTCGGTAGAGTACCATAATTTTATTTGGAATAGCTATAGAATTAGTAGTTTTACAAATAAAATTTATACGTTATCCGTCATCGTTACAAATTCAATCAAAAATTTACTCTCTATTAAAATTATTCTTTCTTACATTAATACGTACATCACCTACATACAATTTGGACTGCCAGTGAACTAAGTGTTGAGGTTCTTTAAACATAAGGACGAAACAGCGTAACACATATAATGCATTGTTAATGTCTGCCGGTTGTTACTGAACTGTTTCATCAAAACAGTACACAGGACGAATAATTAGCAGGGATATCACAATAATAAAAATGATTAGAGTGATTATGAATGCCTGTAGCCCACCCTTACTCTAAACCTAAATCTATAACATTAATATTAGATCGTATCTTGATTAATGTAAATACATTTATACAATATAAAAAAAAGGATATTCTTCTTCCTTTTATGTAATTAATTAATAAATAATTATATGTAATCAACAATAAAACGAACCCATGTGTCTTTTATTATGTAAAATTGTATATGTAAGTGTTAATAATAATAATGGTAATAACATTTTATGACTTTTTCTAATATGAAAATGATTAATTTGATAAATTTTTGCCATTGCCAACCCCAATAAAAAAAGAAAAAACTTTACTTTTGACAAAGTATCTCATAGGGAACAAAACCCAAGTATATGTAATTAATAATGAGATACAACATCAAAAAAATTTTGTGAGCGTTTATTTTCTTAATATAATTTAATTTAGTCTTTTACATTATATTTTATATTTTCCATGTCATATGTAATTAATATAAATTAAAAATATGAAGTCTAAAGTTCGTTATTTTGTAACTGAATTAGAAAATATTGAAGATTTACACAACGTTTACCTTAGTAATCACCTTAAATATTATAACGACCTGCCATGTAAAATGACTTGCTTTGCAACCAAGGAAAAATTTGTTAAAATTGTACGAATTAAATAAAATAGAAAATTTCGTTTAAATTGAATAAAGTTATTTTATTTCAGTTATAATGAATTTAATTTTTAACTTAATTAACGAAAATTAATGCTAATAATAATGTTTCTAAAGTAAAGATGGAGCCATTCATATATTTTTAATATATTTCCATATATTTATGATTAATTCTTCAATTTCAATTGTCCACATATATCATAACATTATTAAATAACAGAAATTCTAATATCTAATGCTTTTTCGATATATAAAAGAATATTACCGACAAAAACACCACCATAATCTATCGTAAAATTTATACTTTACCTTTCCGATACGAAAATATATAAAAAAAAAAACCAAACACGATTTTCAAATCATGTAAACGAATGTATTTTTTATGAGGGAGAAAAACTTGCTTAGTCAAAGGTTAAATAAGTGAATTAGAGAGTGTGGGCGAAATGTAACTTTGTACTATGTAGACATGGAAATTATGTTTGTCGATATTGTGAGTTTTGTTTTCACATTTTTATTTTCCTGTATAATTTTTATAATAAAATTATTTTTACTTGTAATTTCCTTGAATTTTGTTATTCAACTAATTTTTAATATTACATTAATATTTAAGTTTTTTTGTAATACTACAAATTATTAATATTTGTTAAAAACACTCCTGGTCATTGAGAACAGTTAATTATATTGGGAGGATTATTTTAATTGAACTTTATTCTTTGTTCATCATAATATATAAACAAAGGAGCAACCAAAATGTGGTCAGTTGAAATAATATATTTTATATAAAAAAAGTTCACATTTACTAAGAACAACAATTTATGCATAAGGTAGCAAAAGCTCGGTAAATCTAAAAATAGCGAGAGAAAATTCAATGCAAATATATCACCACGTCTTTAGGATACAGCGATCCGGAGTAAACATAGAATATCCGGAAACGAATGCAAGACAATTGAATACTTTTTGTGTCACTCTGTTCCAGTGCGAAACATGCGAAGCAGATGTTTTGATTCATACTATATGAACGAACTGCATGAAGTAGAAATTCTGGTTTGGAAACAATGGTATAATATGAAGGGTTCGAGTGCTACAATAGTTCTAATTCTGGCCTAAGGTCATGAACCCTACCGATTCACTTCTTAATCATCAATTAACTATACATAATAGACAGTATTGAGTTGCTGGTTCAGTGAACAAACTAATTTATACAATCAATAAAAATTATTACTACCAAACTTACGTTAACATATCCATAAGCATAAAAATAATTTCCTAAAATAAATTCTTTCTATATTTTCTAATACGTATGTACTAGAATTGGTCCACTTCATTATTGCATTTTAGAAATTTGTGTTAATTATTTTTTTTTTAAAGAAATACTAAATTAACACCAGCATAATTTATTCTAATAAAAGAATACTTCACTACCAATTACTTCAACCAACTATTTGAGGATTTGGCTAATGTTCACTTTATAAAAATTTTCTAATTACTTTAAATTTATTAATTTTTATTACTCATATTTATTTTTCACCCATTGATTATTTCAAATTTAAATATTATATCATTTTCTTTGGATTCATCAAAGTATTTCATTTGACAACACACTCGACCATCTGCACCCTCAGCTCAGAGTGGAAGGATTCAGTTTTTTTACTTTAAATTTTCATCTTACAATTTCTTCATCAATAGAATATTTAATACAAAAAATATCCTTTAAATTTCCATATTAAATTTAAATGTATACCTACACATCCTTAATATTTCTTTCCTATATCATTTTTATAGATCTTTCATAAAATATTACCAAAGTTACTTTAAAAGGTGAAATTTTACACATCAATGCGAATCGTTTTGAATATATCAAAAGTAGAAGTCCAATAAAATCAATCAATAATCTAAGGATTCTCTTGTGAAACAAATTCTTTTTTTTGATGCCATTAATAATATTCCATTTTTATTTCATAGAAAAAGTGAATATTTCCTTTTTGCTATTATAATATTAGATTTAATATTTGAAATAAAAATTTCATTATATTAATGAGGTTTCATATTTTTTCTTCAACACTTTCATAGTTGACTGAATATTTTTTTTTGTAAGAAAGTCTGAAAAAAATTAGATTGACGGAAAATATTTGATTAATATAGAAAGATAAAATAACTTATAAATTAATATTCATTTTTCACAAAATTTATTAATTTCCAGCAATAAAGAAATAAGTCAAAACGTTGTCGGGAAGGTACAACAGGTCCTTGTGGCCTAGATACATAGAGTTTCTTGCGAAAACCTCTATTCAAAATAACCAAGCAATTTACAAAAATAATGGTGTTAAATTTTGGTCTTGATGAGCATGTTTTAGAACATTTTCAATGACATTATTCAAAGTTAATGGATGTAGCGCTCAAATGCCTACTTCAACATTGCTTTGAGCTTGGATATTGTCTCGGGGTTGTTTGCATACATGAGTTCTACTTTGATATAACGTCAAAGAAAAGAGTCGGTTGCCCAAAGAAAGAAGTCCGAATATCCGGAATAAAAAACTTGTTCGGTCAGTAGGAACGATAGCTCATACGGTGTGTAATTGAGGCTGTTTTAATGGCTTTCAGAAACCTCCAGTTCTAGTTATTAACAAATCCATTTAACTTTAAAAATTTACATATTGTTCATTAATTACATAAAATATTATGAATTTATTTATATATTTTTCTTAAATCAATCTAAAAATACTTTTATTTTGAAATCTATAACTTATGTTTACCAGCATATAATAGCCTTTTCGCCTTCTATCTCTATGGCATGGCTTTGAAATATATTTAAAATGATAAATTGATAAAATTTCATACATTTGGGGAAAATGCTATAAAAATAATTTATGATTAGATACCTTTCCAATTCCGTGAGGAAAAAAAATAAATAAAAATTTTTTTTAATAGCCCATAAAAGATTTATGGCCTTAATTTAACTTGGGCTGATTTTAAAATTTAATTAAATTTGCCGAAAAATATACATTTAAATTAAATATAATTTTTATTTAGAAAAGTTTGAATTGTTTAGTAATCACGTCGGAAATTAAAATGTACAACAAAATTAACTAAATTGTTTCTAACTAAATTTATTAATTTCTATTAAATCCTTGGAACTTGGAACACTTTCGAATTAAAATAACTATTTAAATATCTACAAGCAGTTACAAAAATTGTAATAATTAAAAACTAACTAGTAAAATGAATTAAATATTATTTAAATTATTAGTAGTTTTATTAGTTGTGTTAGAGTTAGACTATTTAATCCAAATAAAAGACTTTTAGTAACTACAAAATTGATTTTGTTAATAGGAGAATTGTTTTAAGTTTGTTATTGAGTTTTATTTTTGATATTGTTAGCAAAAATAACGAACAAATTATTTATTATTCACCGAACGAATTCACTAAATTTTAACATTTAACAGGTTTAACTGAACGAAATTATTCTATTTTGAGAACTACTGTCAAAAGTTGGTATTGCCAGCGCATCAGAGATTTATCCAACAATGAGTAATTTTTATGAAAGATTCAAAATTTGACATGCGTAGATAAAATATCTTCATAATCCTGAAAGCATAATATATTTTTGAAATATTTCAGTAACAATTCTAAAAATTGAAATAAATTATGTATTAGTTAAGCTTGCAAAAATTATTTTTGAATGTTTGTCTCCTCGTGGTCCTTGATTTAACTAAGTGCACCAAAAAATCAAATATTTTTGGGTAGTAATCTATAAGACCAAAAAAATCCAGGTCCATTAGATTAGATTAGAGATTAGACGAATAATAAATTTTATTTATTATTTGATTTGAATTTTGTGCTTGATATTAGTATCCCATTAACTTATTAGGGTAGGCCAACATTAGGGTAGGTCCCAGATAGAATGCGGTCACAACGGGTCTCTTGTCATGTATCAAAATTATTAGAAAAAAGAAGTTTTGAAATGTGGTTACCGTTAGCTACAGTGATGAAGTCATGTACGAGCCAATCCTTCACATTTTGCAAAGATTAATCGAGACGAGTTCCATTAGGTGCAGGTGTTTATTCAGGTTGATTATGAATGTGTCGAGATTTTGAAGTGTGATGATCTTAAGCGTGACGATATTTTGAACGTGTCAGAATTGTGAAAGTATCGTGATTTATTCGATTGTCAGGACTGTTATTGTCGGAAATCTGAACAGATCCTTTCTATTCTTTGTGATAGTATATTTTGTTATGGTTTCTTTCTTTACCTGCTTCCAGCAAAGGTTGTGGATATTTTCTTTTCTATACGTATTCAAAAACAAAATTTTCTTTTAATTTTAATGTTTTTGAATGTGTATACGACGTAATTGTCTGTTCCCTGCAAGAAGTCCGAAGTTCCCTGCAAGAAGTCTTGTGTATAGTTTGATTACAGGAAATATAAGGTGCCGTCTGGTCTATAAACTTTATCGATAAAGCTATCCGTTTTCTCATCAAAAAATTTCGATATTTTGAATTTCATTTGCTGATTGCGTATAATTTTTTATGTATGTGGTATAGAAATATGAATGATATTTGATTTTATTATGTAAAGATGGAGAAACTAAAGAACTTTAATTAATAAATGTGTAAATTCCATAGAAATATGGCCAATTAATTTATTCTTTTGGCCAATTTTTTTATAATTTCCTTTCTTTATGCATTTTATAAATTCTAAAAAATAAAAATGTAATACTTTAAATTCAAACAACTTTTCACAAAAAATCGCATTTCACATAAAAAATTCTTTTAAATTTCTTTTTGCCATAAAAAATTCCCTTTTTTTTATTCAGTTTTTTTAAAATATAAATTTTACAATTTATTCTCTGTACATGTAAAAATTATATAAAAGCAAATTTATGTCAGACACTATGAACTATAAAGTGATAATTTTGATGATTTTGAAAAGCATACTTTATACATTATTATAGTAAAAATATTCTTCTATTGCCATGTTAAAAAAAAAAAATATTTCAATCAACATAAATATAAAGATTATTATAGGAAAATCTTTTATCTTCAATTGAAATTCAAAAATTCTAGTTATATAAAAATTTAAAGTTTAATATTTTATATTTTATCTGATTTTTTCATTTTTGTATATTTTTTTAGTTTTACTTGGAAAATTTTATTTTTCCACCAAAAAACGAAAAGAGATGAATAGAAATTATATAATGGAAAAATATGAAAGTTATTTTCCTTTGAAGTCTAATATTAAATTTTATGAGGAAGTTTAAATTTTGATTTCATTTCTGAAACTCAAACTATGAAATATTTAAATATAAGAAATTTATCCGGCTCAACGGATGGTCATAAATCAGTGTTAGAAAATCTCGAAATCCAAATTTTAGAATTACTTTGATATTTTTAATCCTTTTCAATAATTTAACAAAATTCATCACTAGAAAAAGTGGATAGTAAAAATATAAAAAAAATAATAGAATAGATAACTAAATAGAATAACTTATTACAGGGAAAATTCATCCTGGACAATTTAAAGGAATTGATTTGTTCATTTAGAAAAGTAGAGTGGTTCGATACGCTACAATATGAAAAGAAGGTGGTCGACAGGAAACTACAACGTAACTATCGTTTAAAATCAATCAACCAACCAAATAGAAGAGCTAACCAAAAAAAAGGATTGATTACTTTTGGGAAACAAAATGCTATTTTGTCAAATAAATAATGAACTATTGGCAAGAAAAAAGGATATATTCATGAGCGTTATTATAACTAAATATTAATTTAGTTATTGGGTCACCAGACTCACGGATATCAAAACATTGAAGTACTGCCCATCATTAACTATTTTAGCTCTGTAACTGTCAACTCTTAGAATATTGAATATAAATTTATTTGATATCCTTGAAATACTGATGAAAATCCCATATAATGAAAATCTCTTCATTCGTGAGGCAAATATAATGGATTATTTAATGGAGTTTAAGTTATTCTTCTTTAAATTAAAGGTATATGAGCCAAAATAAAATATCCTTGTATTTAATGGTCACCTGGCATTACCCAGTGAAAATTACTCTTTTAACTAAAATATGTAAATTTATCTCTCTTTCGATATAACGGATAAAAATCCGGATTCATTTTAAAAATATTCCTATATTCTACCAATATATTTTCCCAAAAAACGTATAAATATCCTGATCTTTCTATATTATAGTCATAAATTATTTTTATTGGATACCCAAATGTTGCCAACAAATTTATCAATTTATCATTTTCCAAAAATTATTTTAAAATCATGAATAAAAAGCAAAATGCTTTTAACAAATTTTCAAAATAATTTTTAATGCAATTTGTAAAAGACCTTTCAAAATTTTCCAAATTTTCCAAATTTTCATATGTTAAACATGGCCTTTTATAAATAAATTATTTTTATTACTTTACATAAATTTAATTTTTTGTTTGTAATGAATATCATTAAAATTTTATATAAAAAGAAAAAATATTGAAGGAGAAAAATTTGTAAGAAGTTTGAACAAAACTTTTCGAAGACTTTTTAATTAAATATAATAATTTTTTTTAAAAAAAAAAACATGAAATTAAATTTATTTATATAAAAAATTTTATAATTTTTAAAATTTATTTATTACATTATTTTTTTTTTTTAGATTTTTATTAAATTATTTGAAATTTTATGTCCTTTAAAAATTGATTAATCTAATAATAATTCTTGAATTAGAAAAATATAAATGAAAAATTGTTCCAATCAAAACATATTCAATATAAAAATTGCCAATCGTTTTTTTTTTTATAAAATAAAAAATGAGAACAAAAATCAAAATTATTTTTCAATTGATAGATTCCTGGCACGTATTTCGTATCTCCGACAAGTGGTCTAGGTTTGAAATGAGATTTAATTTAAAAGTACAATAAATAAACCACCCAAAAAAGTTAATCATGTGGTAATAATACATAGATTTTGAATGTATAAGTCAGGGGTTATCAATCTTTTTTTTGTAGCTTCAGAAATTCAGAGTTCTGATATGTTAATAATAAGTTAAAAAATTATTACCATTTGAAAATTCTCTTAATTACAAAATAAAAGTATAATAAAGAAATAATTATGTATTGTACTTCAATGAGAGCAGTTAGCAGTTAGCATAGCTTGAGTATCTTGTGTTATTGGCGATAATTGCTATCTCATAGAATTCATTCTATCTGGTTCTGTATTTTGTTTTTGTTGCACAGTATTTGATGCACAAGTCGGAAATGGCGGTTAGAAACCGCAGGAAACTTTTTAACTAATTAGAACGAGAAACTTAAAATATTTGTGCAACCGAACTATTGCTGGAGCATTGAATCTGTATTTAATATCTATTTATTATTCAATTTTGTTGTTTGGCAAATGATCGATTAATTTGTAGCAAGTCTATAAACGGATTTCTCAGCCAGTTAAAATTTTCATCTTTATTGGAAAACTTGACTCTTAAAACGATGTTTTCAATATTTTTAATATTTTCTTTAAATACATTTTCTTTTATGAGTAGTACAGAAAATAAAGTATATATATAAATTTCACCAGATTTTGATTTTACATCAAAAATGACACGAAGCCCTTGTACATTTTCCTAGGAGCATTTGAACTCCGTGGAGCATACATTGAAAACTTGTATAACCTATCGAAACAAGAATATAACAAAAATATAGAATAAATTTATATTTTTATTAAATTACGATCAAAAAGTTTGAATTGATTTCAATCTTTTTTATTATAAGTATCTCCTTGACCTCCTTAATGGGAATTTGACTTAAAAGTAGCACATTAAAATATTGTTTGTAAAATCTAATACTAAAATCTATAATGTCCTGGTTAAAGACTGAAGAAAATTGTATTTGTAATTGTGTACAGTGAATATTTATTTGCTGACAGTAAATGTCACACTATTAAATTTATTATATGCAGAATTTATTTATGTAAAATGTCGTGATTTGTTGGTATAAATGTGGAAATTAGTTACAATTGTAGCAACACAAAATATCTAAGTAATTTGGAATTTTCAACTGCAATCAAATTTAGAAGTTGTACAAATCATTACAGAAAAGTTTGAAAGAATTATGTTTTTGTATGAATGAAAATACTTACACTTTTCAGTATTTATGACTGAATACACATTTTAACAAGCTAATAATATTCTGACTTGTCTACAATCAAAATAATCTTACTTTCATAAATTACTTAAATTGTAATTAAAATGGAATATCATTATTTGTTGTATTAAGAATTAAAAATTCAAGTTTAATAACTGACCAATTTGAAAAGCGTGCCTTTTTTACCTTGTCTTAATGGATTTCGAAGATATTCAATAGAATATGACACAACATCATACACGGCTTAAAATTAGTCGATCTGTCGACATTAATTAGTCGATTAGTTTAGGTTAAGTTAGAGTGGCAATGGAATACCACATATAGACCACCTAGAGCCCTTAGAAATATCGCTAAATGTAGTGCTATTAATCCCTGAGTAAAGATCCGTCCTGAGTATTCATTGAGATATCTTAAAATAGCTCGAATGATTTCATGCTATTTGAAAAATTCAGAATAATTCTGATTGCGATTCTTAAATCTACTCGAGTTAAGAGAAGAACTGCTCAACTGTTAGTCGCTTAGATGATTATTACAATTTTTTGGAGCTGTTTGAAAATTATTATTTACAAACGAAGGATTCAAAAGGTCAAAAGCCAATATTCTGACAACTCCTACTACAGATCCTTTTCGTGGAATTTGGACAAAAATTAATGAGAAATGAAGTTAAATGCAATTGTAAGCTGCCCGGCTGCCATTTGAAATTTAACAAGAAATATTATATGAAATTAAAAATTTATTTTAAATTAGTATGAAATTTTAAATTATTGTTTTAATTATTGTTTTCCTAACTATTAATTTTACTTTTTGACATAATTAAAAATTGTTTAAATACAAATCTTTCCAAATAAATTACCAAAATTTATCATTACGAAATTATAAGAATTTTACAGATAATAATTTAACTACGAGTAGGGGAGTAGGTACCTTAGTTACAACAATTTCAGTATACAAAATTATATTAAAGTATTACAAACTCCTAGAAGATCGAAAGGAATTATCTTTTTAATTTCCTTCTTTATAACAAGAATCATTAAAGAATCTTGGAAAACTTAATAAAATATGTTTATTTTATTTACGTAATGTTTCTCGAAACATAAATAAGAAAAGTTTTGTTGAATATTTCTAATTAGATTACACATTAAATTTACCTCATCAATTACAGATAATTTAAACAATTTCAAGAAAAATAATTTATTTTTGCAAAACAACTTTTTCCCATTCACTTTTGATTTACAAATTCTAAATTTTCACAAGATTATCTCTCTAAGTTTATATTCATTCACCCTTTTCCAATTTTCTTCACATAAAAGTTTTATATTTTTTCAAAGAAAATCGTGATATAAATTAATAGGGAAATTTTTTGTAATACAGTTAAGTATAGTAAAGGACCCCATAATGGTTTGGTTAATGGCAGTTAGCAGTTAGCATATACCAACCAGTACGACTCAAAACCAAGTAAATTATAATTTAGAATTCTGCCAGAACTGAAGGTTTTTGTAAATTTCATACAAAAAAAAAAATAGAAAGAAATTTCGAATGGATGTACAGAAGCTAAAAATAAGGAGTTTATTTTGTAAAAAGGATATAATATTTCTTTTTAGAAATTATGGAATTAATTTTCCTGTTCCTTTTTGGTGTACAAAAATTTTTCATGTAAGATTTATTTGCCAGTGGGCAGTTCTGTTCTACATTTTAAAAATTTTACTTACATAATTCTTTATGCTTTAATCTTTCTAGTTATATAAATTTAGTCTAGGATTTTTTAGTTTATTTTTGTTTATTCATTTTATTTTACCATCCCTAATATTTTTTTTTATATAGTTTCCTCTTGTTTCCCGTAATTTATTAAGTCTTTTTCTATTTTGACCAGTTTTCCTAAAAAAACAATGTAAAATTTAAATTAATTCTAAATAATCGTGCTTAGATTTAAAAAGAAACATTTGAAAATAAGTAAAATTTGTATAAAGTTTATGGATAGTTTTGTCTTCTCGAAATTGTGGGAAATTTTCATACCAAATTCTATACTCAAAGGAAGTAAATAATTCTTTGATATTTTATTGCCGAACATGAAATAAATTTAGTTATTAGAGAAAATTAAATATTTTGTAATATGGAATTTTCTTCATGGTTAAAAATGTTTACAGAATTATTTATAGAAGATTTTCAGGATGTTTCCACATTTCTTAAATAATTTTGTCCTAGTAAAACCATAAAGCATGTTAGTTTTAATTAAGTAATTATATTTTTATGTTGTAACATAAATTAATTTGTTTAACTAACTTACCAGCTTTTCATCCACTCAGATTAAGATATCCATTAAAAAAATGAAATTTATTACAAGTTTTCTTTTTTTTTAATGAAGGAAAATTCTATTTTTCCATTACTTTTAATAATAAGTTAACATAATTATAAGGAAATTATTTTTCTACTTCATTACAGCGGACATGGATCTGGAGATGCTGTAATAATAGTTCGGATATTAATAAGTAAGTAATTAATTTGAAAATTAGTTATAATTTAATTAGAAAAAAGTCATTAAATCGAATTGAAAGCATGACACTTTGAATAATTATTTACAAATATGGAACAAATCAATCTAAATCGGAATAGAAATTGCGTTTAAAAGAAATTATAGATTTCTTTTCAAAAACATATAGCCATATTGGAGCACAACATATAGCCATATTGGTTTTAAAGTGGTGTAGATATAAATTCCTTATAATTACATAGTAATGTGTTCCGTCGTTTTTTCCTCGTGTTGACAGAACCTACACACCTGGTCCGCTGACAGTTCAATTATGTGTAGGTGGTTTTTGAGGTTAGAATGAATCTGTAAGAAAGCATACAAGTCACTTTCGTCTTATTAATTTTAAAAATATTATTTTGTTTCATATTTTTGAACGAATTGCTTTGACAGTCTTAGCACTTTACTAATATTTCAGTGAGCTTAATATCATTTCTTGATTTTTGACCGTTTTGAACTGAATATCATTTCTTGATTTTTGACCGTTTTGAAGTAACAGTTTGGCTGTTAGTTCATTGGAATACTAAAAATATTGTTTAAAATTATTTGTAAAACTTAAAAATTTAAATTAAATGAATTTTCAAAATTTTTAATGACCATTAATTATGTTGCATTTATCTTAAACATTATATGCTTTGTTACCAAAATAAGATTACCCAGTAATTATCATTAATTAATAATTTCTTGTTAAATTTTATATTTATTATGACAATAATCCTAGTATTTATAAATAATTCATTAAAATTTATTTATTTCCTGAATAATTTTCCATGAAAATATACCGGAATTACATACAAAATTTCAAAAAAATAATTCTAATTTATTATATAATTAAATAACATTTAATCCTATTGAACAACAAAATTTTAATGATGGCTTAAATACAAAATTATTATACAAAAATTATTTAATATTTTATTACAATTTAATATTTAAATGTACACCAGATTTGTCATCAACTGAGTTATTTCAATTTTCATATATTTTGTAATTTAATTTTCCAGTTGATTATCCTTCAGGTGGACAAACACTTTAATGGTTGAATAATATTAGAAAATTTGAATTGTTTAGTAATAAAATGTATCGGATAAATTTAATTACTTATTAAAACAATCTATTTTTTTTAATGGACTTATTAAGAATATCTTTCTTTAAGCTTGTTTTCACTCCTAAACCCCCAGTTGCTTAATAAAGTAAATGTGGTCCTTCGATTACTAATTGCAATATTTAATGATTATTGATACGTTTTCGTAAAATTAATTTCTTCAATTTTAAAATTTTCTTACATGCACGCAAAACTTATTATGTAAACAACAATATTTAATCAACTTCTGTCAATATTAGAAAGAGAAACATTTAATCAAATTCTGTCAATAAAATTTCGTAAATATAACAATATTTACAAAAAACTTTTGCCTTAATAAAATGCAACAATAACACTACAATTTAATCAAAAAAAGCATCTTGTTTAGGTATAACTTTGAATTTTAAATTCAATTTTGAGCAATGACATAGCATCAGGATGCATCAGAGTGGGCGGGCTGTGCAAGGGTGTGCAAGACGTTCAGGATGTGTTAGTGTCAACAGTAATAAAATGGAAAATAAATTCTGAAATGTTTATCCGGGAATTTTATGAATATAACTTCTAAAATAATTTTTAAATAACCAAAATTGGTTATAATATAAAACATTTTTATAGTATTTATTTATATCTCGTTACCTGGGCCGAAGTATTAAACTACCAAGAATAAAATTATTTTCTAATATTTCACTTGCTATTTTTGGTAATTGTTTTAATTTACCAATCATTTTATATTGTTCTTTTTTTAAAATGAAACGAATTGTGTTAAACCATGTCAATTACAGTTTAGGTTCCATATATGCTACGCCACTGGTTTTTGTAAGTCGTAAACATAAATAATATTATTTTTTTACACAGATTTTGGTTTTGTCAACATTTTTCTTACAATATTTGATTTCGTTTTTTATTTTTTATTTTTTTTTCAATATTAAATTTCACAATATTTTCCACACCAAAAAAAAATATTAAATTTCAAATAAAATTTCGTTCTTTTTTTGGTGTTATTTAATATTTAGTAATAAAATTTAATGTTTTCACATAAATTTTATTTTGTGGTTTTTTAGAAAAAGTAATCATAAATTGTGTTTTTAGTACAGAGATAAACTTTTTATTTTTATTATTTCTAAAAAAAAAAGTTTTACAGAAAAATAATTTCCTTTACTTTACCTGTGGTGCTATTTTCGCTTCGGTCTTAAGTTTTAGTCATTAGAAGAACTTTTATTTTACAGAATTGTATTGTATTATAGTTTCGTTAGACATAGAGTAAAACTTTGTTAATAATAATTGTTGATGATGTTTTGACAGAAAACTTTAATTTCGTAAAGTTTATGTATACCCAACAAAAAAATTATTTTGAAGTGTATTCCTAGTTGTCCCCATGAAAATTCTTAAGTTATTCTAGTTTCTTATAAAACATTTTAAAAAGTTCAATTTTCCTAACAATAAAATTAGTCCTGGATACACCACAAAATTTCCTTAATATTATATTTCAGACAAGTATACTTTAAAAATAATAATCAATTTCAAAGAATTATAATCCAAAATTTCAATAAATAAAATGGAAAATACCAAAAAGAAAATCTTCTATTTATATAAACACCAAAATTTATTCAATTTTTTTTTATTATTATTCCGACTTAACTCGGATAAGAAATTTAAGAAAAAAATATTTTTTAAATCTTTGGTTATTGATACAATTCCTTTAATATTAACAATTTTCATTTATTTATTATGAATTTATTTAAAATAATATCCTTTCTTCATTTTTTACATTCAAATTCCTTTTATAAATTTGATTTAAATTTAATGTTAAATTATTGAGAAAATTATCGAGTTCGATGTGAATTAAAATTTTCATACAAATTTAACGTTGTGATATTAGAATAGAAAAATTCCACTTCTCATTTCACTTTCGGAGGATATCGAATTATTCGTGAAAAATTGTTAAATGTCAAAATTACCAACTGTCAAATTTCTCTCCACAAATAAGTTTTTCACAAGTTTTTCATGATTATTTCACCGGAGAGTTTTGAGAGGTTTTGGAGATCGTGTTAAAATTTCATCTCACTTTAAACTCGATACTAAGCTTTAAGAAATCGTAAATACCCAATTTATTTATTCGAAAATCAAATATTCATCATTTAATATAAGGACACACAGGATTATCAGGATTTTTTAAATATAAAATGAAATTGTAAAATTAATTTAATGAAAATTTGGAATTACAATCTTATTCTTCAAATTTAATTGATTATTAATTATTCGCTGTTCCTAGATACACTAACATTTAGTTAAAATATTTCGAAATCAGAAGAAACATTCAAAATTTGGGTATTCAAAATGTGGAATAACTAATGATGTGTTGTGATAGAATTACCGGAGTTTACCACAAATTTCTTTATGTTTCCGAGTTTGTATATTCAAAAAATACAAAATAAAATATCCTTGAATTATAGTTTTCTTGGAAACATCCTGCAATCGTAAATGGAATATAAAATCCTATCAAATCTTATCAGTACCACATCCTAAGGACTGTTTTCTGGACTGCATGTTTTTGTAAGTCTTCTCATATATTTTCACTTTATACTCAATAAAATGATTTGGTATATTTAAAGGTCCTTTTTCTTAAAATATATTTAAAAGTCCTTTTTCTGAATATATTATTAATTTAAAATAAAATTTGTAGAATTTAATAAAATAATAAAGAAATTATTTAAATAAGTAATAAAAAGGATACTTTTTCAAAACTCTTCATAATAGTCCGAATTTTTATAACACGGAAGTAAAATTTTTGAATCCAAAACTTTTACAACAACTTTTTCTTCATTTTATTTCATACTATGTGGACAAGTACATATAATCCTTAAAAGTTTTGTGCCATTATTTGAATTACATTCAGATCTTTTCGAAATCTAAAGTATTTTCCCATGGGTTTGTGAAAGTTTTTAAATATGAACGAAAATTTCATGAAAAATTCATAAAGTTTATAGGCTAAGAAAATTTTGAACTATAGTGTTTTGAAATAAATTCAAGAGTTCATCTCTTAAAATTAAATAATAATAATTTTTTAAACAGAATTTTATTTTTCGAACTTATTTTATTCAATTATATTTAATTGAATCAAATAATAAATAAATTTATAATATTTTTCTATTAAATATTCAAAATTTATAGTATCATAAATAACATAATTATAAATAATATAATAAAATTATAAATATTATTGGACAAACACGTTCGATTGAACTGACCACATCGTTTATTAAAATATTACAAATAAAATAACTAAATAATATAAATTTTAATTTATATATAAACTAATCAATTTTTATTATTGAAAATAGTTAAATTTATGTTTACTACGCTAAAATTAATGTGAAAACATAGACGAATTTATAAAATTTATATGAAAATTACTAACCGAATAATAAATAATTTGTTTATTTGAATAAATAATACTAAAAATAATTAAATTAAAAATTATCCGTTTAGCTTAAAATATTTATTGGAATCCCATAACACTAAATAAAAATTATGTATTACATGTAATTATTTTTGAATATTTCGTATTATTGTAATTAATTTTTAATATAATTATTATTTACACAAAAAATTATCAATATTAGGACGAAATGAAATCGTGCCCTTATAAATATTACATTTATTTTTAGCTATTTGTCTCGAGGTTATTTTTTATTTGGTTGGTTGGTTTTAAAAGATAGAGGAAAACTCTTGCCACTCATTGAAACCTTATTGAAAGGCCCATTATACTTTACAGTCGAGCAGCATTTCCATCATTGTAGCGTGCCAAACTACATTATACTTTTCTAAATCATTTTTGCGGAATTTTAAATCAGTTTTGCCTGCTTTCTCCAAGTTCTCCAGGAAGAAATTTTCCAAAATCCTGAAACTTCTGTGTTGAACCGAAGCCGAAGGACAGTGGCATATAAAATACTCCACTGAGTCCTCGGCACAGATAGTGCTTAATCATAACCTCAATCTTAGCATTTAGGGTTTTATGTTATTTGCGCTATTAATAAGTATAATTTGAAACTTTTCGAATAATGTTTCTTTTATACATAACTTGATTATCTTTACTTTCATTGATTTATTCTTGAGATAATATGATTCAATGTTAAAAAAGAATCAGTTCATATCATTGAAAGGGATCAATACTTCAGTATGCTACATACTTAAATGCCCTTTTAACCTTGCTATAATAAATTTCTGTAACTTAATCCAGAACTATGTAACTTTGAGTTCAGTTGCGTTATATTATGAATCCAGATTTCCAACTTTGATTATTTAAAATACTACGTTGGTAGCTTACTGATAGCATGGTCAGTAACCTATTATAAGGTAGTAGGTTCGTTAAAGATAAAATTTCCACTACTCAGGGAAAAAGTCCACGGAGACTGATTGAAATTTCTTCATTTACAGAAAAATAATGGCGGGAAACTACTATCATTAGACGGAGAAGTTTAATTACACATTTAAGAAATAGTTTTTTTGTTTAAATATTTTATTTTTTCAGTTTTTTACGAATTAAACCAATAATATTTAATTCATAGAAAAACAAATTATTTCTATAATAACAAAAAATCCCACAACAAATAACGATTTAGGTTTGCTTCCTTTTGTAAATACTATTTTCAATTTAATATAAAAATGGTCTAAAAATATCTTTTAATTAACTAGAAAATTGTTTTTCCAAAACAATAACAAAATGGAACAAAAAACGAAAAAAGAAAAACCAATCAAATAATCGAAAAAAGGCGATAAAAACAACTAAGAATATTTTATTAAAATTCTGGGTTATTGGGTAAATATAGACACATCACAAACACTAAAATAAATGAATATTTTCCAACAAATTGAAAACTGAAAACACATCATAAAATATGTTTTAATATAGACTAAAATTTAAATTATAATTTCTGTTCGGAATATATACAAACCCAATTTTTAGTTATTTGGAATTGAAAGTGAAGGACGATATCGATATCCTTGTTGTGTGAAATTAATTATAACAGAACAATCAATTTCCTTGCCATATTTTCCCCGATATATTTCACTCTTTTGGCAATAATATTTAATTTGTAAACAGTCTTTACTATTATAGCAGATGATGATTTTGAAAATTGTCAGTATTGGAAAACGGAAAAAGGAATATAACGTTACACATTTCGTTATTATAAGGAAGTAATATATTGTTTGTGTTTTGTTATTCAAATATGTAACGAAAAAAGTTTCTAATATTAGTAATCGAGTATCGAATCCGCGTCTATCAAGAACACAAGCCCCATCTACCCGATACCAAGAAAATGAGTACCCGGTATATAGGTAGATAATTTGTTTGGATCAGCGAAATCAAGTATAAGGAGAGAGATATTGTTAGGAAGGCTATGTTAGAAAGAACATAATTAAGGAAAATATTTGTTACCCTTAAGCTTGACTTCTTCCACTTTCTCGCATGTTGAGAAATAATTTTACTATCCGCAAAGGATTAAGCTCTGATGTTACCATCACCGACAAAACAAATGCTAATTAGACACTAACTGCTTAATACAAGCAGTTAAATAAACAATAATACTTAAAATATGTGGTGGTAACGACCAAGAGTATTGTGAGCAGATAGTGTATAGAGTTAAATTTATAATAAAACGTTTGGAGATAGTAATATTTTTGGAATATAGAAAAGAGTTTATTACATTCTAAGAAACAACATAACTAAAATATGAAATATGCTTTAAGCGGCAATCAATCACACTATAAACAGTCTAAAAATTTAACAAACAAAATTAATTATAAAATATATAGAACAAAATGGATTTTTGGTTCGGATAGATCAGGAACAAAATTATTAAAATGCATATAAAATGAAAAATCATAAAAATTGGAGATAGATCACATTAGTTTCCAATTTATCGAGCATCGTTTTAGTTCAATTGAAGGATTACAATTAAATTTATGCATAAATAATTTGATATCCGTTGATGGTAAACCAAAAAATCGCGTATAGCTAAATTTTTAAGTACCAAAACATTTGTAATTTTATAGTATGTCCTTAGTCTTTAAAACAAGTATTTGGTTGCACACCACTTGTTCGTTGGTTGAACACCACTTGGTTTGGCAACAACAATAAATTAAATTCACAGTCACGTTTACTTTAATTCACAAAAATATAAAAAATTTCAATTTTTATTCATTTATTTATTTATAGACAATTTTAAATGGAAAATATCTAATTCCAGGATACAAAATTTTCAGAAATTTTCATTTTTTTTTTGCGGAAGTTTAGAAAATTTTGTTTTCTTTACGTATTTTTTTTTTTAAATTTGTATTCTAGCTAGAACACTTTAAAAATAAGTTTATTTGTAAAACGAATAATTTATTTTTTTAGCTTGGAATTAAGTTGAAATTAAAAAATAATATTCACGTTTCAAATTAAGTTCATACATAATTTAAATTAAATATATATTTACAAAGTATTTTAAAGCTTATTAAAAATTCTGAAAACATTTTAGAATTAAAGAAACTTACTTATTAAATATAATTTTATAAAAATTGATTTTCTTTAATAATTCAGTAGCTAGAGTAGGTTTAGCTTGAAATTGCCACTTTACAAAAGGTCTAAACTGATAACTCTGAAGAAATATTTCAACGTACGTTTAAGGTTCCGACACTCAAAGCTATTCATACATAATAATAGAGCTCTTTAAAGTGCACAATTAAATATACGTGCTGTCAAGACGAGGTGGTGAATAGCTTTGAGGCATTGATGATGATGTTTAAACGACTACGACAACTCGAAAACTGGTTGTTACTGAATTATATGCTTAGTCATTGATGTACATTTCAAAATTAACTCGCCGAAGGCATGTATATCAAGCGCGGTGGCTGTATCTAGCACGGACGCGGGTGTTAGATATATACTAAGATTTTACGCCTTTTACTCCTTTATTAAAGATTTTTGGACAATACTTCATGCCTAACACAAATAAAAATGAATTTTAAGTTAGGATATTTGGTTTTTAAAAACATTATACTCTTTGTTAGGTTACATGAATCAAGAGGCTGTGATGTCACTATAATAACTATCAAAATTTAATATTCCACAAATGAAACTATTAGTCCGATAAAACACATATTTAAATAAGCTTTCGTAAAACCCTTAAAACTTAAAAAAAATTATTCCAAATAATATTTTGTCATATTTTATTACCGAATTATTCTGTACGTCTACCATAAAAATAGTATTCTAAACACACACAAAATACCAATTTGTATGAATCTAATTTAATATTCTTAGCATATTTTGTTATTTCAATTTTTCACTATTTTTATTACCAAAAGTAATGAATTTCCTTCAAAATGAAATTATTCCATTCTAACAACAAAAATTATATTGATTTAGGCCTAATTGGCTTTCAATTTGTCAATTTATATTCACAGTTATTGGAAAATTATGTAAAACAAAATGAGAGTTTATAAAAGAAAATATATTTAAATCGACCGATAAAAATGTTAATTTACTAAAAGAATGGAATAAAAAAAAACAATGGTAGAAAAAAAATATATTGAAAATAATGAAAATTGGTTTTTCTTTTAATATTATTTTATTTTTTTTTATTTTATAATAATTGTTTTTCTGAAAATTTATGAAAAATATTTAAAACTGCCAGGACCACACCAGGTGTGTTTTTTTGACATGATTTAAATATCAAACAAAATTAAATTTTTTTATCGTCCTGTAGCTGCAACTCTCACAACTATGAACTAATTGACTTGGTCTATGTATTTTTATATAATTTTCCGTTAAATGGTAATTTATTAAGGAAATTAATTACGGGAATGTTTAAAGCACATGTCAATCTTCTAGTTCTTTGATTCATAAAGTCTTGTAAAATGTTTACTAAACCTAAAATGCTCTATAACTATAAAATAAATCGAATTATGTATTTTTCATAGTTTTTTAAAGTAATTGGAAATCGTTGAAAAAAATGAACTGCTTTGCAAAATTACATTTCAGTTACTAGCCCCAAAAGTCAGAAAACATGTTCGATACATTCGAAAGTAGAATTCTTCTGACCGATAAAAGAAAATCGTCTCTGGAGATGAAGATTTAAGAATGAACTGTACCACCTATTTGAAGAAAATATATTATCAACATACACCAAGTTAAAGAGTTGGCATTTGGATGGTTATGTTTAGAGCGAAATGCATCGTGTGTCCTAGATGGGAACACAGATGATAAGCGGGCAGTTAGCAATCAACACCAAAGATGTAAGGGTAATATGTCTCGTGACACGAACCGATTATTGTATACAAGAAATTGGAAAAGATCAGCTGAACAACGTGAACATTGTAGAAGAAAGATTGCAGAGGCTAAAGCTCCAGAGCCAAAGGAAATAAAATAAAGTAAAAACAATTAAAAATATTCAAAAATAATCCGAAAAGAATTTGTCAGAAAGCAAATAGTAATGCCAATTTGATGCGCCAGCAATATCGAGTTCTTAAAATCGCTGTGGAATTATTTTCAATTTCTATGTGGCTATTTTGTACATAATGACCAGACGAAAAGTAAAGTACATTTAAGTCTAACAGTTTGGCTATACTGGAAAGTCAACTTTAGTTTAGGACTCGGTCCGTCGGTTTTCTACATTGTAATCAGAAAGAAGCTATTCTAATAGTTAAATTTTTACAATTTTTTATTTTAATTATTTTAAATACGCCTAACTGCCAGTTCGTCGTAAGAATCTGTACTAAAATATTCAAAATATCCTTAAGGATATAATTATAAAATCTAGATTCTGACAAACTGATTACAAAAAAAAAATTCAAATTGAAAAATCTTTTTTTAAAAAATCAGAATATTTCGTTTAAAAACTCCAGGTGGTTAAAAAAAAATGTTTTATATAAAGTTTAAAAAAAGAAAATCTAAAATTCCTGCAAAATTTAATGACGGAAAATTAATTTAATTTGTGCAAGGAAACGGACAAACCATTTTTTTTTTTATTTTCCCTTGGAAAATTTTCTAGGCCATATAAAAATTGTATTGTATTAAAAAAATTAAATATTATTTAAATAAAAAATGATTTTACAAAATAAATTTATGAATTTAATATTTCTGGTATATAAAGTAGAAAAAATTTCAGGACATTGCAGAAATAAATTTGCATTTGCATCGTTAACAATATTTTACAAAGAAATCTATTGTTTTATTTATGGTGGGAGGATCTGGAAATACGAAACCTTACTAAGAAATACTTTTAATGATAAAATGCACTTTATTTAAATTCAATCTAAAACTCTCATCATAAATTCCTTCAGGTTGTAAAATGTTTTACAAAATGTTTACTACAAATATATTAATGGTTGGTTAGTTTAAGTGGCGAGTCTCGTACAATATGAAAGCGACCCAAATTGGCTTGTTGGCATCGTTTTGCTAAGCTTCATATGTGACTACTTGGCGTGGCTAAATAGTTATCTAAGATCCACCCCATGACTCTCCATAATCTGTTAGGCCGCTAAGATTGCTAAATTTGCTATAAGGTTGTTGAGTTCATACCCAGTGTATCCTTTGTGGCTCTGGCCAGGGCCACTATTATTCACTTCTCCGCATCTGCAGGGCGATTGAATAAATAGGATTTATGCTATTTAGTTTATGTCAGTACAATTCTATCTCCGGAAGTTCACTGCTGGTCCAAATCGATTCTGAATTAATAAATCTCAAGTTTTAGTTATTAGTATCAAGGATATTAAGTAATTAATTTAAGGCAAGCAATTGAGTTATAAAACTTTAAATATGAATTTTATATAATTGGAATTATTTTTATGTAAATTTTACTATTTGGCAATCTTATATTTTAATAAAATGATGAATGCTCTATAACTATAACATATTTTAATAAAATGATAATTCTTATTTATGAGATATTAGCAAACACTTGTAAGTGTAGTAAGTAATTTAAAATATTTATTTACATATCCGAAGAATTTAATTATAATTAATGACACCAGGCAAGATTAAAAGTAGTTCTTAATATATTCATCTTCTTCTTCTATATAATTGCTTAATACACCATTCAATTATTTTATATAATACCAGAATAATCCGTAATTATGTTTACATAAATTGTCAATTTAACAATCATATAAAAACAATGTTTATCCTTAAACTTAGAAAACCATAATTACATTTAAATACATCAGAAAGGATCATTTATCCTAATTATAATTGTTATGTATTTAAATATTCTTACATATAACAATTAATATTGAAGTAATCAGTAATGACGTATTATAGAATATAGAACGTCACACTTTAACCATGGTCAATTTAATTTTAAATACCCTACTAAAAGCACCACAAAATTTAACTCCAAATTTGAATTTTATAGTTTTACTTTTTGTAATGCAAATAAAATGTGTTTATCAATTAGTTGACAACTTGGTTCAGTTGTATTGCTTGTGGACAAGAATATACAAGACGATTGAAGAAATAATAAAATATTTTAATTTGCGAGAGCGTTCACAACGCTCACTTCACAGCGAATTCGATACAAAAGTTGATTTTATTTGTCAAAAATTTCTTGGTGGAAATTGGAAATGTCTATTACAGAATTATTTTTGAAATTTGACACTATCCAAACAAAATCTTTTTTGACGCTATTCAAACAAAATGCAGATATAATTCTTTCCGAATGTAATTAAAATTAATCATAGCACCTTAATATCTAGAAATAAAGTAGATCGGAGGTTCCTAAACTAATACCAGTCGAGACCAACTATTAAAACCGTAAAGTTTTCGCGACCCACCTATTATAAAAACAAGGATAAGAGTAAAAACTTGAATTTAACACTAGGATGCATGATATGAATGAACTAGTTTTCTATTTTTAGCTATAACATCTTCAACTTTTATATTTTCATTTGTCTTTTTCAGATGAAGTGAGTTTGCCAGCTGTAACTTGTTTTGATATTAAACTAAATATTAAAATTTCAGCGACCCACCCTGTAGGAACCTCAGAAGTAGAATGTTAAAGTTTACCTAATAACAGAATTCTTTCCTTCCGCTAAGAAACTTCTAAAAACATTATAAATAAATAATTATAGTAAAACTTTTCCAAAAATTTAAAATTCAACAATCAAGAATTTTCATCTAATTATCATTTTTATCATTGTTTTAATTGTTTTTCTATTATCGTTTTTAACAATCATTAGAAAATAATAATAAACTTTATCGTATAAGTTCCTTTAATTAGTACATTTATCTAAATAAGTTTAATAACGTCGATGTTATTTCAATTATAGATAATATAATTCCTTTAAATTAGTTTTGTCCTATTGTTAGCAAATACATTATTCAGTACAAGGACTTTTCTTTCTCTATGTATTTTCTTAAAAGAATTTATCTTTGAATCGGAAATAAATTTTTAAATTATTTTCTTTTGTATATTATAGAAATATATAAAAATGAATTAAATTTTTAAATCTAGTCTAGAAAATTCTTAAATTTTTGTATCGAGAAAATGGTAAATAATCTTTTAATTATATTTAAATTAATATTCTGAGAAAAAAAAAAAACAATTATTTAATTAAATTCTTATAATCTTCTTTTGATATTTTTTAATTGCTTCTAAGATAACTTGGTATTCTCAATTAGCCATATAGAAACTTCCTGGACAAACTTGTAAATTCTTAACTTCTACTTCAAATTTGTATAATCTAGTAATTTAGGTTAGGTTATTTTCTGAAATTAATATTAAAGGCTGGTCTACATAGTTTCTATCAGTTCCGTTCAATTTCGATTCGATTCAATTCGACTGCTTAAGTGTAGACTGAGCACATAGTCATCGATTGCAACCGATAAAATCACATATTATGAAACTGTCAAATTTCATTTCTGTTGACAGGTCTTTCAGTTTGGATTCGCAAAATTCAAAACTCTTTTGATTCATTCCCATTCGACTTATGTCTACTCAGTCGATTTTCCATACAAACTTTACTGAACGAATCGAAACTGAACCGATCAAAACTATGTAGCCCACAATTTAGTTAACAAAAAAAGACTTATAATGACTGGTAGTTTGACAGACAATACAAAAAATATTTCAATTAAATTATGACAGCTTAACAAAATTTGAAAACATTACGAGATACTCAATGCTTCGGATTCATGGTTTTAAAATACGACAATTCGAAGTATCTACATACATTTAGGAGGTGCGATGATAAGTCAGAGAAGATGGAACACTTTATGTGTCCTTTTGTTTCTGTCTTGTGAATAGTATTGAAAAATTACTTTAAAAATGATTTTGTTATTTGACGTTTAAATCGCGGTGTCATTAATCTTCCATTGAATTAAAATTGTACGAATGTAAAATAGAAATATCAACTTTTACTGTCATTTTTGAATAAAATTATGTAAAACTGAATTTTCATTATTCTACACGTTCTTTCCTGGCTATATTACAATTTTAAAATACCTTTAAGAATAACTTGTAAAAACCTTTTAAAATACATTGAATTTTTAATGTTTAACTGTGGTTTGTATAGTGGGGGTTTTTTACTTTACATAACACGTAAAAGTTCACATTTTTCCAAGAATGGTTCTTAATTATTCAATTGAAACAGTTTTCGACATAGTCTTTGGTGTATAATTTACATCAGGACGATGAGATAGTATCAGGTAGACTAAATTGAAAAACTTTTTTTCCAAACTTTTCATTTAATGTTTCCTCAATTGAAAATCTTTATTACAATTACTTTATCTTTTGGTATGGAATTTTTTTTTTTATATCTCTAATTCCGTGCTGTAAATTACCATTCAAATTTGAATACGTAAAATGAATTGTAAAAATGTAAATATTCATTACCAAAAAGTTTCTTTTTCCACGTCAATTTTAAAATACTTGTCGAGCTCATTTTTAAAATAAAGCGAGAAAATTTCAAATAAATTTCAACACGCTTTAAATAAAATTATAATTGAATTGCATTAGTATTAGACTAATAAAAATATTGTATATTTTCTTCCCCTAATTTTGTCAATTCTGTGATCCAATTTCTATTAAATATAAAAAAATTACTAAAAAATTCAATTAAATTTGAATATTTGTCAAACATTGAGAACGCATTATAATAAAATTTTATTGGTTTTTGTTAAATTAATCTACATTCTAATCAATAAAATTTACCATGACAAAATTTTGAAATTTTATCACTTATGCGGGGGGGTACTTCATACTTGGTGCCATTGTCGTTCCATATTGCATTAAATAATTTAAATTTTGAATATTCAATAAACAAACATTGACAAGACATATTCAATTTGATATATGATAGATTGATTGATTTTTTTGTTGCCATATATTTTTTGATTTTTAAGTGCTTATATATGTCAATAGAAAATTAAATTTTAATGAAATTGCATCCTAAATTTGTATATATTCCATTAATTTAATTTCAGTATAATTTTATTATTAACAGAAATTGTATTTTACTAGATTATTTTGTACATTATTTGTTCGATAGATGTACAGGCATAATGTAAATTCATAAAGAGTTTATCTGGGACAACATACAATGTAAGTTTATAATTTATTTTGTCATATATAATATGATATACAATAGAACTTCGATAATTAGAACTATCGAACCATATGGAAATACAAGTGTAGGTTAAATAGTTTTGATTCGTTCAGTAAAGTTCAAATTTGACGTCTTCATAATTGAATTGAATCGAAAGAGTTTAAAACGATTGGAATTTTGCGAATCCCGACTGAAGGAAATCTCAAGAGGAATGAAAAATAATATGTGATTTAATCGATTACAATCTACTTAACCAGTCGAATCAAAACTGAACTGAATTCATAATTTTTTTTAATGTTTATTTAGTAGAAGAAGCCACTAACTAAAATTTTAAAGCTACCAAAACATTATACAACATGTTTATTAACATGTTAACAACTTGGTAAAGATATTATTTGTATACTTTACTTTACAACTCATTGACAATCAAACGTCATACATCGGTAGAAAAAATATTAAAATATCGTCAACCAACTATAAAATGATGTTCAATAAAGAAGTATGATGTGTCGACACGCTATAGTATTGATAC
The DNA here is from genome assembly GCA_963920725.1 of Rhamphomyia laevipes. NCBI lineage: Eukaryota > Metazoa > Arthropoda > Insecta > Diptera > Empididae > Rhamphomyia > Rhamphomyia laevipes. The sequence continues at coordinate 1,770,357 of OY987255.1, forward strand.
ACCCTCGATATTCCCACTCCTCCACACCAACTAACCAAAATGACGGTTCTTCACATTTTATGTCAAAAAACTCTTGTTTCCATATTTTTATGTTGTCAATACAACATAAAATTATAATTTAATATAATTGAAATAATATTAAATTATAATTATTTTTCACCCGACATTTTTTTTTTTTTTTGACATTTGACAGTATACATAAAAACCATAAAAAATATGTTTATAGAATATTAAAATTGAATATTGGTTGTAATTGAAAACCAAGTAGAAATGTGTGTAGTGAAAATTTACACCACAGTTGACAAAATAGTGGACAGCATACGATTTAAGAATTAATTTAAAAAACGTCTTTATTTATGTATCGATTAATCTTAATTTGACTTTAAATGTAATCCCGAAATAAACACATATCTTTATCCTCTAAAATTAAACGAGTTCTACTGTAATTGGATTTGCATTAAACTATAAATATATATGTAGTTATTTTAGACTATTTACAGCTGGTTTAATTTTATCATAAAAGTTTGTAACATAATGGATAACATGTTGCAGATTCAGCGTTCATAAATTTTAAGTATTTAAAATTATGTTATTGGTATAATTCGGACCATTAATGTACGAAGATAAATAAAATAAAACATAGAAAAAAATTAAATTTATGTATATAAAGGACATTTGTTAAATTTTATTCAATAACTAAAACAAATTAGTCCTTTGTGCTTTGTGTATTAAAATATAGTTATGACCTTATTTTTAAACATATTGCAAATATTTTTATGATAAGAAATATTTAGATATCTTGTCTATAAATATTTCCATGTTTTTGACAAGTAAAAAATTTACATTATCAGAAAATGAGTTTAAATATAATAACTAAATTAATGTAAAAATGCTTCGTCTTTAAATTGGTTGAAGCGATATTGATAGTAAGATTAGAAGCTTAAGAATTTATTAAGAATTAATTTCAGTCTTACAATTTCCAATGTTACAAAAAGGAATTAATAGAAAGAGACCAAAACACTTTCAGCTTTCATGCTTGTGGGATTTAATCTTCAAATTTGTGTCCATACAATTTTTTTTTATATAAGTTTTGATACCTTCCTATCCTATATATAAAATTATCCTTTTTCCTTGATTGGATGGAAATTTGAGCAAAAAAGGAGCACTAAAATCTTTTAACATTCATTTAAGTACTGATGTATATAGAATCCAAATTCAATAATTAACAATTATAATAGCTTTTGTATGAGATCTGATCCCCATGGAATATTTTTTATATTCGTATAAATTCTGATATTTCTATTACATTTTCCTTCATTTTTGTTACTTGATAATTACTAATTTCATAAATAATCAATCATAATTTTCTTCCTGCCTACACATCCGAAAAAAATTCTGATTTTAAACATTATGTCGTACAAGAAAAAAAAAGGATATGAAAATAATTAAAGGTTAGAATTGTTAAATTTATAGCATATTTAAAGAAATTCATTTTTGAATTAAATATAAATTTTAATATTTTACAAGCTTTAACATTTTTATAATAACCCCAACTACGAAAATCATATAGAGAAAATACACATGTAAGTCGTAATATATAATCGTCTTACAGATAAGGGTAGCAGCTAACAACAACCGATAAGAGTTCTTTTCAAATTCCTTTAATCAAACACCGAAAAGGAAGCCTTAAAGGAACAAAATAGATGATATTAAAATTATGTGTAAATTTTTGTTAACACAATCTTTGATCGAAAGAATATCGAAAAAGAATTTATTTTGGAATTTTTTTCATTTTTTCATTTTTACATCTACAGGCAATTTTCTTCTTTAACAGATAAGAATGTTAACAGCAAAACATAAAGTAAATTTAAACATAAGAATAAAAAAAAACATTGAAATGAATTTTTGTATATAATTTTTCTGAAATTTAAATATATGTACAATTAAAATGATCGAAGTGAAGCTTCTTTTTCCATTTCAATTGTTAACAAATTTTAAAAAAATCAATGAAATCCACAAGTTTATCCGGAACACGAATATTTTCGTAGATTATGAAAAATTAAATTAGTTTCCTGTCGTTTAGTATCTTATTAAATAGTTTAAAGACTTCAAGTTTTTGAGTTGTTTTTCATTTAAGCAAAAACTTCTAAATTATTTTCTATTTTCTATGGACCTATATAACTTTTTGAAACAATTTTAACTTTATATTAAAATCCATTTCATTTTGTTGTAAAAAAAAAAAAAAACAATAAAAATTTGACTTTTTCCTATTCGTGACCAAAATATAATTTCATCTTAAAAATTTATAAAAATTTTATATAAAACTCTGTACAAGGAAGTGGAAAAAATTACAGTGCATAGCACGAACTTTACATTTTATCTATAGGGTACTAAAAGTCATTTGGGAAAAATTGCTTTTTAATTTTTATTCTATGTTTTTTTTAAAAAAAAAAACTTAATTAGAAAATCTTGTAGACACCAATCTTGATCCTTTACTATACAATTAAAATGCATGTCCGGATAGAAGACATAAAAATTTTCAATTCATTTGAAATTAATCAATATTATCTTAAAAGTTGTCTTTGATTTAAAATGATTCTCTAATTCTGTTAAAAGTGAATGTGATAATTGCTTCGTTAAAACATTTCGATTTTATAATAAATGTCTGAGCACGTATCATTTAAAGGACTTTGAAATAGTATTTTTAACAATGGAATTTAGAGGTCAATAAGAAAAAAAAATAGATATGTAACTTCCTGTATCCTATTTCGAAGAAACGTACAATTAATTGATTATCCTTTTTGGATTACATTTAAAATTATGTCAATTATGGTCAGTTGTAAATCATTTTAAAGTTGATTAACATAAAAAGCTGATAAAAGAACTAAAGCTGATTAATTAATATCATAATTACAGGCTCCAGGTTACAAATAATTTTGATATTTCACTCTTTAATAATTAAATGAATTAAAGCTGATAAATATTTACAGAATTAAGCAATTTTTATCGGATTATTTTCAAAATATGGAATAAAATTTGTAAAATTACAGGATGTTCGCGGGAATGGTTTACTATATTATTTGGTCGAAATTTTGATAAACATGAATTTTGACAGTTCATATGTGGCAGTTGTGTAGTAGAGACAATTCATTAAGTAAGCAATGTGTTTTAATCGTAATAGATTTTATCAAAACTAATCATCAATTATTTGGGACGCCTAGAAAATTTTCTAATGAGGCTAATTTCAATTTTAATGGATACGTTAACAAACATTCTGGGCAATAGAAAATCATCAAACTTCATTGACAATATAGTCTGCTATGTTGTCTGGAGGAATAATCAGGTCTTTCTTTTCTGAAGATGAACGTGTCGTTTTGGTAACTGTCATTGCAGAATTATTTGACTCTAGATTTAGATGGTTTAGACTTGGTAAACATATGGTTCCAACGAGACGGTGCACCAAACTTCGTTTTGTGGTGATATCTAAAGAACAGAGTTTATGCCAACACAACAGAAACTCTTGAACAACTTAAACAAAACTTTCGTGACGAATATTGATCGAAATATCTATGTAAAAACTGATTAAAATAATTAACATTCTTCCTATTTAGCATATAAAAATAAAATAAAATTGAATACAAAAATCAACAAATTTTATATTTAATTAGATTTTCTATTTTCATTTGAATCCTTTGGTATTAAAAGCTTTTTAAATTTGTTAATGTTTTTAATGTCGTGCCGGAATTTAAGTACAAACTCTTGTTATGTTGTCAATTAAAATTTGTTACAAAAGTCATTATTAATGCGGTACATTACAAAAGCCACTAATGTCCTGCATTTAGATACTTTTTTTATATCCTTTTTTGTAATCAAAAATCAAAATATAAATAAAAAACTATGGTGTAATTAACATTAATGGAATCTGAAAATAGTTTTACATTTTCTAAATTTGATTATTTAATTTAATGAGTTTATTTAGAAATTAGAATTTAAATATTGGTTTTTAGAAAAGTGTGATATAATAATTAAATTTAAAGTCGATTAAAGAGAATTTTTAAATTTAAAATTGTATATAAAATTTTGGTTGGTTTGTTGGTTTTAAAGGATTTGAAGAACCGTTTTACCAATTTCTTCCTCATTGTGGCATATCGAACTAACATACTAAAATAAACTTAATCACGTTAGCCCGAATTATCCGGTCAGCTTCATTCTTAGTCATCTTTGTTTGACCCAGTGTAGAATTCTAATTACTGGCCAATATGGCTCTTCAAACATTCTAGGCTTCTTTAAGTTTATTAAGGTGTGATTGGGAAGGGGATATAAATGTAAAATAGCTCAATAAGGTTACAGTAATCTCTTGCGTTCACCATTCATTTTGGGAAAAAATCTGTTGATTGACTATCTATACACTCTACTCTACAGTCTTAAAGATTTATAGAATTTTCGAATTTGAAAAGAGACTAATTTCACTCGAAAATGCTATCCATAATAATTTTGAGCATAATTCAGCTAAAATTCTGATAAAAAATTAGCTAATCAAAAATGTGTAGAAAATTCAAAATCACGTCACACTAAATTGAGACTAGTAATTCAAAAAACTTGAAATTATTTAATATAATTTCGTATATTAATCAGGATTACAATGTAGTGGCAATGCCAAGTATAATTAAGGACTATTAAATAACGATATTAATTAAATCATGTTCATATCAATTCAAAACCTTTAATTTTCTCGTAATTTTCGGTAACAGATAATTTAATAATTTAATTTCTATATATATTTAACAATTTTAAATATTATAATATTTAACATAAAATCCTTTACCACAAAGATAAAGAATAATTAATCAATTTCCATCAAAATGTGCAAAAATTTCTAGATTTTCATTGTACCTATCAGGATAATTTTATATACATTCAATCAATTTGTATACAAAAATCATAAACAATGTATTAAAAAGGATTTCAAATTTATTACTATATAAACTTTGTTATTAATCAGTTTTAAATACAATTTTTCCATGTTATAAATTATAACGCCTGTCAAACCCTCCTCTGATAATTTATATCCTGGAGTGAATATATTTATAGTCTACGTCTAGGGGGTTCTACTGCTTTATAAAAAAACAAGGATACAATTTTATCAAAATATCCCAATCTAAATTTAATGGCTTTTAATTCTAATATTTCATTTTCTGCTCATTAATATATATTTTTTTTTATATGTAACTTTTTGTGTTGTCCTAAACATAAAATGTCATACAATTTGTAAATTATTTAGCGTAGAGATATCAAAAAATAATAAAAATAATATCGATATATAAACGTGACTTGAATATAAATAATCTTAATTGACATAAATCCTGAAATTTAGAAATAACCCCGATAAGAAATTTTCCATATTTTCTGCTAATAATTGGAATCAATAGTCGTAGCCTTTAAGTATTATATCATAGGGAAATTGCGTGCAATATTATATATACAGTGTTATCATAAATAATGCCGAAGGAAATACTATATAAAATGTAACAACATTGGAAAATTTTAAATATCATACTATATACCCAAGTGATTGTTAATTGCTCTACAAATCCCTATTTCTCTACAAATCCTCGATAGTATCAAATAAGGAAAAAGGAATAGTTTTTGTGACCCAGAAATAGTTTTTATGTCCCAGGTAAAAAGTTTTAAACGAGAATAATATGTAAAATTGTAACTTTTTTATTTGCAAAAATAAAAAAACGATAAGAATTTATTAAACCCTGGAGTAAAATCATTGCAATAGTCATAAAGTTTTTAAACCAAATCGATTTGTAATACTGAACACTAATAATTTTTGGCAATATTAATTCAATATGAAAAAAGAGATCCTTAAATAATGCAATCCTTATTCAAAATTTCATATATACAAATTAAAACTCTGTAACGTAACTAAAACTCGAATAAAATAAAATTACATATTAAAGTGTTTATGGTCCTTAATCGTTACCAAGATAGAAATTTTATTTGCCAGTGATTTATTAGAGAAGTTTTACAATGTCCTAAATAACAAAATATTTCTAAGTTTAGAATTTATATAGCTAATGTCCGATTTCACAGTGTTTGATTAAGCTCAAGCGTAACTAGACCATAAGCGTAACTAGATATCAAGCCTAACTTGTTATAAATTTATGATATCGTGGCAAATTGAATTTATTTATGAGTATATAAAAAATTATATAAAATGTCAAAAGTGAAACTTAAGTTTTATCAAAAATCTGCTATAAATAGATAGTTAATCCGTGTGGAGAACTGCAAAAACTAAAAGAAAGTACTTTCAATAAATTATCGCAATTAAAAGTAGCTAAGCAATTGATTCTCTATTGATTAAATTCTCAACTATATTTTCTCGAAAACGATTCGCAGTTGATTTTTGGCTCTATCCAGCTGTGATTTACTTAAGGAAGGCTTATCTTTATACTTGCACTGAGAAATCAGAAAATAATTTAAACGGAATTTTCAGTTCTGACAAAAAATTAATCTCTCACTGTGAAATCGGACATAAGTCCAAACTTCTGCATTGGAACTATGGACAATCTAGTAGAATTTTAAAACTTTTATCTTATTGTTCATAATAAAATTTATATGAAACTGAAATTATATTACCAAAAAAAAAATGTTTCAAAAATTTTATGATTTTGTGATGACCTGAAAACATAATTTTTTTTTATATATAAATTAAATTTGAAAAACTATTCTTTAATTTTGTGCTGTTTTCAGTTTATTTTTAATTTAAAATCAATCAGAATTTTGTGTAGAACCGTAGAATTTAATTGATTTTCAAATGGAATTGAGAAATTCCATTTAAACAAGTATGTCAACCAACTATTTTGTCCAATAGTTGAACTAAATATCAATTTAAATTTCAACATGATAAAGATTTCAGTGCTGCACTGTTTCTGACATCATTAAATTATGAAGAATAAATTTAGTATTTCTCCAAAAAAGCAATTTTCTAAAGCATTCAGAATTTTAAGAAATAAATTAAAAAATTAATTAATTTTAGCACAAAAACTTAATAATGAAAATTGAAATTTTTGAAAAAATTGGTTTGTTTGTATCAACTTTTATTTAAAATCTAATTTAAATTAATAATTTTAACTAAAAAAAATTATGATATTCACAAGATTCCTTATAATTTTCTAGATAAAAAAAAACCAAATATTTTCATAAGAATTTTCTAAAGTTCAAGGAACAAAGGATATTTTCCTAGAAATTAAGACTAAGGCAATTTTTTTTTTTTGGAAAACTGTTGAGTAAACTTCGTAAAAGTTTTAACAATTAAATGGGTTTATTGAGAGTATTTTAGTTCATAAATGAACTATGTAAAAAATATTCAAATATTAAAGATATTCTGAACATAATAAATAAAGCAAATTTTATTAAATTGTTTCCATAGAGTTTATTTTTTATAGAACATTATAACCGAACTTTTAAACTTAAAATATTATGATACCAACTGACAAAATGACAAACAATTTACAAAAACATTGCAGATTAAAAATTTAATAGAAACTTTTGAAATATTTGAAATATTTAAAATATTACCCACCAAAATTGATGGCTGTGAAATGTAGTTTTTTGAAATATTTGTGAAAATTTTCCACATTTTTATTATAAATTAAATTATTTGTTATACCTTTTTAACGAAGATTTTCGCTTTGATGTTAGTAAAATGATTGTAAGTAAAAAATAGAATAAGGTTCAAAATTATAGAGATTCTTTAAAGTACAAAAGAAATCTATAGTTAAATTGAATTAGTTCTGTTTTGAATAATTTCATTCAACTGGAAAAATATTTGAATGAGAAAATTTAACAAAAAATTGAACAACAGAAAATTTGAAATTAAAATTTAATTGAAAATTTCAATATTCTTTAAAAACGTAATTTATCTGTTGATCAAAAGTTACGTAACATTATAGGCTAGTATATTAAAGCTAATAGTATCGGACAGTTTATCCAAGATTTCAATTGGCAATTTAGCTCCATTTTGATACCACTCACAACAAAGGCGGAACATGTTGATGTCATAGGCAAAAATGAACATTTTCCCTCTGATATGTTGAAGTTTTTTCGGCCATTGTTAGAAATGAGTTAGTTGGGGTTGGTTTGTTCAATTTCGGGAGTTTTCGTAGGGCGTTCACTGGATTGTTCTGTTCGTACTTTCCAAGAGAATAATACCTGGGCCTAGTCCAAGAATGGTTACACGTGCTCTGGCTTCAAAAGGATAGCTTAAGAAGATTGTTAGTTTTCTCTTTCTCGTACAACGACCAAGTTGTCCTTGCGGTTTTGAACCTAAAATAATATGTTAAAAATATTGTGAACAATTTTTCCAATAATGAAGCTTATAAATATGAAATGGCGTGTACTACTAAGAATTGGATGATTGTAGCAATAACTATCCAAGTAAGATTATTATTTCCTGAACTTTCTATTATCTACTTCACTAATGGAGTAGAAAATTTTTAAATTGGTAAGTGAAAAAAAAATATTCTTTTATAGTAAATTCCATTTCCCAAAGAAGTGAATATTATTAATTTTGTTGCAATATAAGTTTCCTTGAAATATTTAGAAATATACAATAAAATTTGTTTGTACAACGAATAGAAAATTTTTACAAAAAAAAAGAAAAATCAATTTTCTATTATATGGAAAATATCTGAAATTTGCTTTCAAGGTTTTTAAATATGATTAAATTTTATGTTTTATTTCAAAATTTCTTATGTATTTATAATAAAATCTTTTATTTGAAAGAAAAAAACGATTTTTCAGATTCGATTGAAAAAAAAAATGTTCAGTTTCTAGTTCGAATTTAGTTTAAATATATTGAAAAACTAGACAGTTTACCATGGAAGAATTTAACGTGATGGAAATCTATGTTTCTGTTACACTATATTTACTCTATTCCTGAAGCAGGACGTAGTGTATAAATGGCTGGGCTTTAGGCTTATGCTTGTCTACTTAGTTCTGTTCTACTTGATCGAAATATGGTACTGGTATTAGTTACTTTTATGGAATATGTTTCATATTTCTGTTTACTTTGGTAAATTACTAGTAGTTTAACGTACGACAATTCAATTTTTCAAAAGTCATCAAATTGTCTCACAGTTAAATTGTCACATTTCAAACTACTGTCGGTACGTTAAATTGTCCTCGTTAAGTTTGTCCCCAACTGTTTCATAATTATATCAAAATTGAAATTTTGTAACTTTGAACAATAAAATTTAATGCTTTTATTTTGAAATATATTAAATTTATTATATAATTCATATAAATATAGAAGATGGTCATAAATTCTTCAAGGTCGTTTAACTTTTTCTGGAAGATATTTATTATGAAATTTGATTTTCAAATGAATAAATTTGTAATTTACCAAAATTTCAACTTGTATTTTAATTATTAACTATGTATTAAATTAAATTCTATATTAAATATTAAAAATTTAAATTATTCGAGTTTTATTTCTTTGAATATTAACAAAAACTTAATGTATTTCCAAGAAAATCAAATTTATTAAACTAAACTTAAATTCAAATTCAAACTGTCACTACTGGGCAGCTAAAACTTACAAATTGACATCGCTTGTAAACGTTTTGGTTGTCGTGTTAAACAAATTTGTACTAAAAACGTAAGGAGAAATATTAATTTTTATCAACAATTTAACAAAATTAAAAAGTGGATCGGGCAGCGAGCCAAAATTAAATAATAAAAATGACACAAACGTTTTTAAATCCTTTAAGAATTATGGCTTTATTTTTTTGAAAATTATTGGTCAGCATTTTGTAATGAAAATTTAAACGAGAAACTTTTTTCTATAAATTTTAAATCTTATCTTATGACGATAAAATTCTGGAAATGAAATGGTTTTTTTTAGTGAAAATCGATTTTTATTTATATTTAGAGGATATCAGCTGTTAAACAAGCAAAATGGTAAGCACGAATGAAACAAAGATGATGGAATAAAATAAGGAACTAATATATTTCAAGTGCAGATGTAAATTTTAGTAATGATCATAACTAAACATATTTTTGGATATAAATTCTATAATTTATTCGAATTTAGGTTGATTTATTCTATATTTGTAAATAATTATTCAAAGTTGATACTTTCAATTCGATTTAATGACTTTTTTCTAATTAAATTATAACTAATTTTCAAATTAATTACTTACTTATTAATATCCGAACCATTACAGCATCTCCAGATCCATGTCCTCTGTAATGAAGTAGAAAAATAATTTCCTTATAATTATGTTAACTTATTATTAAAAGTAATGGAAAAATTAAATTTTCCTTCATTAAAAAAAAGAAATCTTGTAATAAATTTCATTTAATGGATATCTTAATCTGAGTGGATGAAAAGCTGGTAAGTTAGTTAAACAAATTAATTTATGTTACAACATAAAAATATAATTACTTAATTAAAACTAATATGCTTTATGGTTTTACTAGGACAAAATTATTTAAGAAATGTGGAAAAATCCTGGAAATCTTCTACAAATAATTCTGTAAACATTTTAACCATGAAGAAAATTCCATATTACAAAATATTTAATTTTCTCTAATAACTAAATTTATTTCATGTTCGGCAATAAAATATCAAAGAATTATTTACTTCCTTTGAGTAGAGAATTTGGTATGAAAATTTCCCACAATTTCCACAGGACAAAACTATCCAAAAACTTTATACAAATTTTACTTATTTTCAAATGTTTCTTTTTTAAATCTAAGCACGATTATTTAGAATTAATTTAAATTTTACATTGTTTTTTTAGGAAAACTGGTCAAAATAGTACAAGACTTAATAAATTACGGGAAACAAGAGGAAACTATATAAAAAAACCAAAAAGGAGCAGGAAAATTAATTCCATAATAAATAACAAGAAAAAATTATATCCTATTACAGAAATAAACTCCTCATTTTTAGATTTCGTATAACTTTTTTAAAATTTATAAAAAAATTTCGGTTCTGTTTTGGATAAATTCCAAGGATAATTTGTTTGGTTCGGTCGTTATGATTACACCCCAAATATCAAAGAAGTATTGCCCTTTTACTATATACAGAATTTGCGTGTTAAATTGTTTTACCATCTTTGTTGGATAAATGTTTTAACGCGTTCGCCACTGACGCATTTTTAAGGTTTCCTGTAGAAACTAAACAATGCAAAATATTTTGTTCCATATATTTCCCATGAGTCTTTTAAAATATGTTTTATGTCACTTATATCTTTATGTGACTTGAATTTTGAGTAGAATTAGAGTCACATGTAAAATGTAGGATTAGTGTCAAATATATTTGACATAAATCAGTTTTGATTTCTTCAAATAAAGTAGAAATATGAAAATTTTATTATTAAATAATTTATAATTAAAATAAATATTAATATTTTCTATTTCAGGTGGCTTTATAAACAGTAGCACTTACTACAAACTAACACAAATTTGTTCCTAATTGCATTTCCGGAAAAAATGTGACCCATACGTACAAAATTCAATGTGACATTGAGTAGCAAAGGTGTTAAACTATGAATGAAATGCTAAATGGTTAATTATATGGTAAATAAAACCTAAGCCAAAATGCAGTGAAAGTTTAACTTTAATTTTAAGAAGTAGTTTCTTAAATATTTCTGACAGGGTAGGTAAATAACTTAAAATTCATGAAATTATTTATAATTTATGAGGCTAATATTTATTGAATGGTCGAATTCGTCACTATTTTCACTATTTTGATTCAGTTTTCATATTTAAAAACAGCAAAATTTAATATTTTTTTATACTAAATTAAAAATTCCATAATATTAAAAAGTTTTAATAAAAAAAATTTTATTTTCCATTTTTTAATTATTTTGTTTATAATTTGTTTTTTTTTTTTTGTATAAAAATAATTTCCATGCTAATTATACATTTTTTCTACGGGTTCATATCAGAAGTTTATTTTGTTATTAATCTCCTTCAATCTTTTACGTCTTTTACTACTTATACAAAAAAACAAAAACAAAATATTAAACTTATTTTTTCATCAGGAATTTATAGCTAAACATTTAACTATTTTTATACTTTGAAAAGTTTTCTTTGATAAGTTTTTCATTCTAGTAAGAACTCCAGGTATTGCAAATACTAAACCAATTTCTTGAAATTACAAAAAAATTATCAAAGTGGTTTTCTTATACTTTACTTTAATTGCTGATATATTTTTTTGAAATTTTTGAATAATTATAGATGTAGCTATACAAAAACAGCTCAAGAACAGACTTTTTTCAAATAAGATTGATTGAAATAGCATTTAGCCCAGCCTGAATGTAATTAAAAATTATTTGTAAAATATTTTTTGGTTACTTTGAAACATTGAATTCGAATAGAACAGATGAACGTAAGTTAGCGCGCTGATCAATGGTTGAGGTTTCGTGACATTTTATTGCAATTTGAACTTACCACTTTTATATGGATTCAGAACCATAAGATTCTTTTAAGAAACTTTTAATTGCAGCAATCTAATCACTTTATTAATAGTGCAATATTTATTGTCTCATCTCCGTTGTATGATATTCATTTAAACACGGACTTTCACGCATGCTTCTTAACCTAACCCCGGTCTGGAGTTAAACCTAACATCGGTCTGGATTTTAATACATCACAGCATATCAAATATTTCTAGACCACTGCCATCCTTAGGTGAAAGTAGTTGTTGAAGAGAAATATAATATTATTTAATGGTTCGAATTTGTTGATTTTGAAACACAATTTTTGTTGTTTATATATAGAATATCTTTTAAAACTGGATGCTCTATGTATGACCTATAATTTGAGAATAATCTGATTATGATAAGTTAACTATCAAATTCCTTTTGAAATTTAAAATACGTTTTTGAAATGTAAAAGTAAATTATTTCCACTTGGTAACATCATGTAATTCGATACTCTTAAAGTGAATTCCATTGAATTCCATGTTTTTCATTAAAAAGTATTTATTGATAATTAAAATGTGATTTCTTCTCTGATTTGTGAATATCAGAAATTGATTAAATTTCCAATTTTCTTCATTTTAATGAAGAATAGGAGTGACTTTGAATTGAAGAGTTTTATATAAAAGTCGTTAAAAATTCCATTTAGTCTGTTGTCTTTATCACTTCAAGTACACACCAATTACTTAACATTTAGTTCACTGTCAGTCGAAGACTGTTGAATCGAATATGATTTTCTTACTTCCTAGTTCGGATTAAGGAGTGTTTCTGACAGAGGTCTAGAACGTCATTAGATTGATAAAATCAATATAAATTTTTTAAATATATAAAATCATTATTCATATTTCCCAATCATAAAATTTTGTACATAATACCAGAAATTAATTGCTAATTAGAAACATAAAATCTATATTTAAATTTTAATTGTGTATATTATTTAAAATACAAAATATATAAATAAAATTTATGTCATAAAAATATTGTTCTATAAAATAGAATAACCAAAGGACATAAAATTTATATAAATATTTTCTAAAAATTCTTATTTTATTTCTGGTTTAGAATTATTAGAAAATGCATTTTACTAACTAACAAGAACATTATAATATCTTTCAGGTGACATTGTTAAATTCCTTTTTGTATAAAGAATTATATTTATCTGACAAAATAAGATTAAAAGTTTCAATAAATCAATTTCATGAATATTATAAAGTCCATTAATATTGTTAACCCAATAAATTTGCCAATGATATAAGTTCATTCAGATACAATAAATTCAAATTAAATTATAGTTTATACAAAAAATTTATATTTAGTTTATATAAAATTGATTTATTTTATCTCTAAGATTTTCAATAGAAATTATGAATTATGAAATTTGAAAAGGATACAATTTTATGAAATTATTATAGATGATTTTTATGGGACAATGGCAGAATATCAACAAAATTATAGAAAAATGTCCATTATTTTTCAATCAATATTCACAGAAATAATTGAAGAATTTCTGGTATCCTTAATACTATTTCATATAAAAAAAACTCATTTAAAATACTATGAAAATTCGTTTGATTGCACATAATTTTAAATTAGTTATTCTGATCTGAGTGTCCTCCTTTGTTTGGTTAATTGAAAATTTACCAAAAGTACTGAATTACAATATTAAAATCTTGAGTTATAGATTATCCCATTACAAAACAAGAGTATCAATAAATTAATTCAAATTGGTCCTTACTTAATTGTTGTTGATTATAAATATTAATCTTATTATTCCAAAATAATTTTAACACATTGTAATACTAAGGACTACCTAATTTTGTATTAAAGTGCAATCTAAAAAAAAAACCTTTTTAGTAGAATACTTCAATTTGTGTAACTGCCTCAAATTTATATTAAATTTTAGTTTAAATGTTTTATGTGAATGTCCAAAATGATAAATTGATATTATCTTATTTTGGTAACATTTGGGTATATATCCTATAAAAAGTGATTTACGATCATTGCAAATTATTGGGGAACATTAAAACTGGAGTGGCAATTACAATTAATTGAAAATTATCCTTACATCGACATTTGTTATATATGATTATATATATATAAATGGAAAGCATAAGAAATATCATATGTATTCAATTAATATAAATATTAAATTTCGGCATAAAAAAATACTTTGTTAAATATTTTAATTTTCGTATCATGAATTATCCTGGAAATGTACATATACTAATAAATAAAAAGGATTCCACAGACGAACTATCGAGAAATAAAGATTATCACTATGAACATAATAAAAAAAAATTATTAAAAAAAATCGATGATTGACAGAATATCATCGGTACCGTAACACCAGCTTTTTACTTATTAATTAAAAAGAATTAAGACTGGGATACATAATTTCTATCAGTTCAGTTCAGTTTCGATTAGATTCGAGTCGACTGGTTAAGTAGACTGAACTCATAGTTATCGATTGCAATGCATGTTCCGATTCAACCTATGTGTCGTCAAATTTGAACTTTAATGAACGAATCGATCTGAACCCATCGGAACTATGTAACCTACACTTTACAAAATAAAACAAAAGCTCGGTATATCTGGCGACCACGCTCTTAGCAGGACACTCATTGCTGATGGATCATTCTATTAAAATAACAACAAAGTGTAGATGATGCAGAGACGAACTTGAGACAACTGAATGCCCTTTAATAAATGCATCTTACGAACATGAGACAACTGAATGTACCTTCTTTAATTCTCACTACATGAACGAAACTGCATGAAGGACGTGTTCTTTGTTGGATACCAATTTTGATGTTCGGTGGAATGAGTTGCTGGCTCAGCCAGTCACCGAGGCATGTATAACGTAAAGGATATGTTGGATATTATAGACTACGTGCATGAACGTCTCGCTGTTCCCTTCTTCAATCCAATCCAATCCAAATAAAGTGTTTAAAAACATATATCTAGAAACTGGTCCTGACATAGATATCAATATAATTCATCAAAATTTAATACCATGTCGTATAATACATAAAATAGTGTAAAGGTCTCTATTTTTACATCCCAATTAAAATAATTGATATAATTAAATTTATGTAAATAAATCAACTTTACTTTGTAAAGTTATCAACAAAATTAACTTTTATTTATCATATTAATTTTAAATATAATATAATAACCCAAATTTATATATAATTCATTTTAACATTTAAGCTCCATGATTATCCTATTTATATATTTAAGATATTTATGTTGCTATAAAATTTGTTATTTGTGCGATGGCCTAATTTGTTAATTTATTACAAAAAAAAATCCTTGAAACTATATTAAAAGATTTACTAACAAACTAAAAATTTACTATAACTAACAACAAGGATATCTCATTTTAATTTTCGGTATAGGGTTTTTAAAATTTATGTCAAAACTTTTTTGATAGTCCCCCGACCTGACATTATATTAGTAAATTATAATTTTACCTCATAGATATTCTGGTTATACCAGAAAATTAGTTCAGGCCAATTTATTCTAAAATTCTTGATTAATTTCAGTATAAATATAAAAATTTTGAAATCTCTTTTTTGGTTCTTCTCTGTTAGTCAATATTAGTTTTGTGGTGTTATGCAGAAGCAATATCCTGTGTAGAACACGTACTACATATCAAATACACTAGAAATGCAAGGATTGAACTATTCATAAATATTAAAAAGAAATATTATAATTTAAAAAAGACTTATATTTAAAACCATTTATACTTTTATTTCAATAATATTACAATTCAATTGTATAAATTTCAATATTAAAAATGAACAATCCATAATTTTTTTTTTCGGAATCTTCTATCAAAGATAATTCAAATGTAAATCCCAGAATTTTTTATATGCTTCTTCCTTCTATAATGCAAAAACTATGGATAAAAATTTTTGAATTTCAATTGAGAATGAATAGTTTTTTATATATAATGGTAATGGGTAAGTTAATCGAAAAGAATTTCACAGCATGAACAATTTTGCAGAAAAACAATCGAACCAACTACATTACAAATCTGTAACCTGTGTGCCAAGTTTCATTCAAATCTTGTTATCTGATTGCTCTCTAGAATACTTGAAATATAATTCAGACCGTACCCACAGAAACTATCGATCCCAACTAGTTCATTCATAAAACTATGTTCCAAATTTCATTGATTTGGTGGCTCATTTGAATTGCTTATTTGTCTTTTTTAGGGTTTCATATGGATTGAACATGATTGCTTGTACACAGGATGCATAATCGTGCCTGTCTGGCGTTTGCATGCTGGCCTATGTACTGCGTATTTCGTAATTTATGCTTTCTGACAATTTATATTCCATAAATTTATAATATTAGTTCAATTGTGAATTCGGAAAATTGCATTCGGTGAATTAGCCAATATGTAAAAAAAAAAAGATCTATCATGAAAATATAATATTTTATTATAATATCATTTTTTATATTTTTCAAATTCATAAAAATTATCACTGAAACAATATTCATAGAATTACTTTTATAATATTTTCCCAGATAGAACATAAATACCAATATGAAATGAATATCTATTTTAGACTTTCTGTCTGAGATATTTCAAAAGGATATTTATTTACTTTATGTGAATTACAATTTAAATATTTTTCTATAGTTTATTTAGTCTTTTTAAACTACATTCGTGGATAAACCATAAACTGAAATGTATTCATGATTTTAATGAAAACCTTCAATTTATATTCAAAGGATTTAGGAAACTTATATGTCTTTTAATAATTGGTTAGTTCATATTAGTTTAGTTAGGTCATATTTGATAGAGGGTGTAATTAGTATGTATTTATAATTTTCAAATTCTCTTATAGTTTACTTTTGCTTATATTTCGTTAGTCGCATAAGATAATGACTTATGTCCTCAACCACCGGCTGTTTCCATCCATCCGCGACAGAGA
This sequence comes from Rhamphomyia laevipes, assembly GCA_963920725.1. Classification (NCBI taxonomy): domain Eukaryota; kingdom Metazoa; phylum Arthropoda; class Insecta; order Diptera; family Empididae; genus Rhamphomyia; species Rhamphomyia laevipes. The sequence continues at coordinate 1,787,803 of OY987255.1, forward strand.
TTTACAATTATTACACAGCCTCTTGGCCGGACATGATCCTTATAAATTATGTCTGTTAACAGATAACAACAACCTCGTATTTTTATTATTAGTTCACTTCCATTTGAAACTTAACTTAAATATCAAAATTACTTTTCTACTTAGCTTAATAAAATCTGAACAATTTTTAATTCTATAAACTTCGGAATATCAATTACAAATCTGGTATTTTAAATTTAAATTTTGTAAATCAGAAATAATTTATGTTTATTTGGTTTACCAGTAGCGAAAAAGTTTTGTGGTACCTACCACAAAAATTTTTGGAATTAACTTTACTTAAATTTTATACATTTTTATTTGTGGGTTAGGAAAATCAACAGCTTTTTCCATCAATTTTATAGACCAGACGGCACCTTATATTTCCTGTAATAAAACAGATTCAAAAAATAATAGAATATTTTATGCGAAGAATTTATTTCTTGTGTGGGTAAATAGTTAAGGATTTATAGAATATGATTCAACAAAAAAAAAAATGTAAAACTTTAGCTTTTTGAATGGCTCATGGCATTACTCAAGTGTATTGTAAATTCAGCAAATTCCTTTAAAACTTATTATAAAATATGTATTAAAAGAAATCGTTTTACTAAATTGACCACGTATAGGGAAATCTATCTACAAAATTTCAAATCTCTTGGAAAATATTTTGTATTATAATATATTATAACATAAGTCTTTGATATGAACCAAATTAATTTAGTTTTATCAAAAATTTGGTAATTCACGGAGTCCGTGATAAGGACCCATTGAACTGACTGATTCTTCATTTGAAATTACTGATCTGTATACCAAATTTTAAAGTCTTTTCACTATCGAATTTTCACAACGACAGGTTGAACAAATTTTCATTCGATGTGTCAAAATGTTGTAAGTAAAATCGAATCAAAACTTTCCATTTTTTACTTTCACACTATACGAATGACTGACTGATCGAATGAAAAGTTGTACAATCGATTGATTATGTGAAGGCAATTTTATTGAAATCCGATACCGATAGCAACTACTAAATTACTAATTGCTTTGTAAAATTTCAATTTATTAAAATTCTCATTCCATCACAAGACTTCGTAATCCAGTACTGTAATTAATTCCACATAAAATTAAATTTATATATTTTATATTAATATTGTTTCAAATCATTTCACATTTCATAATTTAATATTATTTTTTATATTTTAAATTTCATATTTGACATTAAAGAAATATTTCAGAAATATTTCATCTCTTATTTGGTCTATTCTATTGAATATTGAAATATTTCTTGTAGATATTTTCAGTAAATTATTTATAATGCCAAGTAGAAGGAACGCCAATCACCGCCAAGCAGGAATTAATAGTTTATGTTTAAATCGGTCTAGCAAATGACTCGGTCAACCGCCCTAACATTACCGGCTTTGAAAGGATACACTGAACATAATTCTGGTCCCATTCTTCATATCCATCCATCCAATATTTAGCAAATGAAATAATGGATGAAGAAAAATGAATTAAATTCGTTTTTTGGAATTGATAAAACTTCAGAAATATGTGATTTAATCAAAATGGGCTACAATATTATTTAAAATAACAATTGCATTTCAATTTCACTAATTTTAAGTTCAATTCTTTTGTCGCTATTGAACACAAAATATTATATTTTATTTTCAAATTTGGCAACACTAATTATTATATTTTTAAAAACACACTGACAGCGCTGTCACAATATTTCGTTAAATTTTCGTGTTATATGTGTGTGTGTGTAAAACCTGATAAATGTCTGAATAAAATGGTGCCAAACAAAATAAAATTTCCATAGCAAAACGTAAAATTTCATTTTTTTTCCTACAAACAAATTTCTTTTTCTACAGTCATAATAAAAATTTTGTGTTGGATGGCAACATCGTCGGACAAATAATAAAAAGTGTTTGTTAACCAAAAGAAAAAAAAATTAATTCAATTTTAATAAAAAAAATAATAATAAAATTATGTTTATGAAAATTTAAGTGTTTTTCATCTGAATTTTATACATTTACTAAATAATTAAATGTGCAATAAAATATTTAAAATAATATAAATAAAAAATTTTTGGATTAAAATTTCTTTCATTTGTGTTGTTGTTAAATTGAAAATGTCAAAAAACCATTTTTTTTGACAGATTGTAATATAATTTTGTGTTAGAATTTTTATATAAATTGAAAATTTATATTTAAAAGATTTTTTTTTTTTTTTTGATATAAAAATGCTTTGGATACAAGGAATTGGATAAGAAAAATTCAATATTTTTTCTAAAATTTTTGTAAGTTTCATTTAAAATAATTGTTGATTAATCGATTTTTATTTATATTAAAAATTATTGTTGATTTATCGAATTTGTTTATGTTTTATGTAATTGTAAATTTCTTGGTAATTTTCTTACAGATAAAAAATTAAATGATTATTTTTTAATTTAATTTTATAAAAAAAATATCGTTTTCATATCTGGAATTAGAACACACCTTGATAAACGTTAACTACGTTCGCAACCCACGCAATTTTTTATTATTTTTTCTTTTATTGTTTGTTTTGTCAATTTTACCAGCTGCGTTGTTGTTTCTCATTTTTATTACCTTTTCCTTGATAGCATACAAAATATAAGACGAACCGAAAACCTCAATTCTGTCTGCATTTATTAGCTACCTACATTTCGAGCGTATTTAGCAACAAGAAGAAAATATTAAATTGCATTTTAAATTTCCTGGTACTATTATTTTATTGAATAGGTACTTAAAATCTGTAAAAATTACGGATGGTTTTTGTTGAAATTTAAATTCTATTAAAAAATAACGTGTTTCGAAATAAAATGAATTTTTTTGATAGCTTTCATAACCAGACAAATGTTACCACTGAAATATTTATATTACTTTGAAATATTTTAATAAAATTATTAATAAATACTAGTTTTAAATGTATTTTAAAACCATAAAATTATTTATAATATTGAATAAACTTTTCATTAATTAGCATAAGTTAATAATCGTTTCTGATTGTTATTTGTATATATTTTATGAAACTTTATATTTAACTAAGTATTAAAATTATTTAGTTAGAATTGAAATTATTTAACAAAATATATTTTCATAAAATTTCTAATTATATTTTCCAAGTGGTAACTTTTATTCGGCCACAATTGTACTACCAAAACCAAATTTAATTTACATCAATTTTCCCTTCTTCTATGTGTAATGTAATAATTCCGATATTAAAACCTAAATTTTATGATTATCGACTGTAATATAATTTCAGTTTTTATCTAATATAATATATTTAGTTTCATTTTTGGAAAGGTAAAATATCTGATCAATCATAAATTACTAATAATTGTGATAATAATTCCCAAATGTAATACCTACCTAAAATATATTATTTCTTAAGGCATCATTTTTTCTGGCAAATTTTATACTAAAGTCAAATAGGAAATTTTTGAAAATCATTTAATATTTACCTAAATAAATTATCAATTTCAATATTTTTAACACATTAACTGCTGAAGAGGTAATTTTTCGGTTCGCCAGCAATCAAAATATAATTGTTAAAAAATATTAGAATCATATACAAGATTGGTCAGTAATTGTCCATGCCTTATTATTTATTGACGGAGTCCCTAGGTTGTCATTGGTAAACAATTATTTAAATTGTAAATTATGGAAAACCTCCTATTTTTAACGGTCATTTATCTCGCATGCTAATGATTTGTATAAAAATATATGTCAAAAAATTCATTTATTTCAAACTAATTCAAATTCTTGTGCCGTATCTGTAAATTATTGTTATGCAAATATAAAATGTCCTATTTGTAGACGTTTCACTATCAATAAATATTGTGTAAATGTGTCTTAATTTTACAATTTGTTCATATATCAGCAGGCGCTTACATGACACTTTGGAAGTTGATAGATAAACTCATTTGGTAGATAACATTTACTCGTGTTAATATTTACTCGAAGTCATTATAAATAAATTTTACATTATTACGTCATGTATTTTTATTATTTTTTGTAGCTATATTAGAGATAAAATATTTAATATTATTGAAAACTGAAATTTTAATCTTTCAATAAAATTTGCCGCATTTACAATAAAATTTTTAACACAAATTTTAAACTAGGTTAAAATGAAAGCGCGACTACTAAATTAGATTATTGATTATTAATTAAGTTATTAATTAAGATTATTTTTTTCATAATATTTTGAAAGATTTTTGTTATTTAATATTTTTGTTGATTTCGTTCGTATTATAATTTTTATTCATTTATGCAAATTATAAATTCAAAATTTTAATAATATACTTTTAATTACTTATAATCAATTTTAAATTTTCAAGTTATTGTTTTTGTTTTTTAAATGAATTTCTGATTTATTTCATTTGTTTTTCGTTATTAATTTGTTATTATATTTCTAATTCAGTTCTAATTCTAAAATCATCTAAAGAAATCAACTATATGTCACAATCACGAATCCTTTTGCTCCCTACTCGAGTGAACAAGGAATAAAAAATATCTCAACTAAATTCATCTTTTATGTATATTACATACGCAGAAAAATCTGTAAAATCAAACTAAAATCGAATTACATTAAATTCGAAACAATTAATTTTCCTTGTTCAAGTATGTTCCTTTTTGTCATGGAACCATTTACCATTTGAATAGCGGCACGTTTAATTCAAAGACTTAGTAATCCTAATACAAATATTTACTTCACAAGTAATTAACTTACCATAAAATCATTTCAAATATGAAAAAGTAAGATAAAAGAATTGAAAAATGGATTACGATATCTACTGCGCTTTCCGTCCAATTAAGGATCAATTTTGCCAGATCCAAAAATATATTAAACGTATAAATATGTGAGAGAGCTTTTTAAAACTTACCACATTAATTTTCGACTAATATTTTTCACGTATAAGTTCTATTAATCAATACAGCTTACAAATCATCTGGAGCATGTTAGAAATGAACTTGTAAAACAGGACACACTTTTTATCAACTACAAACCCATTTATAAAACTAGATTTGTTCCGTTCATGAAACTGGTTCATAATTTCCAGTTTTCGGTCAGCCAGAATTAACAAATCCTTTAAGATTTCATTATCATGTGTGAGCTATCACGAGAATAAACGCAGCATTTACCATGGCTTCATTTCTTCTATGGTTTTAAATAATAAGTAGTTAATATAGATAAGTTTCATGCTAATTCAAATTAATTTCTAATATTAATTAATTAAATTCAGTTGTTTTAGGAATTTATTATTTGGAAGTATTTTACGTAAATAATTATTATCTTCTCATCTTTCTGTATAGTAAACAAAAAAGTTGTATCTGCAATGTCATGAAGTCCAATTTACAAAGTATTTCTTGAAACTGACCAATAAAAATTATGTAGAATTTAAAGGACAACAAGATCATCAACACTAGAATTGGCCAAAAACTAGAGTTGTCCCAGAATTTCAGAATTCTTTTAAGAAATTAAATAGATAAAATTACACCAATTGAAAAACTCTCAAATATTATTAAATATAACTGTAAATATAAATAAATCTCCTCTAATTTTTTGATTATTTATTATACTATAAAATCAATTTATTTTTAACTGAAAATTGAATTTTAATTTCAAACCAGACCACGAATTTCATTAAAATTATTTATTATTACTCTTTCCCAGAGTTTCTTGTTATATTTGATTTTTGAATAATTGAAAAAATAATTTAATTAAATTTCTATCTGAATTTATAATTTTTTTTTCCATTTAATATATATAAATATATATAAACAAGCAAATTATAAAATTCGATAAAATTATATGTCAATTCAATCGTTCAATCCAATCTTGTTCGATCGATTTTTTTTTATTCAATATATACATAAAAAATAAGAAAACATCAACAAAAAAAATGTTACCAATCGATAAAATAATTTATATTACCAATTCATAGCACGTTTCTCATATCTCTCCGACGACGACAAGTGATTGTGGTGGATTTACAAAGCTTTTATTGAAAATTCAAATGTATTCATCGTACAAACATGACAAAAACTTTATTCTTCAAAGGTGGATGGTAACAAAGATTGGTGGGTGAATGAATGGGTTATGGTTTGTCTCTGTTAGTTAAAATTATTTTACAAAATATCATTATATATTTTGTGCATGACATTATTCAGTGTGGTGGTAACCGGACCGGAACAGAAACGATTAATTGTTAGTACATTTTTGTAACACAATTAGAAGTTGTCAACAATTTGTTTTATAATTATATATTCAAAAACATCTTGTTAATTTCGTTTAAAATTTATGATCTTTCTAAATTTATGATTTTATAAATTTTATAATGAATTTCTTGCATGTTTATTAGTAAATTTTTATGTAAGGCAATATTTTTTATATAAAATCTTCATTTTATATTGCGTGTAATGAAATTTAATCTTGTTTTATAAGTATATATAAATTAGTAAAAGCTGAGTATTATCTGGCGACAGGACATTCAATGATGAGGAATCGTTGCTTTACGATACGGCAATCCAAAGTCAACATGTATAACACTTTTTGTATCAATGCACGAAGCCAAGACTCCTGATTTGGAAACCAATTACAAAATTTCGGTTGCAGGAATTACTGGTTCAGCAACCGCAGCAATTGTAATGTAAAGGATTCGGCGGGTATACAATGGGGCTAGTTATAATACTACCCCTAGTATTAACCCTCCCTAATCAAGTCTTAACCAGAATTTGATATATTTTTTGATCACTATTTGCCCTTTTACATATTAAATTTATTTTTTCTTGCTCTTTTGGAAAATATATTAAATTTTTTCATTAAAATAAGGTAGATCAAAACGATTTTAAGGTCAAGGCTGTTATTCTTAAGAAAGTTTATCTATCACCCTTTATTTCAAGTGTTTATATCCAAAAAATTGAAGTGTTTATACCAAAGATATTGAGTCTATACAAATTTAAGTCAACTTCTGTCAATTTTAATGGAACATTCCACGATTATCATATTTCTACTTAAAAATTTGCATTTTTTCCATATTTCTTAATTTTCGTAATTGTCAGAATTATAGTTTTCCCTGGCACGTAAATTTTTTTCCAGATTTTTATCTTCTGATATATATTGAATAAACTTGGGTTGGACATGCTGTATAAAATATGGAATTAAAATTAATTAACTGATTTCCCAAGCGGTTGAGTTTTTTTCTTTACACGCAATATAATAAAATTATTATTATGTCTCATTTTATCTGTTTTATACTTGGCATTCCAGATTCAAAAAAGAAATTGTTTTGGCTAGACTGACTTAGCTAATTCATAGACTTATTAGATTGTTTAAATATACAATGAAATATATAGGATTTTCTGAGTATAAATCTAAATTGCTTATCAACATTATTCGAAAAGAGCTTCTAACCTTAAGGGTTGTTTATATAACAAGCAAAAACTATTTTTACAAAATTTCAGAAACTTTACCAGGAAGTCACTTAATCTATCGATCTGTAATTTTACCGACACCAACACTACCTAGTTCATAAAACTAACCTGCAAAAATTTCGTTCAAATCGGAATATTATTAGATATTGCTCCGTACTAGGTTCACCATACGTAAAACTTTTCATCCATTATCTTCACTCTGGAATCCATTAAACAAAAAATCGATAAAATTAAATGATTTTAATCAAAATCACTTTTTTCCGATTAGTCTTTCCATTACAAACATTTCATATTTATTCAATAATTAAGTATAAACTCTTAGCATATTTGAATTTAAATTGATTTGTTCATCGTTAATGGAATATTTATTTTAAATTCATATATTATTTATTTATACAGAATTAATAATTATAATAAGTATAATATAAATATATAAATTTATACAAAAAATATTACGTAACTAATTTGATAAATTAAATTCTCACCTATATTTATAATCTATAAATTTAATTTATTCAAATCACGTGTACTTAAGATAAATTATAATACTTATCGGTTTTATTTATATCTTGCTACAAAGTTTATGTCTGCTACAAAAATATTAAATATATTTAATATAGAAAAACGTAGTTTTATAAGTACTTGATATATAAATAATATTTTTGAATAAAATTATATAATATTTATTAAATACAGATTGGGTTATTTTGATAGTATTATCCTTGATGGGAAAATTTATTTTGTTGTTTTTTTAAAGTGTCATACCAACCGCATAACAAATGAGAATTTAGTTTAAAGTGGGCTATAAATGTCAAATGCCACCATCATAAATTTAAATATGTTAATAAAAAAAACAAAATCATGAAATGAGAAGGGTAAAATTTTGATATAACAAATAAAATATAAAATATTATAAATTAGGAAATTGCGTTTAAAACTGATTACAATCAAATATTTAGAAAATGACAAATCGTGATCCTTAAAATGAAGTTTTTACTAAATTTTCTTTTTGATTTTATAACAAATTGAGAGAATTTTGTAAAGTGTCATGGAATATAACAAATTTTTTATACTTATATTTTTTATTGATTAATTTATTGAGTAGTTTTATTTGAATTTATGATTCAAATCAATAAAATCACTAATTTTATATTGTTTGTTAAATTCTTCGTTTATTAGCTATTTACTTAAGTCATTACGAATTAGGTTAAATAAATATTTATAATATTTGAACATCGAAAATTGATTGTTGACTTACATTAGATTTTTCTATTTAACCTCAAATTTATATAATAAAAAAGTATCGATAAAAGCCTCTTAAAACCTTGCAAAGTATAGTGTTGTAGATGGTTGCAAAAATGTGAGAGATAAGAAAATTTTAAGTCATGATTTTGTAAAATGTAATAATTTATCGATAGATAAATTATAATGACTTAAGTATATAAAAAATAATGACTTTTAATAGTTTCATGCTGTATACAGGGTGCACACGAAATATTTAATTGAAGGTATAATATGTACTACGCTATTTGTGGTAGTATTCAAAGCATAAAAATTATAAGGATTTTCTTGGATTAGGCCTCCAATTCGAATTATTATATCCCATCTTTGGATTATGATATAAAAAAATTTAGTTTCATATTTGGGTCCAGAGTAGGTCAATGAGAAGTACGTATTCTGTAATTAAATTAGTAATTCAATGCACTTAAAACGAGCTATGAAAAATGTCTGATTTGTTATACGTTGTTTGAAACTAACAAATTCGGAAAATTAAAAATACTGCGCCCTTGAAAATGGCATTTGAGTACTAATCTAATGCCATATTAATTATACTTCCTCCATGATCCCTTTCTGAAACTTAAATGAACAAAAATATGATGCTTGGAGTCGCAATTAGTGCGTTTTCGCCGTTTTGAAAGCACTCACTCCCATGACCGCAGGTATTTTTTATTAAATAGTGGTTGAGTAGTTTTAGATCCACCTAGTGAAGTCCAGAAACTTGACTGTTTCCGTGGGCCACTTCGCGGCAAGAACGTTGAGGTCGTTGAAGAAAAGGCTACCAAGCCAACAGAACCAAAACCGGGCACTTACAAAATAAATATGATGCGTTTTAGCTATTTAAATTTAAGATCGCACCCGAAAATGAGCTGTAACTTATTTTTTTTTTTACATAGAATGCTTGGAAAGTAAAATGAAAGGTATTGTCACAGGTTTCCGTAGTTCCGTCTATCAAAAAAAAAAAATCAATATTTTTTTTCCTCAGAATGAACCAAGGAATATCGTTATTGATCGACCACTGAAATAAATAAATATCGCTTTTATAATATATTGCAATGGTGAGTTCTAAAACACGAATTGTGAATATTATTTCTATTTTGACAGTAAACTTACAATATCATTTTTTACTAAATATGAGATTTTGAATCAGTTTTAATTAATTATATTTATTCATAACTGCATTATACATACGTAAATATCTAATTGAATTGTTTTACCATCAATTACAGAACATTCTCATCACTTCTGACATTAGTTAAGTTACCTTTACTTTTCACAATGTTCATATTTTAAATTTATACATTTTGAAAACCAATTGCAATTATAGATATATAAACTTCACAATCAGCACTGATTCTTACACTTTCATGAATAAACTCTAACCTTATAATCATTAATATTCATTTTATTTGAATTTTTCTATCTTGTCAGTAGTGATTTCAAATTTTAAACAGATTATATTTCTATGTATATAGAAATGTTAAAATATTTTATATTTTGGTATAGAAAACATTTTAATATAATAATGAAAAAAGGAATCGTAATTAGTTATTATGTGTTCAAATAATTACACAACATAAAAAACCTAATTAATTAGCATATTAATCAGTAATCTAATGCTTTACAAGTTCATGAATTTTATTGTAACATTTTGAAATCATTGTTTTTGGGTTTTTTTTATATTTAGGTAAATTTATATGTAAATTAATTAAACTATTGATTTTTTGTTGTTGTTGTTAAATACCAGGCCGGTTATTTAACTTTATTTGTATTCTGTCATTTTGAGATATTGCTTAATGGTTTTGTTATAAAACTAGTCATTTTTATAGCCCCAAATATTTGTATTGTAAAAGAATGATAATATTTTGCAAATAATTTATGTAAATCATTATTTTTAGCTGTTTTTGACTGTTTACTAATTGAGCTATGTCGAAAATGTATAAAAACTTTTGCTAGTACTTAATGATTTCTTAATTTTAAATTTTGTTTTTCACGTTTTTTAGAATTTTAAATCTATTTCGAATTAGTAATTAGGTTAAGGTTAAAATACTTGATTCACGATACACTACTATATATTCCTTGTTTCATTGTGAGCAAGAAATTGTACGGTTTTGAGAGTTCTTGGGGAGCAGTACGACCTATTTTACGATTCGATGTTAAAAAAAAAAAGTTAGATAACTTTTTTTGTTTCATAGTTTTTGGATCAATGGAAAAGTATGGTTCAAATGTCATTAGATTGGTATAATTAAATTAGCTGAAAAGATTTATTATGTCTACGTTGTGTGAAACCTACAAGCAGTCAAATTTGGATAAAATTACCTTGAATTTTCTGTTTCTCGAAATGAAATAATTCTTTTACATAAAAATTTGCGCGATTTTACTACGTACAAAATAAAGAGAAACTCAAATTAATCTACTGTCCTGTCCCGTATATTTTTTTACTTAGAATAAACCTAGGAATAGGAATACAGTAGTGAATCAAGTAATTGAAACTCGCCCTTCAGTATATTTTCATTAAGAATTACAAAATGGTTTATTACATTTGTAATTCTGTTCATTCTTAAAACATAATTTTTCCAATTGAATAATTTCCACCGTGATAAAATTGAACACCAAGAGAATATCTCCCAGAACTGTGTAAAATATCAAGTTCAAAGTCAACGTTTCAAAAGACACTGTAATTTTAGTATTTCTGTAAATATGCTTTATGTATATAATAGAAATTTTCATAAAAGTCACAATTTTACAAAATTTCTAAGAAATTAAATAGTTTAAATTTGTAATCGGATATAACAACAAAAACGATTTTTTTTTTTTATCTCAAGTTTGTAAATATTAGAAAACGCAAAATATTTTTATTATTTAGATATAAGTATATAATCATAAAAAAAAACATAAACTCGAGAATTTTAAAATTAATATATAACACAATAAATTTAATTCGTCTTCAATTTCAAGAAAATGAAAATTTATTATGTAATTATTTCTTAATTATAATCTTAACTATAGGAAAAATACTATATAAATATTTCCTGATTAACAAAGTAATATTTTTGAATTTCTTATGTTAAGAACTATATCAATATTGCAAAAAGAGACATAGAACCAACGGAAGACCGAGCACTGCTGCTATGTAATTTAAGCTAAATCTTCTCCTGATCATTGTAATTTGTCAGGTTATTTTATTCGTTACTTTTCCAGGGAATTGTAATTAAATTCACTATAATTGTTAGAGGGTCTTTGGAAGGCTCATAAAGTTTACTGATACGAAATGTTAATTTGATAATTTGTATAGCCAATAATATTTATTCAAATTATCTTGTAACTGTTCGTACGCTACGCTGTAATTTGGATATTGCAGGTTTAAAAACACAGAATCTGTCACTATTTTAATAATTGTAAAGTTGATCGTAATTTAAAATTTATAAAAACGTTCGCCAGGCACATTGATAAATAAGATATTATTTCTATAGTCGAATTTTTGAACAAGTATAAAATAAATAGTGTTTCTACAAATTCATATTCATTATTTCCTGCCCCCAATTATAATGGTATACTATTCCATATTATAATAAAGAATAGATAATTAATTGATTGATTCTATAGAGCCTTCATGATACCAAAATTAAGGCCATTGTACTCGTCATGAAACACATGTTAATCAAACAACTTTTTAAACCGAAACAAAGAATTGTTACAAAAACTCTGCTTCATACTGTAGTAAAAACCAGATGCATGAGTCAAGCACATCAGTGACACAAAAAGAGTTCAATCGTCTTGTGTTCGTCTCCGTATGCAGTTATGTTTTTTGATAAAAAATTACCGCAAGCCGTTTGGTTTGACCTGTTTAATTCCGATTCCATAATTTTATTTCAATGATGGAAGTTTCTTGATATTTTTATTGCAATTTGAACCTTAAGTACGAATTTTATATAGACTCCATACCAGCAACTGTCAGCATTTTTCCGAGTCTTAAAATCACAATTACTTGTATTATATTTGAATATTTTGTTACTTACTACTTTAAAGCTATATAATTCAACTTACAGCAACATGGATGCCTTGGTTTGGAGTTAATGTATCACTAGGAAACTACTTAGTTAGTGCCACCGTCACCATTTCAATTATGAAACAGGGAATAAAAACCGAAGATTAAATACTTACCTCATTTTGGTAATTATGAACTTATTTCATTTCGTACTTGGTACTTTCAATCTCATTTATTCAATAATTTTTCGTCAACAATTAATTAAAATAAAGAAATAGGAAAATTAAACTTATTTTAATTGTTAATTATCTCACAAAGTCTTAATTATATATTTTATAAATAATAGCATAGAATTAAATATAAAATCAATCATTCGTCCTTCAATATACAAAATCCCTTAAAACTAACGATAAAACTTTTGTGACTATATATATTCTGATCTCTTAATTTAAAACTCTTATCAATGTTATTCTATCTATTAATAATGTCGTGGCTATTAATCTTTCTGATGTCTTCTTTCTATCATGATGAATTCAAAAATTGGAATGAAAATTACACTTATACATATCAAAAAAAAGAAAATGTATTTCTATTTCTATTTAGGGTGGGACGTAGGAGGATATTCTTTTTTGATTGTATGAAGCCTCATTAATAAGGGGACTGACTATAATAACTTTTTTTACAATAATATCTTCAATGAAAATTTAATACGTGCTTAGATATTCATTTTCTCCGCAATTTTGTTTTTTGTTTTATGATAGCGCAATAAGGAAATATCAAATTTCTATTATTATAAGTATATAAATATAAAAGAAATTGATTGAATGAGAAAATATATACGAAAAAAAAAATGTTTTTGAGGATCCTTATGGAATATCGATTGATTTTATAGGACTTCCAGATGTGCAGAATTGTTTTAATATATTCAAAAAGGAAGACTTTAGTGATGTGTAAAATTTAACCTCAATAAAATTTTGCTAACATTGCATATAAACTTTATGTATTTTGATGAAATATTACATAACCCTAAAATAAATTTTATTTATACATTATAGTTAACAGATGTAGATTTAGTAGATGTAGTTAACAGGGGGGTAAAAAAAAATATAGTAAAAAATGTTGTATAGGTTTTTAAACATCAACCATATTGGCAATTACTTCCTCTTTCGATTCTATTTAATATCCTGGAAATCAATGAAGTAAAATATTAAGTGAAAAATGATTTTTTTCAGTAAAATATTATTCGAGGATACAACGACCTCCACTTGACTAACAAAATTCACTCGTATTGCAATATTCCATACAGAAATTTCGAAATATTTCAGGGTTTGTAATCTAATTTCTTAATATTTCAGGGTGAATGTCTCGGTCTCGAGATAATCATCTGGAGCTGTTAACTCATTTTACAGAAAACCCGGATTTTTCAACCACAAATTGGAGTATATACTGCAAAGTATTATACATATATCGAAATTTAACTCGATTAGTAAATACAGAAATCCAGAATTTTATCAGTGGTAATTCCTTCGACTAATTTATAAAAGTTTTCTTTATTTTTTCAAATAATATCCTATAAATTACCAACTCTTCTCTGTTTCTATACATCAGATTCTAAATAGCTTGAGCAATAATTTCATTTTTAGGTTAGTATTGGCAAAGATCACATATTTTTTTTTGTTGGCATCACTCAAATTCTTATATAAAATTTAGGTTGTTAGTCAGAAACATTTTTCTTAAAATGGTGCCAAAATTTCATATTATTATGATTCCATATATTTTATAAAATTAAAGTATTTTTATTTAGTCAACAGAAAATAATGTAGCAATAGGTTAGGTACATAACCTCAATAAATATTTTTTACTACTGTATATGCAATTAAAATTAATTGTAACAGAAGCTAACCTAATAAAAAAATTAGTAATAGATTGTTACAACTTTTTCTATTTAATAATCTTTGAACCACTGAATCAGCGGTAATACTGCAGGCTATACAAAATTGATATGCTTATACAACTCTATAAATTCGTTTATCTTAATGTGCATTTTAATTTAATATGCAAATTAATTTTTATTTCAAACTCTGAAATAATAACGTTTACTCGACTCGACGCCCACACCGACAATTAAATTTTCAAATTTCAACTTTTAACATATCGAAAACATTCAAAACTTTTTATATACTTAATATAAAAGATAAAAAAAGAAAAACTTAGAAAAACATATCTTTTTACACTATTCGAATAACACAGTGCATTAATTCGGAATTTCTTTTATATACGATAATGAAATTTAATGTGAAATTTCATATTATAGATTTCATTTTGGAATGATTAAAATTTTTTTGTTTTTTTGACGATGACACGTTTAGAAATCTCGATTCTTCTTATAGTTTAATCTTTAATGAACTGGAAAAATTCTCTATTTTAGATAGATATAAATATTTATTAGTCTTAGTAATAGAAATTTTATAAAAATTTGAAAAGAATTTCTTTTAAGATAAATTGAAATTGTATAATTTTGTGCATGATGTCAACGCTATGTTATTTTTATTGATTTGTCCCTTTTAGTTTGATTGTAATGTCGTCAGTTACACTTCATAAATCTTACGATGAATTTTTTTTTTATTCATTCTTTTTAGTGCACCGGAAAATTTATATTATTTGCTCCTCTTTTTTGTGTAGTTTATGAACCGGATCATTTTTTTTAAGGGAAATATAAAATCTTTTTCCTAATTTAATACTTTCAACAATAATTTCCAAAAAAATTCCTGGTTTTACGTGTAAAATCTATAATTTTTCATAAAACATTAAATCTTATGTTTAATGTTAACATAGTTTCTTCCTCTCTAAAGAATTATTATAAATTATTTTTTACAATTCAGTCTATAAATTTACCTCTTAAATTTTCTAATATTCTAACTTTCTAGAATATAAACCTATAATTTAAAAGAAAAAAATTATATATGTAAAAAACCTCAGAGAAACCGACAATAAGAGAAGCCAAACAAACAACCGCATTTGATGTCTACTAAGCAACTTCGCCCACACTCTAATCCACTTAGTTAACCTTTGACTAAGCAAGTTTTACCCTATACAATCACAACAACAACAAATATTTATTCACATGCCATGGAGAAAAGTCGTGTATTTTTTTTAAAGGTAAAGTCAATTTTTTCGATAGATTGTGGTGTTTTGTGTCGGTATATTCTTTTTAATATCAAACATTATAAAAATTTTAAATTACATGTATATAAAATGTTATTTGTAATTGATGGACAATTGATGGAGAATAATTCATAAATGAAATAATAATGAGAATGGGTGATAAATGTGAAATCATGAAGGTTTGTAGGCAAATTGTAGTAGGTACAAATTAATATTAAATATTCCCAGGACCTATTCTTATTATCAGTAGAGTATCTTTTGTCACAGCGACAACTCAAAATAAATGGCACAGTATCAGTATGTGAAATATTGATCCGTAATAAGGGACAAGATCGATCTGTAATAAAGGCCAATTATGTGAATGACAACCACTGTGTTATATTATTTGTGTTAATGAGTTTATTAAGTAAATTATTACACTACACTGAATTATATCTGATCTCGTGAATAGCCAATAGATGGCGTATCAATAGTATACAGTTTATTTTCATGTAACATTTTAGATTACAGAGGTTTGAATTATATTCGTAATATAGATTATATTAATTAATTACATTGGATGCCACGTCAGACCTATTCTTGGAGAGCACCCGAAATATTTCTGTCTTACCACTTAATTGTTACAATTTTTCATATTTATAGGTAAATTTGTTGTGGTCAGTCAAAAGTTGCGGACAGTGAATTTTGAAAGGTATACGTTTTTCTCATTTCTTGTCTTCAGTCCATTATGTCTGGGTGGTGATATTTTAATTTACTGATGAATGATAATGATACTGAAAATTGAAAACTATTTAAATAAAATGCTGAGTTCTTAAGATGCGGACGGTTTTGATTCAGATATTTCTGTAGCTTATTCAGTTTTTGATATATTTACTCTGCCAGTTTCTCTTATAATACTATATTTTTTTGAACTTTCATGGGTGCCACTGGCTGACAAAATTTATAGAAAAATGATCTAAGTTTTATAACACACCCAAATTCAAAATAGCCTATTTTTGTCTCGGCACCCAATGTGTTAAATTTTATTGTTATCGATGAACTGTGCTCAATAAAAATTATCCAAACTTTTATAATTTCCTAAATATTTCCCCTAAAGCTTTCTTATCACTCAAAAAATAATAATAATAATATAAATGGCCGATAGGAAAATACTAAATTATATTTTTTTAGATTTTCCTTTTGCAACAAGAAAATCTGACAACTGAGTTTATAAAGAATTTTTTGTTATTTCCATTAGTGCTTCCTATATATTCATTTCGGTATGTATATATAAATATAGATTTAGAATTCTGAAAACAGTTCTTATCGGTTACTTAGAGTTGTTTTTCCATATAGCAGGTCGTTAATATTTAAGGCGATTACTAACCAAAAAAAATACATATGATTTTTTTTTTTTTTTAAACTTTTTTAATATTAGCTAGAGATCCATGAGTTAAAACTCAATATATTTTCAAATTAAAATGAACTTTAAATATATGGAAAAGACTATAAATTACATTATTAATAACACTCAGAATATGAGTTGATTGTGTCTCTAATTATTAATTACTTGGGTTGGGTTCCTATTCCTAATACATTGTAAAAAGTGTTGTTTTAGGTTATTGGGGTTGGTAATGGAAAATGGAAAACTTTTTTTTATGCTGTTGGGGTTGGCAGTCAAATTAGTCATTTTGTGTTTTTGTTTGTTAAGTCATAAAGTTTGGTTGTTATTACATTATTAACATTGGGATATATATACCAAATTTTACAGATATACAGGCTGGCCAACGAGCTACAGACACAAATTGTAGAATTTTATACTTTTCAAATGGTCAGTCTATATATTGCTAATTCAAAGATAGCACCGAAATTATGAGTAATGAAGTGTGCATTACCAATAACTGATTTTAAAGTATTCACCACCGCCAATTGCACACTCTAAAGTGCACAGTATGTTAAGGATACATCAGAAAGGATTATCGGGCCCTAATATTTTGAAAATGAAGTTGTCAATGCGGAGACGGTGGAGAGGTCATGATAAGATGAATAATTTTGTGCGCCTTGTTTATTTTCTATATGGCGTTTTATCAAAGAACTGGTGTATTCAAATAAGCTTCAGACTATATAGAACAGCTAAAGTTCAACGTCGAAGCTGAAATTAAAGCGATAGAGCCATACTGATATGCAAAACACTATTTTAAGGGTACAATTAGGGAATAGAGGCAAATGGTGGTAATCTATTCGACATTATTTTTCCTTCTTAAAATTTAAATCGTACAAACTTTAAATTACTATATTATAAAGACAAAAATCATTCAATTTTTACACACATGCGTGATTTTTGGCACACCCAGTCACAAGAGTACGTTTTGAATGTTTTAATATATGTATTTACAATAAATATTTATTTAATAATTATGAAAGGAAACAATATCCTTCTTAAAAATAAATGTATATATGTGCAGCTGGGTAAAACTTTAATGTAGTGGGTTTTAATTCTGTACTTTGTCGAAACTTTCTTAATGGTTAACTGAAAATATGAGATTAAGTATACAAATATATAATTTAAGTATAGATTATTGCTATGGATACACAAATTGGTATAATAGAAACAGTTCAAATTTACCACTTCTAAATACAACAACCACTCAAAATTCATTTTCTTAATAACAATATTTCTCCTAAGTGCTATTCTAATTGTATAACACTTTTAGGTTAATTGTAACACTTTTTAGCATTATTTTGAGAGCTATAAATTTACAAAATTGTTATAATACCTTAAAATTTCAACTGGTAATTATATATTCAAGTACTTTTAGTAAAATATTCCATTTAATTTTAATAATAAACGTCTTTGGTATCGAAATATATTAATCGAAAAATATATAATTATAAATTTCAAGTCTTTTTATATAGAAATATTTTTAATAATATGTTAAGGATATTTCAATAATAATTTTACATTTACATAAAACATAAAAAATAAAACTTTTACGTATTAAACACTGAAATATTCAAGATAGAAAAATGTGGATAAAGGAAATTTTGTTTTGACAGTTTTTTGTAAGCAGTACGAAATGAAAAAATATTACATTATTTCTTCTCTAAAATTGTTCAAATAGCTAATTTTTTGACTTATCAACACTCAACGTATTAAAGACGACAGTGCACTTACTCTATAGGTGTACGAAAATCAAAATCAAATCGAAAAGCATCAGATATTTTGTAATAAATACTATAAATTTTCTTTCTCATATTTTCAATAATATACACAGAGTTTAATATTTCGGTGCGATATCAATGGAAGAATCAAATTCTTGGCTCTACAGTTCATTGTGAAGCTTTAGATGATTCATATTTAGGCTCCATCTAATTCTGATTAGGTGATTCTTTCCAGTTTTTGAATTTACTTAAATTTTCTATTATGTTATATTGAAAATTGTTTCTTGGTCGACTTCTGTTTCCAACCGTTTTCGAGCTCTAAAATTCTGGATAAATGTCCACCCATTTAAACCTTTGAGATTTGACAAACCGCACAATATTTTCACCATCTATCAAATTTCAATATTCTTGATTGCATCGTTTTCCTACACCTTCAATAAACTACACCTTCAAATATATTTATTAACCTATAGCTGTACTAACGGTGCAGCTGTACCTTCACCACCAAAATTAACTCAAAAAATAGATTAGCATTTTTGACAATTAAGTATAGTATAATACAAAAAAATTGTAATAACAATTGTAATAACAAGGATAAAATTTTAAAGAAGTATTTTTGGATCGTAAGCATTATAGAAGTCCGAATGAATCGTTATTTTCCCATAAATTTTTCCGGAAATGAAAATCAACTTAAGTTTTGGACGGAAAATTGAATTTCCGGAAATCTTTTGAAGTAAGGACGAGAAATATCTTGAACAAACATTCTGTAAAACTAAATTTGGACGATCACCATTCAACAGCAAAACTAATTATTTAATCATTGTATTAACTTTATAAAATATTTTTAGAATTTCAGTTTCTACAATCTTTTTTCATTAATCCTTAATTTTTGTCACGATATTTTAATATTCCAGCTAGTAAAAATTTATATATAAACTTTTTTAATACTTTATATATGAAATTTAAATTACGTATTATAAATTTTGAAAATAAAAAATTCACAATTCTTGAATTATCCTTTGAGAATTTCCAAAAAAAAATAATTCTTAAAATTTTTAATCTTTATATATATAAAAGAAAAACATAATTTTCAAATTTAGCTTAACTTTTCTAATAAACTTTTTTGAACAATTAAGAACATTAAAATTTATTACGTAAATTTTCACTCTTTTAATATTATATTAAATAAATTAAACGTGTATACAAAATGTTTGTAAATTTCATGTATTATTTAATTAAATATTTTTGATGTTTCTCATGATGTGCGAAAATTAAACATTTACACATTTAACATCCGGAATTTGGATATTTTTTCATTTCCGTATATAAATTGAAATTTTCTTTCTCCTACAGACTAGAAGGTCAACCATTTATGAATTTATTATGTACTTATAGTTTGTGCTTCATAAAAAGACCAGATTAGTTTGCAGCTATTATAAATTCATCATAAAAAATTTAGGGACAGATAATAATTTTTTGTTTGTTTTTGTTTTATTTCTGGGACAAATGACTCCCCTTTTTGTATGGTATTTTGTCCATACAACATATTCAATTTACGTTACATTTCATATAATTGTTAAAAGCATTCATGTTTAGATGATGAGCATAAAATAGCAATAAAATAATTTAGAAAAAAAAAAAATTATTTTAAAATTTATGATATATCTAAAATTCATGAAATGAATTCTGTAGCATCATCATCACATGATTTATTTAACTAGGTTGGCTGGCAAAATAAGCGTCATACAATTCAGTTGAACTTGTATAGAAATATAATAATTCTAATAATTTGATATTATTTCACAGCTGGTGGGTTTATATCAATTTGACGTACAACTGAGAACTGAACTAATTCTATTATTGCACACTAAACAATTTTTTTTTTATAAATTTCATTTAAAAGTTTTATTTTGTTAGAAATATAGGTACAATTAACAGACGAGTAATTATATGCTCGGAACAGTCAAGCAGCAATAAATGGACTAGCCAATAATAATGAACTCCCAATCCTTTGCCCACCAAGTCATAGTTTGATCGAAGAAAATGAGATAGCAGATCAACTGGCAAGAGGTTGGTCCACTGAAAAGTCCTTGGAGCCTTATCTAATAAATAACTGCTTGGCAAATATCAAAATTCTCGTAGACAAATGGGCAAAACAAATAAAAAATCTTAGTTGGTTAACACAAACCCGTTCTGAATCACACTAGCTAGACGCTCAGAAAACAGGTATTGACTATCACAACTACCAGATTGTATATAAATATGCTGCACGATTAGGACTGACCACAGTCTCGATCGGCTTCGGCAGAGGTTGTGAAGAAGATGAATCATCCTTATAAGATTACAAATAAGATTACGACATTTAGAATGCAACTTTCTAAATAATCTGCTAGAAGCTAATTAACTAAAATCTGCCAACCTGATCATGTTCATTAAAGAGGTTGGATGGGTTTGATGTTTTATAAGATTGAGCCATCAACTTAAGGTGTACAATGTTGCTATATTTAGCTTCAGTGCGAGAGATTTTTCGGTTACTCCTCCTTACTGCTTAATTTGTTTAAGCAGTTTACCTCTATTGTTTTAATTAATTTGAAATTTTAGTAGTAAACTATCTAAATAAATTCTTTTATATGCTTTCAACCTATAGCGCGGTTGAAATTCAGTTCACGTTCACTTGAGATGCGACATTTTTGAAATGATTTCTGGAACAAAATATATTCCGGCATTACAAATTTTGATTGCATTTGCAGGAAATTGACAGCTTATCTTCATTGTGTATATACAATGTTGAATTTTTTAGATATTTATATGTAACTCTGTGAATATTGATCGAAAAAATGTTGCATAATTTTGTTTTGATAGAAATTATTAGAGTAAATAAAATTACATTTCTGATTACAAATAATCAAGAGGAGATTGCAAAAATTTATACAGAAATAATATTTTGATGTAGTAATATTATAAAGTAAATTTTATGTCAATCAAATTATTTTCAATTTTAAAGTTTATAATGGAAATTCTGATTCAATTTTGTTGCATAGAAAAATTGAATTATATTTTTATGGAAGATGAAGAAATTTTAGTTTTAGATTAAGTTTTTAGCATGAGTTCAGTTTCGGTTTATAATCTGTGAGTTAGTTTACATTTTAGGAATCGAAATCCTGATTACAATTATAATCAAATTGATTAATAAATCATAATTTAACTTATTTTGTGTTAGATTAGGTTGGAAAGGATGTAAACCACCAATCAGTGCATTTATTGTGGTCCATTATTAGTAATGAATGTGTTAATGAATTCCAAATCCATATAACAGTTATTGTCTGTTAAAGATTAAGTTCATGTTTCGGATGCTTACGTAAGGACAATTATTATGAAAATGTTGTATGAGATTTTTCTTCCTCATTCTACATAAAGTTAATTTGCCTGATTGTAGATAAGTTTTCCAGTACAACGCTACCTGTACCTGTACCGAGCGAAACGACTGCATCAATCACAGTGAAGACGTTGAGGAGTAGCTTTTTTAAGTCTTTATCACAACGAATCAACATCTTTTTAAATTTATTTTTATTTGATTTTTAATAACAAAACTACTTTTCCAAGTGAGCATAAATTTTACACCTACTAGAAAGTTTGTCTATAAAAGTTCATAGCTCTACAATTTTGTAGGCGGCTAACATAATTTACTTGAGCTATATATATAAATTGATTTATGGCGCCAGAAATATCATTAAAATACTAACTTTCTACTATATGCAAATCAAAATTTATAAAATATTTTATGTTTTTCATTTGTTTTTTTTATTCAAAAGTATGCCAAACAAAAATTCTGACGTCTTTTTATAATCTAAATAAATTATTTGTTTTTATTATAAATTTTTGTTGTTTCTATATTTTATTTGTTAGAATTTTAAAAATTATATCCATTAGCACTTTTGATTCAAGTGATGATTACGATGTGTTATATGAAAATATGACAAATTTAATAGTCTAGTCTAGAGAGATTTCTAAATTATTCGATTTAATGGATTGAAATTTTGAAATTCAAATTTGTTATTTTTTTGTAATTATTATATACTTTACACGCTACACATGATACCGCAGCTGAAGTACATATATGCATATACGAAAAATCTAAGTTAATAGAATTTGAAATTGTAATTATATCAAATCTCAATTGTCGGGGCTGTTTTTAATATTTCATATTAGAGTATTCGATTAAATTTTATATTAATAACAGAGTTGGAAAACGTTATTTAAAACGTAACAATAACTAAAGCTAAATAACGAAATGAATTAGTGTCATTTATCAAAATTATGTTACGTAAAGTTATAAATAAAATTTTTGTTCTAATAATGAAAAACGTAACGATAACGCAATAACAATTTGTTTAGTTTTTCGTTACACAATTATGAAAAATTATTCAGCATAAATCTAGCACTTTGTGCCTATGGTAACACTGTTCCAATTTTAATAGTAACTTAACTTTAAATCAATTCAATTTAATTTTAAATGAACAACACCGATTGGAATGCACTAAAAATCGTCGTCATAACATTTTGCATATTGTAACACGGTCAAGGATAAACATGTTCAGTTATAGAATTTTTCAAAAAACTAAATGAAATGAAAAGTCATTTTTATATAGGGTCACACACAACACAAATTCTGACTTCTAAGATTACATTTGTCGTTCTGTATACTTACAGTATTAACATCCAGCGTCGGCAAATGCAGTCGTTTCCTTATAGATTCCATTTCGGCTGTCGGAAAATGCCATTTTGTCTGCCTACTTTTTAAATATAAATAAAATATCAATTGTAACACTACAGTTTTTTTACCATAACGTTATAACATCAGAAATTATTTCGTTACTTATTTGTGTAACGTTATTTTTTTTTTTTTGCTTTGAAGCACTGATTAATAATCATCAGGAAAATTTTTAAAATGAAATAAGTTTTTAAAAATAAATATAATTACAATTTTTCACATAAAAACTTTTCCATAAATATTTCCGCAATAATTTAATTGATTTCCTTTTAAAATTTCCATACTATATTTTCAGAAAATGTTTTTCATTTATTTCTTGTTTAAAGTTTAGAGGTCAATTCTTATTTAAATAGTGAACAATTGGTGTTATATTTTTGGTACATTACATACTTCAAATTATAATTTAGCAACATTTCATGAAAATTGAAAATTTTAAATTTTACTACGGTATAATTTTTCTCTCTTCCTTTCTTTTATATTGTTTATTATCCTTTTATTTCCCTGTAGAATATTATACTTTTTTTATTGCTGGGGATGTTGGTGTATGGATGGGTATATAAAAGTTTATAGTGAAAACCACATGAATAATTCATAGAAACTTTGTACAACTGATACTCTTGACTTGTTATATTATAGTAAAATCAATTTTACCACAAAAATTGGAAATTGTTTTTGTTTTTATTATTTTAGTATTGAATGATGGAATTTACTAAATTTGTGGAAAATTTACTAAACTTTTGTAATTGCAGATTGTTTAATGGTTTAGTAATTTTTTTTTTATTATATATTTCAGTTTTGTGATGTTGATAGAACGATAATGGAAAGGATCATTTTGTACATTTCCTTAAAATTGTATTGAAAATTCATTCCTTATTATGATAAGTTTTATATTGATGGGGTTTGTTGAATGCAAACAGTTGCGGATTTAAGTTATTTTATAGAATATAGATTTATTAGACATATTTTAAAAACAAATCTAAATCAATTTAATTAAATATATTTTACTTCCAGCTCCATCTCGCGGTGGTATTTAATAAAAAATCAACTCGCAACAAAATTGTAAAGCATTTCTTTTTATATTGCTCTTATCCTTAATAAATATTTCAAACATTTTTGAAGTGAACTCTTTATTATTACCATTTTAATGTGAGGTCTAACATTATTTTTGGTGTACGTATATTTTACCATAAGAAATTACATTTTTAAGTTTATTACAAATTGATTTCGTCGATGGCAGTGTCACTAGTGACATAAAACTTAATTTACTGTCACATTTTTTTTAATTTCCGTCTCCACAATTTGCTTGCGAACCATCCAAACTATATTAAAAAAAATCCTAAAGGTTTACAAAGGAAATTTGGACAGACGGACGGGGACGACAAATCTTTAAACAAGTATTTCAAAAATTACTAAAGTTAATAGCTTTTAAAACTATTTTGGTCCATTATGTTAAAATTTATTCATCAAACAAATTCATTAATCAAAAAAATTAAGGTAATTTCCTCTCGAGTATTTCAGTTGATGCTAAATTCTTCGATTACACTCAAAAATCACTCATTCATGTTTTCATTTGGATTTTATTCTATTTTGTATTTTATTCAGAAATTTTTCATTTTGGTTAGCCATAAAAGTTATTTTCAATATGTGAAAATTCTTTGAATTTTTCCATTCCTATATCAATAATATTTGTAATAAATTCTTTGAAAGCGCTCAATTCCATTAAATTGGAATGGAATTTATTCGGTTTTAACATTTTAAAAACCATAAAAAAAAAATTGTGTATTTATTTTTGCAACATTTTAATTTAATTTATACTTTTAAGAATTTAAAAACGACGTCAAATAAAAACATATTTTTTTTATTTTTTAAATTTTTATAACTTATTTTACGAAAAAAATGGTGTTTTTTTAATGTTCATTTGATAACAAGAAACAAACTCAATAAAAAAAAAGTTAATTTTTGAATTTTATAGATCGTAAAAATATTTTTATTTTATTTTTATTTTTAAGGTGTGTAATAAAAATATGTTTCAATTGTTAAAGTCCTTTTGTCATTCCTTCGGAAAATGTTACAATGTCGTCAGGATATTAACTGCCAAAAATTCAATAACGATTTTTTTTTTTAAATTTCCCCGAAATTGGATTGAAAAGGCTAATTAAATTGGAGATATAAAACTAATGAAATTCATGTCTAATTGATAAAGTACAAATTTGCATATTTTATGTATTAAGACATTACAGAATTATTTTTTTTTATTAAATGCTCTGTCAAGCTACAAATTCCAGTTATTTACTTAACTTGCATTGACTAATTTTGGATGAAACAATGTTCATATTAAACAATTTCTTGACGGGGAAAGGGAAGCCATGATAATTGATTTTCTAAAAATATGTTTATCAATAACAAAAAAAACTTGCAGAATTTTTATTACAACTTCAAAATTTTAGCTTCATTTAAAATTTATATTCCTAATTAAAATTTATGTAAAAAATTATTTAATTGACCATCTGGAATAATTGATTTATATGGCTACAATTATGATATCGCTGTAACGAATAATACAAAAATTCCACAACATTAATCACAATTAAGAGGCTGTTATTACTCCAGTATGACGTCATAACATTTTTACTAATACTAATCGCTATCAACCAATCGCTATACGATTAAGTTGATTGGTACGACTATAATTGAATGTTTTATTAAATAAATTTATCAAAAATCTTCAAATTTAATTAAAATTATTAAATAAAATTATTTTAAATATTATTCATAAAAAGTATAATTACAATTTGAATTCTGTATCACAAATTTTTAAATTAGATTGCCAGTAGTTTTAGTAGGTTAATTTGTCTACGATCTGCATCTGCATTGAAAATTGTATATTCAACTGTGTAAATATATAAATTTTCTAGGGCGGGAGTTTACTCTATTAAAAGTTCATTAATTTTTCAAATATTTAAATGCATATCAGCCCAGCAAGCCTACATTTTCTACACACAATTCATTAGAAATAAAAAGTCAACCTACAAAAATAATCAACGAATAAAATTTTTAATCTTAAAAAATTTGAATTTATTTAAATAAATAAAAAAAAAACTAAAATTAAAGTTATTCGAAATAGCGCCCACAAGTAGAATAATTTAATGAAATGAGAAAAGACGATCAATTAAAATTCTTCAAAATTATTGTGATCAATTATGTGCCAGGTTCAACTTCATACCGACACATTGAGCTGAATGACATTTTAATGACTACCCAGCAAATTTGTAATATATGATTCTAAAACTAGGTGAAATTTTAAAAGATGAGAGGATTTGCCGGACAACAAACAGCTAACCTTAAAATTGGTTACAATTATTCCTTGAATCTTCTCCTGCAACCTCCGTCTATGAAGACCCTCATAGACGGTCTAACTTATATTTTCTAATCTCTTTTATATAATTGATTTTCCATCACAAACTTGTCCCATTAAAATCTTAAGAGAAAAGATTCTACCAAAATTCCAATTATAAATCTTAACAATTTACAGCAAATTATCTTTTTACTTTGAAAATTGGTTAACAACATTTTTGTTATTCTTAATATATTTTTTACCATTTCAACAGACAATTTAATAATTTATTTTAAGAGCCGAGAAATTTAATTATTTAAGTAATGTTGAGACATGAAAATTTGATTTTTTTTTTATTTATACATTTATGCTTTTGGGAATTATTATATGCTTCTTCATATTTTACATATAGATTCAAATTTTAACATATAAGTTAAGTATACATATGTATATAAATAATTTCGTCCTTGTGTATATTTTCTGTTAAAATCCTTGTAGGATTAAAAGTTTATGTTAAGGTAATATACTTAAAATTATATATATACAATTATTCGTAATATAAGTAAGACAACTGGCATTAAGGGATCCTTTTTTTTAAATGTATAAATATTTACACAGTTTATGACTGTTAATAACTCAATTGAAAGTGTATACCATAAAATATCCTTTAAAAGTTTCCTTTATACTTTTATAAATGAATTTATTAAAATTTTATTTACTTGGGAGTGGGGTGAAAACTTTAAGAAAACAAATCTCCTTTTTAAAATTTACATTTTATCAAATAATAATATAAAGATTGGAAATTTGAATTTTGGCACAATCAAATTCAAATTTTAATAGAATAATCACTTAAAAAATAGAATACGAATTTATAAATGAGAATATCGAAATTATTATTCAAAAGCTGGAATTATCGTGCCACTGTCAATAAGCGTTGAAAATAACCTTAAATTTTAAATTATATTGTTCGCATTGGAAGGAACTTTCTAAAGTTGCAATTTCCTTACTTTTTTGTAAAATTATACTTAATGCTAAACTTCTTAATTTGAAATAATGGTTGGCCTACATAGTTTCTATCAGTTCAGTTCAGTTCAGTTTCGATTCGATTCGCATGGTTAAGTAGACTGAACACAGCTATCGTATCAAACTGCAAAATCTGATTAAAGTCACCTGTTTTGTGTGTCATTAAATCGAAGAACGCGAAGAATGTTGCGTTGTAGCGCGTTGCCTTTGTAAACTATACGGTATTCGGTATAAAGATGTGTATTTTACACAGCTGTCAACTTGGCATTGTAATTCCAGCTTCAATATAAAAATCTATAAATATTTAACAACAACAAAAAAAAATACTAATTGTCAAATAAATTTTGTAAACTTTTTCAATTTTTAAGCAAAATAAAATAATAATAAAATGAATTTAATTTATCAATAAAAAATTCATAGCTGACACTTTAATGGTTATAATTTTTGTCTTCTTTTTTTTGCAGCACTTAAGTTTAATATTCATTTTGTTGAGGTTTTTCTTTCGTATATTTTTTTTAAGGATATTTTAAAAGTTTCAATAAAATGGTTTTTTTTTTTTATTTATTTTTGGGTGAAGCATC
Source organism: Rhamphomyia laevipes (assembly GCA_963920725.1). NCBI lineage: Eukaryota > Metazoa > Arthropoda > Insecta > Diptera > Empididae > Rhamphomyia > Rhamphomyia laevipes. The sequence goes on from OY987255.1 coordinate 1,816,556, forward strand.
CAAAATTTTAAAACAAACTTAACACTAATAATTTTTAAATTAAATTTTTAAAAGAAAATACGTAGTGAATTAGTTGAGAAAATGCTTTCCAATACTAGGTTATAAATTGGTCCATTACATCAATACTAAAGTCTTTAATTGGCTCGTTTATTAATATTTGGTTATTCATTTGCGCTTTTTCATCGATTTCTTCAGTAATACACTAGGACTAAATTAATATCAGTACTAGGTATCAGTACTAGGCCAATAATTGGACCCATTCTTGCCATTGGATTTATTACCATTATTAGGTTTCTAGTTGCCACTTTGGGGTTACCAAATCTGAAACTTAAAAATTAACACATCTTTCGACCCAGTTCAAAATATGTGCACACAAACCCCAACATTTCCTTATAAACCATTTTTTTTAAGTATTTTTTTTTGTTTCTCCTTCAATTAAACAAGAACGAACACAAGTGAAATTATATTAAAGGAAAAATCTATAAAATCTCTAAACAAAATTGCTTAAATTGTCCTAGATTTCCTGGGATGAAAAAAAAATAATGGCTTACATTACATTACTTACACAAAAACAAAAAACTATAAACAGAGAAACCAGAAATCCTGGAAACGTGGAAATCAGTGTTCAAAAAAAAAGAAAAAACGATATAAAAGTTTTTGTATAATGAAAATATATAAAACTAAAACATCGATTTTCTTTTGGGTATACAATATGAAAAGAACCAATGATGATGATATGAAAGCAGTTCATAAAATTAAGGTGTACTATCGAATACTTAAAAAAAAGTACAAATAAAATGATTTTCTTCACTGTTTGTTATTAATAATTGTTTTTGTTAAATTTTTTTTTCTGTTAAGGAAGAAAATGTTCAATTCCCTTTAGTGTATTCGATAAAAAAAACTAATCTATATTTGTATACAGTAGTAGCCAAATAAATGTTTACAAGCTTTTATATTTATAAATTTTGAATTTTTAAAAAAAAATTTAAGTTGTCTATCAATTTTTACATGCATTACCAAATCCACAATTTCTTAATTCAATAAACTTTTCATTTGTTGGCTTTAAAGAAGTGGGAATTTATGTCACATCGTTATTACAACGTGTGAACCTATCTCATTTCTTTATTGAATCAAATTACTTTAATCGGCTTCAGATTACCCTTGTCTTCAAGGTTTTCTAATAAGAAACTAAAAATTTCCTAAATCATTTTTGTAAACGCGTAAATCGTTCTGCTTATTCTATGAAAGTGCTATATCAATTAAATAGGTCCAATTAGTTAAAAGCTTTTAATTAATATCGAGGGGTAACATTAACATATATTGTAAACCTCTAAAGAGTCACCAGTACCATCATTTTCGTCCTTGTTGACGAAAATATTGAGAAAATTGGTAACAGCCAATGGTCTCACAGTTAAATCAATCCTAAAATGAAATATATTTTTAAAATCGCCTGTACTAATACTGAAGCAACTTAATGTGAAATGGATGTATCGGCTGGGATTCGAATCATCATAAAGCGGCATTGTTATAACGAAAACTTGTTAACTAATTTTTAATAAATATAACTATTCAAATTATGAGATTTGAAATCATTTACTAAATTTTAAGAAAATTTTTAATAATTTACAAATGGTAACTTTTACTTGGCCACTAGGGCATTATAATATTTTTCAAAGCGGAAAATGTGTTGTTGTTGTTGGTTTTTTTTTTATTTGTATATGTTTATGTAAGGATTTTTGTAACCCAACAACACGTAAATTTATATAGTAATTGTTAAGTCCTTGTGTCCTAATATGAAAGTTATAAAAATAGAATATAACTCAGAATTTTATTTGCTTTTAATCACTTTGTTTTGACATATTAAAGATAATAATATTTTTTTTTTTTTCTGGGATTGGATTGGAAAATGGTTTATGAAATTGTACCTAAAAATTAAGTTGGTTTTTTTATAGTCGAATAATTTCAAGATAAATTACGACATTAATTATATAATATTATATAATTTTGTTTTTAAGCTATTAAAAGTCACGTATTTGCTGACAGAGTATAAATTTCGGCTACTCGACTTCAATTAGTCGGCCAGAATTCGATTATAACTTTATTTAAAATATTGTTAACCTCACATTTTCGTGCTTGTTAATAATTTCCTGTTGGACTATGGTCTCAACATTAATCCAACTTTTAAATATTGGAATCAGCCAATCCACAGAAATTCTATGAAAGAAAAAAAAACAATTTTATCCTGATGTTAAATTTCACAAATATTTCCCGGTGAAAATTTACCATTCCCATCGCAAATATAAAAATATAATTTCCTTCTTGTATTTCTTGTTTTTTTTTTTTATTTTCATATTTTATTTGTATCCTGTTTTTTACATTTTACAAAAATCGCAAAATTTCAAATTAATGAACTGGAACGAAAATTCTTCAAGTTCACTTTATTATTTTTCCTTCCCTTGTAAAATGTGGCAAACGGAAAATTTTTCCTTTTATTCATTAGAAAAAAGAAAAAGAAAATAATAATATAAAATTTTATAATAAAATAACTTTTATATTTTAATGAAGCTCTTTACAATTTTTTTAAAAGTGAATCAACAAATATACCAAAAAGTTAGTTAACAAAATTGAGTTAAATATGAAAATGTTATTAAGTACGTAATATAATAATATAAATAAATAATTGGCTTATTAAACGTATATGCTTTGATGAGCATTTGAAAAATCGACTATGTGAGTCTAATTTAAACTTGAAAGTATATAGACATCACTGCAATTGAAATATTTTCAGTTTTATGCTTGTTTTAGCATGATTTGATCAAGCTCAATTTCAATTGTATTCGTTTCGAATTTGTAGATTTGGTATTACAGATTTCCTTTAAATTTACAGAAAAATATCAGGATCAAATTCGATAATACTGGACTAATATTATGTAACTCATTTTGCACTAGATACATTTTTTAGTACTGGTTCATTTCGACAAGTAAATTAGCCTTATTTAAAATAGAGCTGTTTCTAAATTTGCTTGGAAAAATGAATGGGCGAGAAGAAATTGTAACCGATTAGCCGCAATTGACCAAAGGCTGTTGTACTACCAAATCTTAGTATTAATTCCATAGCCATAATGTCTGCTTTATACGAGGTCACTCAAAAAATAATATAAACCAAGACAAATTAAATAATTATTATTTCCCATTAAAATGGAAAGAATCTAAGGTTATTGTTATTAAAAAGCCTGGTAAAGATCCTGGTAGTGTTAAAAGTTATAGGCCAATTAGTATGCTGTCTAATATTAGTAAAGTTTTTGAAAAACTTGTAAATAAATTCCTTATTCAAATTACCAAGGATAATAATATTATTCCGAATAACCAATTTGGTTTTCGGGCACAGCACTCGTCAGTTCATGCTATTAACAAACTTACTTCGGATATTTGTTGGTATTTAAATAATAAAAAATATGTAGGTGCATGTCTCATAGACTTTGAATCTGCATTTAATTCGGTTTGGACAAATGGATTAATTTATAAACTTATAAATTATAATTACCCAACACACTTAATAAGATTAATTCAAGAAATGATTTCGGACAAATCGTTCGTAGTCAACATGAACAATAATATTTCAAAAAAAAAGTTTTATATACAAAATGGTCTGCAGCAAGGGACTGTTAACTCTCCAATTTTGTTTAACATTTTCTTGAGCGCTTTATTGCAAGAGTTTAATAATAAAATCGGTCATAAATTTAGTATAGCTTTCGCTGACGATTTAGTAATTTATGTGGCTGGTAAAAAAGCATCACAAATCCAACATGACTTACAGGCGATGTTTAATGAAGTACTATTTTATGCTAACTCTTGGCACCTGAGAGTTAACTATAGAAAGTGCGAAGTCATACTATTTAGAACATCATTGGATAAATGTAATAAAGACGTTCGACAGAATTGGAGAAAGTTTCATATCTGCACACCAATAAATATAAATCTGACAAACAATAAATATGTGAAATACTTGGGAGTATACTTACATCACAATCTGAATTATTCAGAACATATTAAAAATAAAATTATATTAGCTAGAAAAGCGTTTGCGATGTGCAACAAACTCTTTCACTCCAAATATTTGTTACCAAAGGTTAAAGTTATTGCCTACCAATCTTTAATTAGACCAATTCTGACGTATGGGTGTCAGATTTGGTACAATGTTAGTGCTTCCACTATGGAAAGCTATAGAAAACTTGAAAGGAAATTTTTAAGAGCTTGCACGGGAAAATATAGAAAACCAGAGTCTGATTACAAACACTATATCTCCAATAAAAATTTATATAATACTGCAAAAATTTCGAGAATAGATATTTTTATTTTACACCTGATTAGAAATCATTTTGTTAAGGTAATTGCAATTCTTGATAATAGTTTAATTTGCCATGCAGCATACCCGGACTTTAATTATATTATAAAAACCTTCCAGACTGGATTTATTCCGCCAGAAGCGTTTACTTACCTGGATAGCCACAAATTTATTCAAAGTGACAATAATAATGTACCAATAATTTATCATATATATAGAAGAAGCACAGATAAGGTTATTAATTATGAACCAAACATCAGCACAAATAATTTAGATTTTAATTGGAGATACAATATGGAACTACCTATAAAAGATATAAAAAATTGCTTGAACAGAGATAAATTCTGGTGGCTAAGTTAAGTGCATAACAAATATTGTTAGTAATAATGTCAGAGAGAAAAAAAAAAAGCTATTTGAGTTATAGTTTCCTAGCTGTAGTTATAGTTTCCTAGTTGTAGTTTATTTAATTAAGTTAGGTTTATGTTTAGGATAGTTAGTGAGTAAGCTTTAGAATAAGAGTTATAAAAATATAAATATTAAAGGCGGTTTTTATTTGCCGTTTCCGCTTTAAAAAAAAATATCTATATATATAATGTAGTAATAAAACTACTTAAAAATATAAAAAAAAGAAAGAATGTTAAATGCAAATTAAAATCAGGTAAAATAATAATTTAGAGTATTCTTAGACGAATCATTAAGTTATGTATAAGTAAATAAGTAATTATCATTTTTTTGAATTTTTTGTATGATATTAATTATATATTATTATGTAAATATGGCTAAAACAATAAAAATATAAAAAAAAAAAAAAAAAAAAACCAAGACAAATTTAAATTTCCAGTTGAATTATAAAGTCAAGAAAAATGCATAATTATCTAATTTCCAGTTCTGCATCCAAATATGCACCTAAACAATCAAAACACCATATTTCAATTGAATGACCCTTTCATAATGAGTGAACTGTTATTGAGTGTAGTGAAATTACACTCGATTTTCCTTATAAAAATTTACATATCTTTTAAAAACAGACCCGAACGTTGGTAAACATCGCCTAACCGAATAAAGGTCTCCAAAAATAGCTACCGTGAAAAACTCCCTGAATTCATCGTTGTAAATATTTTAGTGGATTCATGTGTTAAAGCATCACGAGCAGTAAAATTTCGATATTGGCATCAGGAAATGTAATTTAAATTACTATTGTAATTCATGTAAATAAGAGTTATTTCAATTGAATGGTTTTGACATTATGTGGTATAGGATTTGACAAAGTTTGCAGAATTGCAGACATGATGAATAAAAGCGAAGAAAATATTGTATTTCAGTGTAATTTCAATTCTCAATTACCTTATTGTGTTAAGGAATTGCTCTTAAAGTAGTAAAAAGTAGTGAACAAATAGTTTCACTAAAAGTACACCAGTTATAATTATTGTTGGACTACAACGGACACAACGGATAGCAAAAATGGTTAATGAAAATGAAAGATTTATCTGCCTGTTCTAGGTATTGTAAATAAACTTCTATAAACTTATAGTATTAAATAGAGATTATCTTCATCTGCATATATCGTTCGGTAACCGTAATTCATTACTCAATTGAGAGAAGCCTTTGTGTCTACCACAAAATGTCACTTCGACTTCATTATCTTAATTACGGATTACGAGATTTCTGACATAATTTCATTGCTTCAGGCATGTCCTAAAATTGAATTGGTTTGTTCTAAAATTTCAAATTGTCTTTATAACTTTCGATGACAAATATGCCTAATTAAACTTCTATTAACCAAAATATCTAGAACAATATTAAGTATACATAAATTAAGATTTGAAAAATAATATTTCAGAGAAACATTTTCCAAATTAGAATTTTTTGACATAAAAGTGTACATTCAATACAAGAGTTGAAAGGAATGTTTATTTCAATTTCTTTTTGTACAAGGCTAATTACCAAAGTTATTCATATTAAATTGAAATTATAAAGGATAAATTCAATTTCTAGTACAAACCACCACCACAGCCTAGACAAAATGATTCCTTAAACACGCACAACATTTGATAAAATTTTATTTTGACTTAAGTGTATTGCTTTGACGGTAAATTATGTATACGTACTTTTAACATAATTTTATGCATATATATTTTATGATTATTTACAAAGCAAATGTATATGTTAAAAGGAAAATAATTAGCTATCATAAAAGAAAAATTGGGTAGCGGCATTAAATAAACTAATTAATGTCATCGATTTGAAGTGTTTTTTCAACATAAAAAATAATGATTTTTTAATACAATTTTTCTAGTATATTATTTATAACAAATATAGAAAAAGTTCATTAAATATATATAAAGTTGGATTTTAAAATAGAGTGTTTCAGCCACAGCTGTTAGCCGACAGTCTTCAGTATACCTTTCCATTGAGAGATGTTTTGTTTTGTTTATGATATTTAATTTTCCAACAAAAACAAACAAAAATATTGTAATGTTCCATTTTTTGATTGTAAATAAAATAAATCTCAAATGTGACCGGCATCAAATTTAGGCTGCAAAATACAAGAGCCTCACAACGTCATAGTTACTTGCTACATTTTATTTCTTCTATCAAGTTGATTATTTTCTATTAACGTAACAATGATAGCGCCAGGTTTAGAGTAAAGGTGATTTTTATATAAACATGCCGTGTGACTAAGTCTGATAACGAAAACCACTGTAGAGGCTGCACTGAAGATAACGAGACAATTGAACTGTCCTTCTCTATGTAATAATAAATAATAGATTAAAAAATTTCGGTTTTTATTTTGCAGGAGATTTAATAGAAATAAGCAAGTAAAAACTTGCTAATCTGACAAACTTAATAACTGAAGTGGGATGGTTTGATTCAGGTGAAAATGGGCAACGCTTCGTAAGGCGGCACAACAGACTGTACAGTCTAGGTACATGGTTTGACCGGTTCTATTCCCCCTTCTCAAACCAACCAAGGGTGACAGTTGGACAGATAGTCGTAATAACTGAGCCATTTGACTTATTCTGATATCCTTTCTAGTATTCATCACAGACCCAGCGCGTACTGTTTTATTAAACAATTCAGCTGCATTAGTGATAACCGCAACAAAGGAGCGACAACATAACCTATAATGTATATCAAGTCTTTTTAGACATCATGGTATCACAGCCATTTAGTATACTTTGCGACATAACCGACACATCTATGGTTCGTAGTCAGTTCATTTGTATGTAAGTGCTTTTTGAGGTTACAGTGATCTATTTATAAGGAAGCCTATCATCATTGTAATCTAAATTAATTTATTGCTCAGTTTAAAGTCATTTCAAACGATTAGCAATAAACTACGAAATCTTTTGTTATTTTTACCTAAATCAATTTTTCAATACCCAAAAAAGTGGTATTCAAATTTTGTGTATGCCTCTATTAAACACAATGAAATGTTTTTAACAAGTAATTAAAAAAAAAATTGTTTATGTAAAATACTTAAAAACTTTGTAATAAGTTTTGGTAGTATTTAATATAAGCTTCAAAGGGAACAACAATAAATTCATTGAAAAAATATATTCATGCAGAGCTTTTTAAAGTACATTATTAAATAAACTAAATTTTTATAAAATCTGATTATTAATTTCACTTTGTCAGTTTAGGGATTTTGGAAAAATATAATTGTCTTTTTAGTCATTTTAATAATAAATGCAGTTGCCATAGTTAATGAGTTAGTTTTTGTTCAGATGACACTAACTCTAGTCCACAGATTGATTCATTTAATTATGTATCCTATAATTCAATTTTACTCTAAACCTCGTTCAAACTATGTTAAATAATGATTATTTAACAATCTTAATCTACTTAGACTTATATTTTGTCTTGACAACGTTATCTGTCAAATTTAGTATTTTGTCCATCTTTCCTAACATGCAATTCCTCTTAAGAATTCATTCTATACGGAAATTTCTATTAATATTTTCACAAATTCATATTCAAAAGGAATTTATTCTTCCACTTTTTTATCATCATTTATAATATAATATTTCCGCCATTTTGAAAATTAATAAAGATAGTTATATCGAAAATATTATTGAAATGCACTCAATCAAATTAATATATGTATACTGTCAACAAACCCTTCGAATTTGTAATAACAAAATTTTTGTTTTGTTTATAATTTCGAAACTTTAAAAATATAATACATACTTAAAATAATTCAAGTTGGTAAGTTTTTCGTTGGGAAATATATGAAACGTTCACAGCCAATGTATAAAGGCAATCTGTACGATGCTTTTCAACAGTCTTATAACAAAAAAAAAAAAAAAAAAAAACATAAAATACATAAATATTTTAAATATTAAAGAATTTATGAAAACATTTAACAACGTAAATTAGAATTTTCATTTTGCTAATAATTCTGTGATGAAATTTCTAAAGTATATTTTATAATTTCTTTATATTGCTGAAGTACAGGCTGATTTAGTATATGAATTGAGTATAGCGTCTTTTTTTAATGCTAATTGTTGTAAACATGAACGCTTAAAGTAAAAGTCGTAAATGTGCTGGGTTTGTTTGAAAGAAAAGTCCTTCGTAAAAATTTTTTACTAAACTAGAATTACAAATTTTAATTGCACTTATTAGACTTTTAGAAAAAAGATTGATTTCTTTTTTGACACTGTTTTGGATATATCTGAAGTTGACAGCTTAATTACTGTCAAATCAGTATAGCTAAATACTGAACCCTAAATTTGATTTCGTTTCCTATTTCTGAATAGTTTTATAAAACAATACTTATATCAAAAATTGAGTGTTCTTAAGTTGATTGGACAGAACAGATACCAGAGTCACTTAAATTACTTTGTAGTGTATGTTAAAATTAAACATTTTCAACGTTAAACGAAATATTTTATGATACTGACTGTATTCGGCAGCATAAATAACGTGATAAACGAAATTATGGGTTGGTCTTTTCATACTTGAGTTTGGTTCAAATTGAATACAGGGTGATTTTAAACGAAATTTTAATGAAATTCTATTATTTATTCAAAATTTCGTTAAAGAATTAAAACTACCACAATAAAATTTATTCCATTTTTTATTAACATATTAAAATATATATTTAAAATTAATAATTATCAATTAATATTAACATTTTTATTCTCTTATTTTTATTTTTAGATAACCAACAATTCATAAAATCAGCACATTTAGTCGAAAAATTACAATAAACAAAACATATCATCATAATCATAACATTTTGTATCGCGATATAAATTTCAATTATATTATAAACTAAATAAAATTTAATAATTGTGCCATTTAACATAAAATTTAAATTCAATTTCAACACTAAATCAATAAGAAGGAAAATAATATAATTTTCATATAAATAATTTATTATTTTGCCATTCAGTTTTAATATAAACTAAACAATTTAATGAAGAATTTATTATCATTATTAAAATTCATTAATCCAAAGAAATATTTATATCGAAATTCTGTTTTAATTACAGAAATAATTCCAAATATTATAGATTACCAAAATGGCCATAGTTCGATTATACAAAATTGTTGATTATATTAATATTTGGAAACATATCAAATGGCGAACAATATAATTTAATTTAATAATTTTTAAACTTAATTTAATTTAAAACATTTTTTTACAATAATAATGAAAAAATAATGAAGAATTTTTATTTTATATAATATACAAATATTTTATGTATAAAATTTATATATTTACAATTATTTTGTATATAACCATAAAAAAAATATATACAATTTATGAGTACCTACCAAAAATAATTTAAAAATTAAATAAATTAAATAAAAAGTTACTTAAAAAATAAATAATTTTAATAAAAAAGTGTGGTAAATTTTGTAAATAACAAAAGTGTATTTTTTACAAAAAACAAAAAAAAAATTGCAATTAAAGACTTTTAACTGCGCGGTTAATTATTTTTCATATATAACCAAGTACCTAAAAAAAGTTAACCTAAAATTATATAATTTTAATTTTAATCTAAATAATCATTAAAAAAAAATTTACCATCATCATGACAATATCAGAGAAATCATCACTTTGGAAAACAAATAAACCTTCATTAAAAAATGGTCGTATAAATCGTACTGGTGGTACAAGAATATCACCGCCATCATCAAATGGTTCAATTTCACCAACAACAGCCGATGAATCAATATTACCACCATTATCAGCAACAACAACAATTCATTCCACAACAACAACAACAACATTCTTGCCTGGCCTATCACAACAAAAAACAGATCAACAAAATTCAAATGAATTAGATAAAAATTCATATGAGAATTATAATGGAAATGGTCATGTAAGATCAATGTCAGCTACATCATCGACAATACTTATATCATCTGGGAATAGTATAAATGGTGGTAGCAGTGGTGGTGGTAGTAATGGCGGTAGTAGTTACAGTTATTTGGGTAATATAATTGCTCGATGTTGTTTTAGTGTTCCTGTTTTGAAAGCAATTAATGTAAAACGTTGTGTATTAGCTCTTTTTGCTGTAACACTGATGACCATATTTTATTATACGCATTATGTTGAGAATGGAATTTTTGTTGGGTAAGTTTTAAACCAAAAAAATAATAATTTAATTAATACATAATTGAAATTTTATTTGTCCATTTTGTTTATTATCAATCACCTGTCATAGCTGTCAGTTTAACTAAAGTAATTTATAAACTTATCTAATCTTTAATATATTTTTAACTAAACAGAAATAGATTTATATTTTATCAAAATAATTACTAATAAGCAGTGCCGAATTTGAGTTTTTCCCAGCTCTAGTCAATGCATAATTCTTAATAAGCGCCCTATAATTCTTAAGAAAATTGATCCGAATGAGCGACAACATTGCTTTTCGGGGTGTCGAGGTCTTCTAGACATCAATTCCACATATTATGTATTCCGCCGTTTCGTCATCGTTATGACAGAAGCTATACATCTGAGCGCTCACAGTCCGATTGTGTGTAAGTGTTGTTTGAAATTAGAACGCCTACCATCATTGTTCAGGCTTTCTACCTCTTCATTTGAAGGAGCTCTGGTGCCTGCTTTTTCCAATGCTCCAGTAATTAATGTCTTCGAGTGTCTTTTACGCCTGTTCCAGTTAATTCCTTAACTTTCTCCTTTTGTAACGCCTTAAAGTATCAGCTTCAGACATCACGTAATGAGGTTACTGCTAGCTCCTTCCTTTCATAGGGGCTGGATTAACACAAGAGTTAAAAATTCTATTTAATCATTAATGATGACCGGTACGACAGTCATTATAACAAGTTTCTCTTAAATTTACCTAATTTTGGAAAATCACGGATTTTAATATTAATATATTTATTTTCTTTTACTTTGTGGTTAAGATTCGTACTCTGAACAAAAACAATGGCGTCCAAGGAAAAGAAAAATTCAAAAAACTACAACTTTATATATTAAAGAAAGAAAAGTTTTTAAATTTTATTTTTATACTTATAACATTTTCTATTTAGTTAGATAGAAGAAAAAAAAAATTGTTAAAAGATTTCACATTTAAAAATTCAGATTATACAAAAAGGAGAAAAACTTTTAAGGAAATCCTGCGAAAAAAAAAATGTAATCAATAAATTTTTTAGTTAAAAAGATTTTTTATCATAAAAAAACATTACTTATGTAACTAAAAGTAATCAAATACTGCCCACAAAATGATCCAATAACTTTTACTTACACAATCAGCGGGTGAATATAAATTTTGCCACCCGTAAAGTTTTGAAAAACCTTACAAAGAAAAAGGATCTCGTAACAACAAAAAAAAACTTCATTATTCAGTTCTACACTTTCATGAGTAATGAATTCTTTTATTACATTTCTTTAAACGTAATGCTGGTATTACACAGCATCTGCAAATGCAACAATTCAAATTGAAATTGAAATGTTTATGTCTTTAAATCGATTTTCTGATGTAATTTATGAAATGCATTTTATGTTTAACTCCCTGTCAAAATCATTTTTTATCGGTTTCGGGTTTACCAGAAATTGCAAATGATTAATATTCCCACGACAACATTAGAATACAATTACAGTATACAGATTATTTTAATATATTTAGGGAATTTCTAATTAGCAAACTGCATAGGATGCAGGAACTGCAAAGTGCAAGAAACTTTTAGCAATTTCAGTGCCATTGCCCAAGCACTCGCTAGAATAAGAACGCGATCATTGAGATTACTGTTGTGCTCTAAACTCACTGAGAATTGCAATTCCCAGGACGCATCTGTTTCAAGGATTTCAGGACCGGATATCTATGGCCTTAGTGACCTAAACTCGAGTAGAAATTAAATGTTTGAAAAACGAATTTATCTTCAAAAGAAGTGCAGTTGTATCGAGGGTTTACAGGCAATTTCTTTTACACATTTCTGTCATTTTATTTACAATTGGTTTATAAACCCCATTATGTTTACACTCATTGATTACAAACATTTTCTTTTCTTTATAAAATATTATTTTCTCTGAATTTCCCAAAACTTTAAAGTTAATTTTCAGAAATATATTTTTTTTTTTTATTTCCCTTGTCTGCCAAGGTAAATTATCCTTGAAATTTATGAAATTATCTTTCAAATGAAATTTTATGTAGCCTCCATTTTTAGTATAATGTGCAATCTAAATTAGAAATGTATGTATATATACATAAATACATAGGAAAATTATGTTAAGTATATAAAACTTTATACTTTTTTGTATAAAATTATTATTGCAAAAATTTAATGGAATTTTATTGTAAAAATTAGAGAACTCTGCCAAAAAAATTATTAATTATAAAATGAATTTATAGTTAAGATAATAAATTTTTATTATTAAATTAAAATTTATAAAAAATTTTATATAATTTTTAATTTTTTTAGATTAATTCATCGTGATACAAGACCATCACCATTAATACATTGCCGAATGTTAAATGGTGGTAAACAACAAATACCATCATCACAAACACCAGATCATCGATCTGAAGCTAGACTAAGAATTGATCCAAAAGTTTTAGTATTTGTTGAAACGACTTATTCTCGTTTGGGACGTGATATTGCTGAATTATTAGTTTATAATCGAATCAAGTAAGTCTCTTTAATTCAAATCAACAAAAAATAATATTATAAAAGTGTACGTGACAAAAATAAAATTATTTGAATTCCTGGATTACTATAAAAAAATATTCCAAATATTCAATATATTTTGAAAACTGCAGCAAATTTTATATTTATATTATTATTATTAGAATATAATCAATTGTGGTGGATGACAATATTTGATTATACTTTAAGTAGATCTTTCATAGAATTATATTGATAAAAAAATAATAAGAAAGACCTTGCATAGAAGTGGGAAAAATAATTGGTTTCGTTCGAAAGTGGACTTTAAAGCTTATCTAACATAAAATACTTGAATAATATTAAGTGCATTGGAAATGTTATATAGGGTAAACTGTTCTACTGTGAACTGACATGTCGAAATGATGAAAATCGAGTATCGAATTCACAAGAATCTTGAACACAAAAGCTTTATTTTTAGATTCGAATATTTAATTTGGCAATCCGTCAAAATTTCATTTATAATTTCCGCGCTCTTAACTGTTTAAGTTTCTTGATACACGACACACGAGTCTTGGTATTAGGATATCAATAACATCAACCGAATAACTTTTTATCAGAGTAGTCTCACTATCATCAAAAATTATCATATATTTCTGCAATTACGGAATTAGACTTAAGCTATCGAAGCCATTCAATAACTTAGGAATTAAAACCAAAATTTCTTGTAGAACAAGAGAAGTCGAACCATTACCGACAATGAATCGATTAACGACTTGTTTTCAACAACTTCTTCAATTTGTACTGGCTAAATCAGTGACTTAATTTTACAAGTAAAGAAATTTTATTTTCAATACTAAAAATCCGGTTTTAATTAAACTCGACACTAGCGTTAACAGAACTTAGCTTTGGAAATACATATTATTCTATTATATACAACATTATTGTTCATTGTAGAATAGTTTACCTTAATATTGATTCAAAAAATTCTGGATTTGACACAAAAATTGGTTGTGATTATTTTTACGGAGTAGACAAGCTACTCTCTCCTTATATTAAATTTAAATTTTTTGATTTGTGTCACCTGCAATACGAAAATTTCGGATATAAAACGTAGATGATTTAAAGTTTATTAATGTTTTACTGTAAGTCCATTAAAGGAACCACATAGGAAATATTTCTGACGACCATTAACAGATTGATACAAATATTAAATAAGATAAATTGTCATTTCTAATTTGTTTCATATAAATCATCTATGTATCTTTATGTGTCGGAATAGAATAATTAAAATTGCTATCGAATTTACAATGTTTATCGTTAATAATTTTCTAATAAAAATTCCGAAATGAATAGAAATTTTGAAGGAAAATATTAACCACTTAACTTGGTATAATTGAAATAATTTATAATGAATAATTTACAAAAGATGACAGAAATATAAATGAGTTAATTAGAAGGTTTGTTATTTGCAGTAAATAATTGTTTTAATGATAATTGACAGCAATTATGGGGGACAATAAAGATATCATTATAATTAGCATTACGTTTATATTTGCATATTTAATAATTGTTTTATGAATTTAATTTTACTATATTTAAATTTCATTTTAATTAATAAAATAAGAAAATTTAACTGCTTTGAAACTTTAATTCGGAATTGTTTGATTACTAACTTAAAAGAGATATGTTTACTGAAAGCACATGCAAGACACATAAAAAGTTAAGAATGTTAAAGATATAAAATGGGAATGAAATATTTGTAAGATGGATACTATAATGTTACGAATTCAGTTAACTGGTTAGAATTAGGCACATTACACACCTCGTATCCGTCATGTTACACATCCCGCGGTGACTTGCTAACCTAGCAACTCATTTGTCTAAATTTCACAATTGATTTCCAACCCAGAAGACCTGTTTCATGCATTTCGTTCATGTAGTAAGAAATAAATCATTTCCGTCGTAGATGCATAAGACAGGGACAATAGCACAAAAAGTGTTCAGTTGTCTCATGTTCGTCTCCGCATCCTCTACACATATTTACTACGGAGTGCCTTATTTTAAAAGCATTATCCTTCAACATTGAGTATCATATTAAAAGCGCAGTTGACAGATCTGAGAATTTGCTGTTTTGTATTTCTTGGTGACTACTTTGTTCTGCACTCCCGATAAGTTTATTTTCCCTTTGTTGTAACCTTGCCAACATTGTAGATAAGTATCATCAATCCATTTTTTAATTTCTTTAGGGATTTCAATGCGACCCCGACTGTTTTTGAGACAACCTTCAGTTGCGTAAATGTTTCTATAATTTAATTGACATTTTAAATTAATAGTTCATTAAAATTAATTGAAGTGTTAAATATTTTGTACAAATAAATAAATCATTGTTTACAGATGGAATTTAATTTATATTTTCAAATTGTAATATAAATTTACCAAAATGATTTTTTATCATAAATAAAATTTATATATAAATAAATTTTCCGATTAAAAAACAATTATTTCAGTAAATAATTCAATTTCCTATATCAAAGTTAGTCCAACCAAAAAATATTATAATTTATGATGCTCGTATAGTTCATTAAATATCCATGAAAATTGTGCAATCAATGAAATTTATATATCTGTAAATTATCATAATTAATTACAATCCTAAAATAATGATTATTATAATTAACAATTTTTCCCCCATTTCACAGGTACAAAATTGAAGTAGCTGGCAAATCTCTACCGGTACTTACAAATTTGGATAAAGGTCGTTATGGTGTTATTGTATTTGAAAATTTAGATAAATATTTACATATGGATAAATGGAATCGTGAACTGCTAGATAAATATTGCCGGGAATATTCTGTTGGGATTGTTGGTTTTGTTAGTCCAAGCGAAGAAACCTTAGTAGCAGCACAATTACGTGGTTTTCCAGTTTATATACATACAAATTTACGTTTACGTGATGCCAGCCTTAATCCAGCTTCAAATGTATTACGTTTAACTAGAGCTGGTGATACAGCATGGGGTCCATTACCTGGTGATGATTGGACAATATTTCAACATAATCATTCAACATATGAACCAATTGAATGGGCCCAACGTAATCATCAGGATTATCCAACAGATGGTGGTCAAATACAGCCACCATTAGCAACTGTATTACAAGATCATGGTCGTTTAGATGGCATACAACGGATATTTTTTGGTAGTAGTTTAAGATTCTGGTTACACCGATTATTATTTTTAGATGCATTATCATATTTGAGTCATGGTCAATTAAGTTTAAGTTTAAATCGTATGATGTTAGTTGATGTTGATGATATATTTGTTGGTGAACGTGGCACTCGTTTACAACCCGATGATGTATTAGCATTGATTGCAACACAAAAACGTATTGCTGATATGGTGCCAGGATTTCGTTTTAATTTAGGCTTTTCGGGGAAATATTTTCATCATGGTACACATGATGAAAATTTAGGTGATGATCTATTATTACATAATGTTAAAGAATTTAATTGGTTTTCGCATATGTGGAATCATCAGCAACCACATTTATACGATAATTTAACGATATTAATGAACGAAATGTTATTAAATTATGGTTTTGCCAAAGATCATGGTATACCAATTGATTCTAGTTATTCAGTATCACCGCATCATTCTGGTGTTTATCCAGCCCATGAATTATTATATACAGCATGGAAGAAAATATGGAATATAAAAGTAACATCTACCGAAGAATATCCACATTTAAGACCGGCACGATTACGTCGCGGTTTTATACATCGTAATATAATGGTATTGCCACGACAAACATGCGGTTTATTTACACATACAATGTATATTGATCGATATCCAGGTGGTCGTGATAAATTAGATGAATCAATACAAGGCGGTGAACTATTCCAAACAATTATTTACAATCCAATTAATATATTCATGACGCATATGTCAAATTATGGTTCAGATCGTTTAGCATTATATACATTCGAATCGGTTATAAAATTTTTACGTTGTTGGACAAATTTAAAATTATCATCATCACCGCCATTACAATTAGGTGAAACATATTTTCGTTTACATCCCGAAGAAACAGATCCGGTATGGGGTAATCCGTGTGATGATCCACGTCATATTAAAATATGGTCAAAAAATAAAATATGCGATTCATTGCCAAAATTTCTAGTCATTGGTCCACAAAAGACTGGTACAACAGCACTATATACATTTTTAAGTATGCACCCAAATATAGCTAGTAATATACCAAGCCCCGATACATATGAAGAAATACAATTTTTTAATGGTAATAATTATTATCGTGGTTTAGATTGGTATATGACATTTTTCCCAACCGCCAATAATACAACACGTTACATGTTTGAAAAATCAGCAACATATTTTGATGGTGATATGGTACCAAAACGATCACATGCTCTACTGCCACATGCTAAAATTGTAACAATATTAATATCACCAGCGAAACGAGCATATTCATGGTATCAACATATAAAAAATCATGGAGATTTAATAGCCAATAATTATAGTTTTTATCAGGTAAGATTTTTATCAATTATTTTAATTTTTAAATTATTTGAGATAATTGGAAAATATTAATTTAATAAAGCTTGACCCAAAGCAACGCGATTTTACAGCTTTTCTTTCGCAACTGCGGCGTGTTTTTTCCCGCAGAATTTAATTACATGATGGCTTATAAGGATGCCCACACTAACGCGATTTTACAGCGTTTATTGCCGCGCGTTGCGTTTTGCATAGGGATTTTTTCCGCTACAATTCAGAAGGTGATACTTTACGCAAAAGATGGAAAAATTTAAAGATTTAAGTCGTGTTTTTTCCGCGTCAGTGTGTGGTCTATTCTATTATGTCAATTTCCGCGCGATTACCGCTTTTTTCCGCACCGCTACTGCTACAAAAAACGCGTTGGTTTGAGCAAAGTTTAAATCATATTTAAAGGAACCCAAAATTTTCAAGAATTTCTTATTCACCTCTATTAACGTAATTAGTGATTCTCCTTAGGAAAACAAAAATTTAATTATCATTTTAAAAAATATATAATAAACACCAACGAAAATATGAGATAAATTAATTTTAATTTGTCCTTAACAATTCATTTTTATATTTTATTTAATTTATGCTAACAAAAAAAAAAGGATCATTTAATTCCTTATTTATATAAATTATAAATTTGCAACTTAATTGTCAATTTCACAAATTTGCACTTTGAAAAATTAAATTCTATATAAATAATTATAATAGGATTTTTATGACCTAGAAAATTATTTTTGTATTTAGGACACAGATGATTTTATTCATTTCCTCAGCAATTTAAAAAAAAAAATTAACTTTCCGTTTATCATTTTTAAAGAGTTGCCATGGATTTCTGTTAAAATCTTTTTCAACTTTTTGTAATAAACCCTATTTGTTAACCCCCCGATCACCGACAAATTTACACATAAAATATTTTACTTGTTAAATTTCATTTTTGTCAGTTTTTTTTTTTAATGGTTTGTGGTTTACTTTTCATCTTTTTTAATCCTTTATATTTTTTTTGTGGTGGTTTTTTTCTCGTTTTTTTTATTATGGTGATTATAATATTTTTTAGCATATTTTCAAATCAGTTTAATTGTTGTATTAAATTTCATTTAGTCTGTTAGTCTGGTGAAAATTTGAAATTATATTTTTTGCACAATGAATTAATAAAATTTATTGAATTTTTACTTTATATTGGCTACAAAAATGTACTTAACGAAAGTAGTACATTTAATGATACAATTTGTTAATTTTCAATGTGTTTTTCCCTTCAAAATTTTGGAAAATTTGATTCTGTATTTATATCAAATTGTTGTACGACTACAGTAAATTTATATTGAAAGAAAAAAAGGTCCTTTAATAAATATATAAACTAAATAAAAAATCCTTTTAAATTCCATCCCAAAGCTATAAATATACAATTTCCTTAATTATCATTTCACGGAAAATTACAACAAACGAAAAAAATAAAACAGAAATCACATAGACCAAGTTAATTAGTTGATTGTTGCAGGACGATAAAAAATAATTTTTATTTTAAATAATAATTTCAATTCCGTCATAAAAAAAAGAAATGCATTTTTTTAATGGCGATGATTGTTTTCAACACTTTTCCACTGTAAAATTGTCATAAATTTTCCATGATATTTTCTAAAAATATTAAAAGGACAATTGGTTGGTCACGAAGTCAATGGCCGGATGTAACCCTGTCAACTAGCACGTCGACTCATTTGACACCTCTATCGAATCAGTTAAACTTAGCCCGCTTAAATTAACCTGCTTCCATCAAATCCGTCAAGAAATGACGCCTACATAAGTTTAAACCGTTTAATATATACTGCAAAAGATCGGCATAGAAAGTGTTTCACGGTTTACTCAACCTCACCGTACCCTCTGCACTAGGATTATGTTGACAAGCGTAACCGAAAGGCATTAGAATTAGAGCGGTTCTCGAGAATAGTTTGGTGTATACACATCCTACCGAGTTCAACCATCTAAGAGAATCAGTTTCTTGTGCTCAGGTCGTAATTAAGTCTTTAATGGAATTTAAATTGGCTAATTGGCTCCCTGACGTGCTTTTTCGTCCGATTTTTCAATACCTTTCGATCGATCTATGACCAAGGTGACCAGATGAGTTTTACTGTGTTACTCTGTTACGACTTCCTAGTATGTAAAGGTTTGTTTTACAAAAATTTACTAGCTTTGAGTCGGTACAAATTTTCTCAATTAAATATTAAAAATTAAAAAAAATAAAAATGTAATATAGGAAAATCCATTACGAACGGATTTTATCAATATTTTTTTCCATTATTTTTATATTTTCATTTTCATTCATTTTTGGTAAATTAACATTTTTTATCGATCGATTTGAATATATTTTTCTTTGTATATTTTCTCTGTTGTGTATTTATTTTACATAATTTTCCAATAACTATGAATATAAATTGACAATTGAAAGCCGATTGGGCCTATATCAATAACAATATAATATTTTTTTTTTTGGCGCAGTTTTATTTTCGAGGAAAATTCATTACTTTTTTTTTTGGGGATAATAAAAAAAAATTGTGAAAACTTGAAAAAGGAGGATATGCCAGGAATATTAAACAATATTATTTACTTGTTATAGTGTTATGTATGTAATACAGAGTGATTCAAGTATCAAATAGGATAAAATGTATTATTAAAAATAATTTTTAATTATAAATTTAATTAGTTTATGTGATAAATCAATAATAATTGCTGAAAATACAAATGAAATATAAAATATGATTTGGTTCTAATGAAATTTCAGTACTTTTATTAAATGAGGGCTTCAGAACCAGAGTGGCCTAACCCACAAAAATATCTTCTTTCTTATGGATGATAAAAATAGTATTCGCCAATTTATAGTACTGTAAAACTATGTAGAATAACTTTTGGTTGGTTGGTTAGTTTTCAAGGGGTGACGGAATCAAAGTCCCTTGCGCACTTGAGCCTATTGGCCCGTTGTACTCCCCGTTGACGGCCGATTAAGTTTCTAGCACGTCGACCTATCCGATAGCTCTAACGAATGAGTAGAATAACTTTTTGTTCGTAGTAAAAACAATTGTAATCATTATATTCACACCATTTGGAAATATCGTATTTTTCACTCTGGTTCTGAGGCACTCAAATGTTATTATATAATTTAAATATAATTTGGAAATATCAAACATTTATTGGTATATTTTAGTAAATTTTTTGTAGTTATGAAGCTATTTCGTAAATATTTAATATTTTGATTGAAACTTCATAAATAATCACTGTTTTTTTCGGCTATAGAGCAAATCATTTGCATTGGAACTTTTACAGTACTAGGGTGCAAGAAAATTGAACATTAAATATAATTAATTCAATCATTTTTATCACCATTTCCTCTTCGAAAACACTCTGTATTGAATTTTACATTTCTGGGGTTATAAAGAGTTTTAAATTTTTACATTTCAATGTAGTTCAACAATTAACTTAAAATCTGTTTTTTTTTTTAAATACCCTTCGCAGATTTTATTAAAAACAATAAATTTTCATTTATAAATTAAATAATATTTTAAAGTTAAATTATACAACCAGGAAAATGTCAACCAAGAATTTATTTTCATACAATTTGCGTACAGTATTTTGTTAATCATAATAATTTATATAAAATTAATGTTAAATATTTTCGAAACTGTTGGATTGTCTGTGTATTTTAAGTTTAAAATTTAATTTTTTACATTTTTATTTAAATATTTATTTAAAAATTGTATTATTACACTCCAGGGCTGCAGTTACTCTCAATATACGCATCGGCAACGCTTCGGAATACACTGCCTAAATAAAATTTCAATCAATATGAATTGTAGGGAGTTTACTGGTGACAGAGCTGAATCTTAACATGTTGTCGCTTTCAATTGCTATAGTTTCCAATCAATTTTAATTAGACAAGTGTTGTTCTCAGGAACTTTTAGATAATTGACTCAATTTTTTATTTTGTATATACTATTTTTGAAGGCCTTATAATTTCGAGGCCCTAGGCAAATACATAATTATTCGCCTCTGGGATTAGATAAACTAAACGTAAACATTAACATCAACTTTACATAAATGGTGATAAACGTAAACATTTTAAGTCATTAACGCTTCTGAAAAGCTTATAACGCCGTGTAAATATTGCGTAGTAGTTGCGTATATTGAGTGTAACTCCGGCCTTAGCATTTACACAAAAATTTTAATTATTTATCTAAGTTTTTTATTGCAATGTTCAAATATTTTCTTAAGAAAATTGTCCGATAAATTTGAATTTGTTTATTATTTTAGCACATCTCGATAAAATCATTCAGAAATTTTATATCGTGCGATAAAAATATCAGAACTTAAATAACGCGTAAGCAAATAACTAAACTTTGTTTACCAACAAATTTTGATTTTGTTTATATACAAAAATTTATTTATAATTATTTGTTTATTTTATTTTCTAAAAATGGAAATTAATTGAATTAATTCATAAAGGTAAATTTTTATATGATGACGAAGGTGAAAAATTACATTAAGAATGTTAAATTGTTTGGTTCTATTGAGAAAATCATTTTAAATCTGACTATTAATTCTATAAAATTAATAATTAATTTTTGTTTTCTCAAGTTGTCTCAAGTTAGGGAAATTAAAAGTAAAGTAAACAGTTTCGTTGTTGATTTTAAATATTATTGTCGTTAAAAATGTGAATTTAATTTTATTAAATTCGAATAATTATTAATTATTCCTCCTCCTTGCTTCGCCAATAAATTCATTTCTTCGTTTTCTTCAAATCTTACATGAACTGGAATCGAAGATAGTTTTACCCTGTTATCCCTCGCAAAGATTATCAAGGCCTGAAGACTGTCCCACAATAGCCATAAGGACAGTCTGGTTATCAGATTATATTTTAATGAATTTTTTAATGAATCTTCTTTTTATGTTTTCAGACGAATTCAGGGCATATAACTCTGTTTGGAAGGCTGTGGAAAGTTTGGCAATGTTTTTAATGATTTTGTATTCGATATCTTTCTATAAATTCCGAATTCAACTCTTTCCATGTCTTGGATCTATCAGTAATGCATTTAAAATCCGCTTTTAATAGCTTTTCGGCTTCCCAGTTGGATCTGTCAGTAAAGACCACTTTGGATGGTTAGATGAAATTAAACTTAATGATTGTTAAAACTACTCTTTGAAAAAAAAAATATAATTTTGATATTTTGATAGTAATTTTACCGGTATCAAATTAGGTCCTGTATTTCAAATTTATTTCAAATCAGATAACAATTATATACTATTTTCACATAGTGAATTTTCATAATTTTCACATTCACATTTTCAACAGACAACAATTTATTTCATATAAAATAAAATTATCCTTCAATAAATATTATAGAATTTTTGTTCACCTAATTAGAAAAGTTGATATATAATTATTTTGATATTAACATTATAAATTTTAGTAATTAAATATTGTAGTAAATTATTTCTATTATTTAAGTCAATTATCATTATGATATTTATTTATTCATTTGCCGTTTGCCACTGTAAAACATACACGAAATATGTAATGATAATAATAATGGTAATAATATCCTTTAAAATAATTTTCATTATTAATGTGGTAATTTTGAAATATTAATTTATGAACGTTTATTTAATGACCAAAATTATATTTTATACATGAAAATTTCATTTGAAATTTTGTTACACATTATTATTATAAATAATAAATTTTTATGGTAATTTAAAGCTGTTAACTATATTTAAAATAAATGTACTTTAAAATGTATTTCAATTACTTTTCGGTAATTAAAATACTTACAAATTAAGTAATTTGACTGTTTATATATAAACCTTTTTGACGTAGTATTTGATAATTGATTTTTAATAAGTATTTGAAATAGTAAAATCCATTAAAAGTATTTTAAATTCACCAGCATGTATTTCAAATTCTAAGAATGTAAAGTGAATTACTGGATATTAAATTGACTTTCGTCTGACATATCCTTTTATTATACTCAAATAAAATCACTATATATAAACACGTAATTAATGATATTGAAAGTCCAAAAGTATTTCAAATACTATAAGAGTATTTGCATTAGAAAAAACACCCAGTGATAATACAATACTGGGAGCTTGTCCAAGCAAAGTTGCACGATCACACTATTTACCAGAAAAGGATAATTAGTGTCATTTAAAATGGTGTCAGTCGTTGACTTGTCCCTCTCGGCAGGCACACAACACCTCAGACTCTTTGAGTGTAAACAACAGGATAGGATATTATGAATTTGTCCCTACGAGCTGTGCTAAGCTGATTATCGTGAAACTTATAGAGTATGTGCATTACATTTAAGGTCAATTATTTTAAAAACCTTAAATGTTCCGGACTCAATCAGTATCAGTAGTTACTGAATTAAAGACTGGTTTCTTTGCTACATTTTGTAATTATATAACATAATTCTTTTATGTTTCAGCGGATAAGTTGCTTGCATTATTTGTACTCTAATTTTTCATTATTTAAATTTTATTTCACTTTTATTTTTATTGGGGATAGCTCCATAATAAAATGAATCAAGAGCCTTACCTCTAATATTAGAGCGTCTTTGCTCAAAGGTAATGTAAAAACAAATAAATAAATAAACTTAAACAAAATGAAAATTAAGTCACAATTTTATATTATTTGAATTAAGATAACGTTTATTCACTACAACATAGCTTTTACCTTGCCTGACATTTATTAAAGCCCTCCCTATAAAAAAAATCGTCTGACACTTTTTTATAACTATAGCGTTTCCAGTCCTATATATTCAAAACTCAGACCGTGTTCTGTTGGGGATAGTGTGCTGGTGCAGCTGTTTTTACGTAATTCTTCATGATATTTTTAATAATTTTGGAATGGTTCACATACTGTCAAACATTTGATAGATATTTGGTATTAACTAATTAAAATATCTTTAACCTTGTATTTTTCATAGTTCTAATTATTGACATTGAATTTTCTCAAAATTCTTAATTAGTATATAAATTGTTTTTAAAAGCTTAACTATAACTTTAAAAACTTTGACATGTCAAGCACGATTTTCAAATATAGTAGACAAAAAATATTACTTGAAGTTTTTTTACGACATTTTATTTTACATTTTTCGGTTTTTTTTTTGTTCCCTTGTTCTCCTTGAAGAACATCTTATTATTAACCTAAGGCATTTTGAATTTGATAAATGAATAAATCATGACATTCAATTTGTTTCTTTTGATATATGAAAATTTTTCCTTTATTCCTGTCAAATTCAAAACATGTCCTTTTTTTTCCTTTTGTTAGTTAATTTTTTTTTTGTTATTGTTATTTTTTTGTCTGTCAAAAAGAAATGGAATACATATATATAAAATCCTTTAGAGACCTTCCTTCATTTTCTATATTATGATACATAAAAGTTAAATTCAGTATATAATAATTTCAATGCTCTATTTATAGATTTACATTTCGATAGAAGAATTATAATATTTAACAGCATAAAATATAGAAAAAATCCAATTCTTTTTTTTTGTTCGAAAAGTTCTTTAATGTTTGACTGTTTTATGGATATTAAATTTTAAATGAACCAAAAATAGTCAGCAATAATGCAATCCCTTTTTTTTCGATAAATATAAATTTCCTTTTTTTTTGTGTGTTTTTCTTAACTTTGGGAAAACTTTTAGTATAGTTTATTATTATTATACCTTTCGTGTTTTTACAAAAAAAAATTTATATACAAAATATTATTTTCTTTGGAAAAAATGTTGATAGTTTTATGACTAAAAACAAATTTCAAAACTTTTTTTTTAGTTTATTTTATTTATAAAATAACAAATTTATATCTTAAAAAAAATATAAAGTTGTGCAGAATGTCTGGCAAATATTTGTACGATTGTAAATAAAAAATTTTTTAAGTAAATTTCCGAATTGTCTGACAAATTTTGTAATTTTCTGAATACATTTTTATGTACAGATTATTAAAATAGGAAACTGCTCTATTGTGTACCTGTTGAGTCAATGCTCAATTCTTTGACATAGGTCAAAAAATCCCTTACCTAAAAGTATATATTGTCAGAATTTGAATGAGTTCACATTCGCTGTTTCGTCTTCAACTGAGCAGCATCGACAATTAAGTCTTTTTCTGATTTTCCAGTATTGTTGAAATGGTAATTTAATGAGCAGTGGCCTGTAAAAACTACTAATCACTGAGTATCTCTTTTACGTGGCTTGATTTTGTTAATTACTTTACTTTTTGTAAAGTCCCTTAATTCATTTTCCTTTGAAATGGAAATGAAAACTCAAACTGGAATCATCTGATATAGTATTTAAAAGTTCCAGAAAAAAATTGATGTTCAAGATCAAGTTGGCTCCAATATGGAGCTCTTCATATATAAATAAAACTTTATTTACTAAAATAACACATTTCATATAGTAATATTCATTAAGTCGTTACTGTAGTATCTTTTAAAACTCCATTTATATTTTATATATTCAATTAAGTTGACTACATAAATCATAAAACTGAAGGTAATCTCCGTTCATATTTCAAATTTTTCAATTCTAAAAAAAAACCATACAATTTCAATTGTAAGGACATGTAGTAGTGATAGTCGTCCTTTAGATCTTTGTATTTATAAATCCCATGAAACATTATTTTACTAATCCCACATAATAAAAAAAAAAACGTTCAAACAAGGAAAAATAACACCCAATTTTTCTCTCTAACATAAATACAAAAAAAAATTTCTGCATTAATATAAAATTTAGGAAAATTTATTTTAATGAAAATAATATTCATATATAATAATTTATAATAAAAATATTTTAATTTAATATTTTCTCATTTCACATTTCATTTATAATCCACAGGTAATAACAGCCAGTGACTTAGCACCAAAAGCACTAAAAGATTTACGAAATCGTTGCCTAAATCCAGGTAAATATGCCCAACATATGGAACGTTGGTTAGCATATTATCCAGCACAACAATTATATATTATTGATGGTGAACAATTGAAATTAAATCCAATTGATGTAATGAATGAATTACAACGTTTTTTAAAAATTCAACCCACCTATGATTATTCAAATCATTTAAGATATGACAATAAAAAAGGTTTTTATTGTCAAATAATTGGTGAAAATCGTAATAAATGTTTAGGGAAATCAAAAGGTAGACAATATCCGCCCATGGACGAGAGAAGTTTAAAATTATTACAAAGGTAAATAATCATTTCAAAATTCAATTCAATTCAAATTATTTTTTATCATTTTTTTTTTAACTAGTTTCATTATTTTATAACACTGTGCAATGTTAGATTTACGGATTTACCTACTAAACTAAATTTTCAAAAGAACCAATTTCCACAGAATGGCAAACATTTTCACTAACTACAAGACAGAAATATTTTATATTAGTTTTGTGGGTGGGTGGTGGCTTTAAATAATGCTTTTGAAGTTGAATTTTCACTATGGAAAT
Organism: Rhamphomyia laevipes; assembly: GCA_963920725.1. Taxonomy (NCBI): domain Eukaryota; kingdom Metazoa; phylum Arthropoda; class Insecta; order Diptera; family Empididae; genus Rhamphomyia; species Rhamphomyia laevipes. The sequence continues at coordinate 1,844,024 of OY987255.1, forward strand.
GAGGAATTTTATTGGTTTTTCTGAAAATGCTTTGTGGAGTTTTTGTTTGTTAAATTCTATAAAGGCTCTAGCATTTTTTTTGAATTATATTTTTTGGGTTTTATTGGCATTTTAAATGAAAATGTTAAATTCAATGTTTATGGTTTTTTTGATGCTGTTTGTTTCGTTTTTCGATATTATTGGACATTAATTTTGTTAACACATTGAATGCCGTACCAAAAATAGACTGTTTTAAATTTAGTCGTACCATCCAAACACGTCTGACAAGACTTCACAATTAAAATGTCTTTGTCCGCCAAAGTATTTATTAGAAGCTAGACACTCAATTGAAAATTATAGACGATTTATTTGGTTATTAATTAATAATTGATCAATTTCAGCTAATATTTTAACGCTAATTTAATTTTCATGATAATTCCTTCTTTTAAAACTAATTATTTTTAATATTTTACAGAATTTATTATTATATACTTTAAACTTAAAAAATCTATTTAAAAATTATATAAATTATAAAAATATTTTTTTCTATCATTTTAGATTTTACCTCAGCCATAATACGGCCTTAGTGAAGCTACTTAAAAAATTAGGATCTCGTCCAATTCCTCAATGGCTTAAAGATGATCTATCAACAACATCATGAGAATACGCCATTCAAAAGAATTCACGTCACAAACGTAAAAGAAAAAAATTCTTATCTAGAAATCGACATCAACAACACGATGACGAAGATTATGATGACGATAATGATGATGATGATGATTATATTAATGATATAAATATGAAATTGAAAAATATAAATAATAATAATAAGAATAAAAATATAACATTAATAAAAACGATTTCGAACCGAAGTCATAGTAACAAAGTCAATGTAAAATATTTAGTTAAGTGTCTGATACTCGTGGCAACTAATAATTGTTAGTAAATATAAATTTTAAAATAAAAATAATTAAAAAAAAATTTTTAGTAAAAAACAAAATTATGTTAAAAAAAATTATATATAATTAGCAGCTTTTAAAATAAATTTTAAGGACTACAAGTCTGATAGATGAAAAATTCTATTAGTAATAATTTTACAAAAATAAAAAATATAAATAATAAAATTATAAATGTCAGTAATGCCTAATTTATAAACAACTGAAGAATAATTGTTTTGTGATTTTTATAGTTTTTTGGTCTAAAATTTAAAATTTATGTTTTTTTTTAAAAAATCCATTATTACACAATTGGGAAAACCAATTCAAATTCTCCTTTGCTTGATCCATTTTTACGGTCTTCAAATTCCTTTGAATTCCGCATTGGAGATAATCGTAAATCATAATTTTTAAAAAAACGATATATTTTTACGATAAACATTTTAAAAATTCAAAAAATATGATATTGCTACTTAAAAAATGGCTTGTAGGCCTTCAAATTGTTTTAAGTTTTATTAATTTTTTTTGTTAACAAAATAAAATAAATTAATTTAAGTAATAAGTAGCAAAAGAAATATAATAATGCTTAAGTAAAATTGTAAAATACTTAAAAAAACAAAAATATAATTCAATTAAATATAAATAAATTATAATTAAATTGTAAAATGCTTCATAAAATTGGTATACATTATACCCACATTATAATATTTTTAAAATTATAATTTATATTTATCTTTGTAATGTTGAAGAATCAATTTTTATAATTGAAATGTAAATTTTTTATATATTAAAATTAAATATTTTTTGAGGTTATATAATTTTGCATATCAGAATTCTAAATTAAATAATATAAGTAAAATGAGTTATATGAGATTGAAAGAGCTACAAACTAACTAAAGCTGTTGCAAGAGTAATTGAAATTAATTAAAAATATTATATTACAGATTTAAACAAACAGTTCAGTAAAAATAAAGCATTTAGCTTAAACTTTTTATACTTTACAGTATATAGTAAACCCAGCGTTGAGTTTAACAGCTCCAATATTGGTTGTTTTTTATTACGAACGTTGAACTGTTATTGCGTTGTTTGGTTTAAGACTAAATGGGTTATAAGAATGTCATTGAATTATCATTTTAACATTGTTTTCTTATGTAATCACTCTGAATGGTAAATATTATTCAATGAAATGAAAAAAAAAACCATTTATTCATAATTCTTAGTTCATTCAGGCAACAGTAAGCTCAATCTCATATATAAATTAATTAAAATATAATATAATTTTTAAATTATAAACAAATTGTAACATTTTTGTAAAAACATCATAATAATTAAATTGTAATTTTAGTATAAGTTTTAAAAAATATTTTATATTTTTATTTTTTTTGTATAATGATCAGTCGTTAACATTTACTTTTTTTTTCCTTAAATTTTATTTTTTATACTCATTTGTTATTTTAAAAAAACACATTTTTATTTTTTATTTTTTATTTAAATAACATGATTTTTCCAACGAATAAAGCTTTACATTTTATTATTGTATATATAAATAATTTTAATAATAATTTTTTTTTTGTCTTCATTTATTGTTTAATTATTTGAATCATTCTATGCCATATAAATATCAAATTTTAACTTGTTAATATATGCTTTAAGATATTTCAAGGCCATAAAAAAAATAATAACAATTAAATTTAACTCTAAAAATTCATCTTTTTTTGAAACTGTTCCGCATATCTCCTATTTGTATAAAAAAAAAATTGTATTTTCTGCACCAATTTATTTAAAAAAAAACAAAATTGTAAACTGAATAATTAAAAAAAAATTGTATTTCTGTGTGTATATTTCAAAATCAAAGAATCCCTGTCATTTTTCTCTTACTAACATTAAATTCATAATAATAAAATTTCTCCAAGCACTTCAATTAAATAAAAATAAATTTACTGATGGAATTTAATAAAAATAAATATTTAAAATACAAAAAAAAAAAAGAAATTTAGTGATAATTTTTAGAAATTTAAATAATTTTAGATTAAATTAAACAAAGCAGAAAATAATTCAGATATGAATGTGGAAAAAAAATTATAAAATTCAATAATTGAATAACAAATTGTGTAAAATGTTTAAATTATAAAAAAAAGAAGAAGATAATTCAGAGTTAAAAAAAACCTTTGCAGACAATAAAGAGACTCAATTAAAATATTTAAATATGTTGGTTTTTATTTTTTATTAATATAGAAGATAATCAATCATAGAAATAGTTTTCTCATTGATGTAATAGAAATAGACTATAGTTAGTGTAACTTTAAACTATGGTTTTAACAATTGTTACTGCGAGCCATCGTTTAGAAGTTCCAGTAAGGTAAAACCATAAACGTAACTCTACTAGCCAAATAATAAGTAAACCAAAAACGTTAATACTGGAAGTACTTTCGTGATGCCGGTAAACCGAATATTCTATATGAAATAAAATAGTTATAAAAGTTGGAAGGTCTACTAATACTCATTACTCTGTAATAGTCAAAAATAAAAAATATGTTACGTATTTAATGGATGGTACCATAATTGCAAACATTTTCCTATTTTCGTACATTAGGTAAAATCGCAATCACTGCCTGCCAGCACGAAAGAAATCAAAATTATTTTTTCAGCTTTTGCTTTTAGCATATATTCAATCTTATCCTCGAATGGTTTGAGTCTTTGTTGTGATAACAGGTTTGGCAGCACTAATGATGAATGTGCCAAAATAAGCTTAATATTAGTAATACCATCATTGTTACAAAATTAAACTTGTAATCTAGATCTAGATTGTTTTGTTGAGAAAATTGGTGAACAAAAATCAATCAAATCAATTGGTAATATTTTTTGGAGAATTGTTAAAATATTGGCTTTGAAGCGCTCAGTATTATATTTATTGAAGGGACTTCATGTACATTTATCAGACTATGCAATCTGCGCATTGAACAGCAAAAACCTGGATTTGCTGATACCGTTTCTAAGTGAATAAATTATTGTCTTATAAATTGAAAATATTACGTAGACAGATAAAAATTATTAAATTAATAAATAATCGTTTATTACAATAAATTTAATTAGAAATTTCATAACTTATTATAAAAGTGCTTCTTCATCTTTGACTACAAAATCCACTATTGGATGTATGTATACGACTTTATGGAACTATTAATAGTTGTCGATGTTATTTACAATAATTTTGAATAAATCTCTATCTTTCACCTTTCTCACCAGGTCATAAAAGATCCATCCATTCATCCAATGCCTGTCCAATTTTTTATCTTCTCTGTCCAATACATTAACATTAGTGCTCTTCCTAGAGCTCTCCTTCAGTGCTAATAGACGCTAATACAAATATCATTACATAATTACATTTACCTCATTAATAAGTAAGCATAAGACGAAGACGACACATACAGTTTTTTTATTTGTTATGAAAGTTTCATGTCTGTTCAACATGTATTTGTAAAACAAATCCTATTGGAAATCAACACCCTTTCACATATACCAATCGGTTGCACAATTTGTCATTCGATCTGTCGCATCCGCATGTCAAAATATCATATATTGTGAAAGTAAAAATTGACGGTTGTTTGCGATATAGCCAATGAAAAATCTATCTGTTGCTATTTTCATTCAACTTTTCATACAACATTGTTTTGCTTGACACATCGAATTAAAAGTTGTACAACACCGATTATGTGAAAGCACTTATAGGAAAATAGAAATTTGCAAAATTAAGCACTCGAAGTACCAAATTGTGCACACTTAATATTTAGCACCAAAGATTATCAAAATCCAGCCTAAATAACTTTTTTGACAGTTTATTATATTTGTGTGATTGTGATTTGTGCTTTTCTCCCGAAAAACTGATATAAAAATAAAATGCATTTTTTTTTTTAGTATAACTCATGTGAGTAAAAAAGCTTTTTTAATAGAAAATGATTAAAAAAAAATCATCTTATAAAATTTATAAATTGTCAAAAAAATTCTCAGTACAGTGTTAAAAATGGCGCCGGGGGTTTGTGTCGCAAAATACCGTCTTCTATTGCGAGTCGATTTAACGCGTTTTGGATTACGAACATTTTCCACTTATCCCCTAATTAATTCGGTAAGCATAGCAAAATATAATAAATTTATATTAAACAAAATAATCATTGATTAAATACTTCCATTCTAAAATTGGTGATTGATAACATAAAAATTTCGCCGACTTGAAAATTGAAAGTAGAAGATGCAAAAAATTAAAAAATAAAAGTTCCAAGTCAAGTCAATGACTGACTAGCTGGCGGTTTTATAACGAAGGACGGTCACTAAAAATGACAGCTGGTTTTTGATTAATATAATTAAAAAAAAAATGAAATTTGCTCAGTGCGGTGTGTTGTGTTATGAATGTGTTGGTCAAGTTGTTAACGTGTGTATGTTTTGTTTAATAAATTTTTGTGTACGTATACAAGAATAATTGTCAGAATTTTTGAATGAGATTGTATGAGTGTGTATACGCGGTGCGTAAACTTGTGTGTATAAAAAAATTATTACTCTTCAATTTTTGTAATATTTATTTAAAAAAAAATGTTTGGTATCTAAAAGATATTTGTATAGAGACAAGTTGTCTTCACCTGTAATTGTGTACATACTCATTTTTTTTCTTGTTACCAAATATTTTACTATCAATGTTTACTATCAATTTTTGGTGATTTCAAATTTATATATTTACAATTATGTGACAGGCTTTGATAAAATGTATAATCACTTTCGTTTTTTTTTAACTAAAAATTGTTATTGCTTTAACACAGAAATTTTCATTCAAAAAGTTTTCTGCTCCTGTCAGATTACAATAATAATTTTTTTTGGCTGGGTTTTTTTTATATTTTCTTTTGTACACACCACCCCGGAAAAATAACACACCCAATTTAAATGAAAGGGAAATAATTATATTTATTAAATTCGGAAAATGTACATTTTCTAGGTAAATTCGATAGAATTTTCCGAGCATTCTAATTTGGGATAATAATTTTGTTTTTTACATTTTCAATATTTTCAGAAAATTTTAAAAATAGATTTTTATATTTTCATTATTTTGATGATTTTTGTAATATTATTTTTTTTTGTCTGTATATCATAATAAAGAGAAAAATGCGTCCGCAATGCAGCATTCCTTTCGCGTTTGTTTCGTTTTGGCTTTTTGACAACTTTATTATGGGTTGGTTTTTATTTTGTATGTACAGACAAGACTTTGTAAATAATTTTTTGATCTTTTTTATCCTCATGGCCTCATGGAAAGATTTCTTTTATTTGTATATATTATGAATAGGAAAAATAATGATATTTTCAAAAGAATTTTCTCAAGTACATAATTTATATATACTTAATATAAAAAGAAAATTCAGAAAGAATTGCGACATCATAATAACAATTTTTATTTATACATAAATCTAAAATTATGTTTTTCTAGTTGTTTTCTTAGCTAGATTTTTAAATTTAGATATCAGAAATTTAATATTTTGTATACAGAATCGAAATATTGACAATCGAATGTTTTAGTTTTTAAAATTTGAATTTTAAAAGACTAAAAATTTATCCTAAGCGATTTGAAAATTTTGTATATAATTTTATAAAATAATTAAAAGCGAAATGTTAAATTGTTATTTTGTGTACTTCCTAAGAACATTTTCTACATCCAAATAGCAAAATATTCATTCAAGTCACGGTATTAAAACCACGATTCTACGTGCTTATTCATTTGTAAGAAATTTTATGTTTTTCATATTTTAAAATTTTAGTAACACGTTACCGACTCATTAACTGATTATTCACTTCTGTTCATTTATACGATTTTTGAACGATTTTTGCCTCTATTACGTTATTGTAAAAAACAACATTGTCCATTTTTTCAAATTCTATTCTTAATTCAAGAAAAAAAGTAATAGAATTTTCGGAAAATATATAAATGAAACTGATTAGCTTTGTAATTTTGCACTAACTATCGTCATGCCTAATACAATTTTTCAGTTGTTTACGCTGTGCGGTTCTTATGAACATGATTCATCAACAAAATGTTTCAATATTACAAACAATTAATTAATTTCTGATATTAATCAAAAATTGCGATTTTATGAAAGTATCAATTTTATAAAGGGTTTTATAAATCTCGGAACAGTTTAATTGTTATAATTTAATTAGCTCAATCTAGGCTAATTATTTATTTATAATTAGCCTGAATATTGAGAATGTTTTTTTTTAACTATAGAATTTTAGGATTGGGAACAAATTAAATTATGGAACCGGAGTTAACAGGGAAACGGTTCACATTTCTCTTAAACTCTTAAAAATTCAAATTCAAATGGAACATAAATTTGTTTTTTCCAGCATTAATTTATAGTTTCTAAATTTCATTGTGCGTTGAAAGTTTGGTTCAAATGAATATTTGTGAGCCTGGTCTACTATTCTTTATTTCGCAAAGTTTGACAAAATACAATTTTAATAAAATCTGTAATTGCCAAAATATCAAGTATTTTCATTTTAGTTTAACAATCTTCAATTTAATATCAAAATTCCGGAAATTCTTTAATAATTATTAACCACTTTATCTTACCATCTCCTGCCATTGATACCAAAACCAAAGAAAGTTAAGATCAAGGATGTTTTCACTTAAAATTGATTATTGATTAAGTATATATTTTTAAGAATAGAGAAAAGTTATTCTTTACAATTTTCTATTATGTGATGTGATCTACGGAAAATATGTTAATTTACTGGAGAATCATAAAGAAAATATGGTGAAGACATAAAATTTATTTTTTATGGTTTTCAACAATAAGACCATTTAATGTTATGATAAAAGGGAAATTGCATCTTTGAAAAATTTTAACGAAAATTTGTAAAATGCAAAAATTTTCCTCTTTTAAGTTGTGCATTGTAAAATTGAAATTTTTGTGATAAAAAATTTATAACACAATCTCATTAAAAAAAAAAACTGTGAAAATTTACTTTTATATACATTTAATAGAATTTATGACCTACTTATATATTTACATATAAAAAATTCCTTTATAAATATGTTGCCAGTTTTATTATTACCAGTAGTTATGAAAAATATTATGAAGTATTGTGACGGCGAGAAATGCTTTTTCGGTGGATTTTTCTTCATGTAAAATTATTTTAAGATCAGTCTATGCTAAAATTTTCCAAGTATATTTGATGTGTTTTAGAGAATTGGCCAATGTAGATGAAGTTTTGTACATAGGGTGTTTTTTGAATTACTTATGATAGAGCTTGTACTCTGGGTGAACCCTACTACCCAACTCTGAAAGAGGTTTCGAACTGCAGCATTGTGAAACTTATTCGAATTACTAGATAACCCCGCAGCACCTTCTCAAAGTACCGCCATAAAAGTGGTACCGCTATGGACCCAGTGTGGTCTTATGCGAGGCCTTGCCGCCACTATAACCCTACCTAACCTATGTAACATTGTTGTAAATAATCTGAAATTTTGTAGACAATGTTCCTGAAAATAACAAATTTTCTAACAGATGAATCGTAACTATAAAACCATGCAGAGCTACGGTTTATCTGTTCTCCCTAGATTAAGAACTTTGTTATATTTTGTTATTGTAATTATTAATAGCAATGTCATGGTTAAAAGGAGACAAGGCGGATAAATAATGTAACGCCTTTGATGAATGAAATAAAGAAGGAGTTTTTATTATTATATAAACTACATAAAATTATAAATGGATTCTTTTAGCTTTATCATCTACACTTCTACACAATTACAATAAATTAAAATTAATGATATTTTTATTTTATATTTTTATATAATTATATAATTAAAAAATAAGTAAACTTAAAAACAATGAAAGTTTAGGGTGCAACGTAAGTTTATGTTCAAGCCTTGCTCTTTGCTTTGTTTTTGAAAAATAATATTATTTACGTAATATAAGGACAAAAAAATTGACTTCAAAAATATTTATTGAATTAATATTGTCGATATTTATTTATTACTGAAAATTTTCTAAGTTCAAACATTTCCCAAACTTACTGATTTTTAATTTTTCATAAATTTTAATAGAAATTTAGATACAAGAAATTATGTTATCTATCAAATTACATACCGGAGAATCCTTTATTTATCCAATTATATTTGATTTATGATTTCTTTATTCTCTGTATTATATTTAGTATACTAGAAAATTTGAAAAAGGATAATATTTCCTAGTTAAATTTATGAAATTTGATTTAAATATGTTTAAAATTTGGTATGATTCACAAGGCTACCACCCCTGATTTATTATGATGATAGACACTTGAAAATTGTAACTAATGTTTTTTTTAGGAAATGTTTAAGTATGTACAAATAATTATCAGAAATTTCAGATGACCAAAAAGCTAATCAACATTCCCAGTTAACGCTTAATAAATAAACCCGTAGTGAATTCGCTTTACCTTAAATACAAATTATTGCATTTTAAATTAATATTCTTTGTAAATTCTCTATAAGATTCCACATTTCTTAAAATATTTACATTTCGATAAATAAAAATTATACGTGTCCATATTTAAATAAGATAAATATTTTGTCTTAGGCTGAATAAAAAAAATACCCTCTAGAGAAGATACAGCTCCGCAGTTTATTTATAAAATAAATGTCAACTATAAATATAGTTCTTTAAACGAAATGTTACCACTTAGATAAAATATTTATAAATATTTATTGTTGGTATGTAGACAGACAAAAATAGATCATTTCAGAAATTTAATTTTGACATATTAAATCTTCCTTTATTTATGTATAAAGTACTTACCTAAAAACTATGAAAAGTAATTCTTAAATTTCAATTTTACATTTGGTGTTTTACATAACCAAATGTTTCCTTAAATTTAAACATTTGGGAATTATTCAAGGCCTAGAATATTATTTATTTTAGTGATTTTTGCATAATTTACAAAATGTTTTCTTAGATAGTTTACTCGAATTTTAAAGGATATTATAATAAAAAGTTTGTTCCTTAAATTTGTATTGTATGAGTATAATTATAATTATAACATTGATTTATAAATATTTTAGTTATGCCATTAAATTAGTAAATTCTATGTCCTTATAAAATGTAGAAATTAAAATTGGATTTTTATGGTACACAATAAATTTTATGTATAAACTTTTGCATATATAAAATTAAAGAATGAAATTTATAATTTATTAAAAAAGTCAACGAAATTTTATAATTATAGTATCATGCTTTGAGGCATCTAATATATTATTAAAATAGATTTTTACGCGCGTCCAGTACCAATACCTTTGTGGAGATATTGTTCTCTTCATTAAGGTAAGGAGAATTTTTGATAGGATATCTCTGACATAGGGATCACAATGGATCTATCAAAAACTCTCGTGATAGCTGATGACCGCGGATCTTCGCGCACCAATATAGATTTTCTGACAATTTTTGAAATTTTCTAATAAACTTTATAGCTTTCCATTAAAATTGAACGTTTTCCTTGTATAATATATTTGACCAGATTAGGTTATGTTAAGAAGAGTGTGTGTGATTATCTGTGATGAACACGCATCACGAGAGCATTGTGGTTACTATATGAAAGGTTCAAAAACTAATCACTAATCATATTAAAAATATTACTTATGAATAATATTTTTATTATTCTTATGAAAAGAACAATTCTAGTACGTCACGAATTAGTACATGTCGGTTCCAAGGCTATTGCCAGTCACATACTAGAGACTAGATGTTCCAGTGTGATGGTTTTTATAGTTTCATTTGAATATTTTGCGAATCAAATTTTATTCCATAACCGTTTATGAAAAATGTTGGACTGAATGACTTGATTATGTCCGTTTTTTTTTTCATATCCCTAAAGATTTTCTGATATTACCATAATTATAATTGTAATAGTTATCCGTGTTAGAAATAATAACATTTAAAAATTCTCATAAGAAATATGATTACTCCATTTTCATTCCTAACAAAACCAATTCATTAAATATCGATTTAAGAAAGATACCAAAAAATTTAAATCTTGAAATTATTCTGTCCTTTATATAAAGTGTGTATATATAAAATTTATTAGCGCCATCAAAAATTATAATCTCCTGTCTTATCAGCAATTCGTAATACTTAATGATAAATATAAACTAATCTTCTACAACTGTCACAGGTCACAGACTTTATCTTTTACAGTAAATATACATAAGATAATAATTAATTGTACTACATTTTTTATGATCAAAATATTGATTGGGTAATATTAAAAGATAACTCATAAAATATATTATTATTTTTTTTGATAAACAAATTTATGCTGTTTAATTAATTAATATTTAGATAACTGAAATTTTTGTTATGATACTCTTTTCAGATTACAAAGCTTAAAGATAATTCAATGTTGACATTTTTTGGTTATAAATGTCACAATTACACAATTTATAATATTTTTTTTCCTTTTTAAATGGTTTAATAAATAATAATCAGAATAAAATGTTAAGTAACTTATCGTTAGGGGCTAGACTATTACAAAACCTTTGATTCTTTAAATAACCACAAAAATTTGCATAAATTTTTACTTAATATTCGCGGTTTATTTCATATTTTTATATTTAATTATTATATTGTAATAGGAAAATTACCTTGTAAGTGGTAGAGCACATTAATCATAAATACTTAATTGTTATTTTTTTAAGTATATTTTTAAATGGCTGAATTAGCAGGTACTAAATGATGAGGGATCGTGTCTTTAAGACATGCCAATCCGCCGGAAAGGTGTGAAAGATACGCAAGATGAATGAACACTCTTTATGTCCACTGTTCTTGTCTCATGCTTCTGCGACGTAAATGCTTTGGTTTGTACGTGAAAGAACTGCTTGAAACTATAGTTATAAATTGGAAACCAATTCTAAACTTCGGTCGAAAAAACGCATGTTGAACGTGAATGATGAGGGGGATACAATAATTCTATTTCTGGCCTTAATGTTTGTATTAACTTTTAATGTTACAGTAGAAACTCCAAACCTTGTTAATTTTATTGTAAACTCATCTCAAAATCTTCTTATTTAAGATTTCATTCATATTTTTCAACGTTTTTTTCGTGTATTTCATCCAAGCAAATATATGACCCAAAATTTTTCAAACGTGTTTCTGATACAAGGACAACGCCATCTAAATTATCTAATATTCATAAAGTCGTTATTTACATCGCCATAGTTTTGCCGATTCGCAAATTTGTTTTTCCAACCAACAAATCACAAATTCTTAATAATTTGACATATGGCATTAATTACCCTAATTTCTGCTTGATTAATTATTGATTATTTTCACATCAATTCTTTTCGAAGCTAAATGACTGGTGTATTGAAGATATTAGAAAAGAAACTATATTTAACTATCTTTGTGTATGGCACCACAAAATGTAACCGACAAAATTTATTAAAGTTATAAATCAAATCACCATCAAATTACGATATTATATGTAAAATCTTTGGTACTAGGTTATTTCTCAGTGTTATTTTACGTTGTTCAAATTCTTTTAGTGTATATAATTAATATTCTTGTCGTCGTTTTATATCCTTTTAACCTACATATAACTTTTTACTAAATTACCAATTCACGTTTAATAGATCACCTTGAAAATATGTTATTTCATAGCCAGAGTTTTAGTGTACATTAGTTAAAATGCTGCGTTAAGATAAAATTTTCAATTTAATAGCCGATATTCTTTCGTAATGTGAAATTTGATATTAAATTAATTTATCATTATACAATTTTTGTATATTCTTCTTTATAGAAACTTCTTTCTTTATTTGTCTCAATTAGTTTCAAAGTTATTTAGTCATTTAGAAGATTTCTTTTTTTAAAAAAGAAAACTGCATTAATTAAATGCAAATTACATTTTGCTTAATTTAAAATTCATGGTATGTTAGTAAAAGGAATTTTTTTGTAAACATTTTCGCGAACATAATAAAAAAAGGACTTCGTTATACTATCCTTATAAGTATTTTGTATTATTTAAATTAGATTGTATACATAGTAATAATTGTATTAGCGCGAGAGTATTATGTATGTATAAAATAAGTCGCAATTTGAAATTTCTTTATAATTGTGAAACCCTACTGTGAAAAACTACTATGAAACCCTACTGTGAAATTACGAAATTATATATGTAATTAAATATGATAAATTTGGGTAACATGAAAATTTGATTTTTTTTATATCGTTGTATACTTTCCGTCAAGCTAATATTATTCTTCATGTTTTCTAAATCAATTTAATTATTTGCAATCAATTTAATTATTGTAATTTTGAATAAATTCAAATTACTTTCTTAATGACAGGCAGTTAAAAGATTATAAAAAGGTTTTTAAAGCATGATTTATTATTATATTAAGATTTTTTTGCCTCTCCACACTGCAATATAAAAGCTGTTGTGAATAACAACATATCAAAAATCGATCAATGCCCAATCTTCTATATAGGTCTTATGCTTTTATGACATGTCCCTACAAAAGCTCGGTATAATGACGACCACGCTCCAAACAGGGCACTTAATACTAAGGGATAATTCCTTTAAGATGTGTCGATCTGAGTTAAACATATGTAAAGTTAGATTTTCGTGGCTTATGAACCTGCGCCGCAGTCGCAGATGCATTGGTTCTTACTACATGAACTATAACTCTATGAATCAGAAGTTCTAGGTTGGAAACAAATTCTATATGCTCGTGAAAGAGTTGTCAGAAATTTATGAGTCAGAAATTCTTAGCAATAATTCTACATTCGGGAAGAATATACTCCGCTGTTTCTGTAGGATTATTTAGTAGACGGAATATTCATAAAAGCATACTTTGTTTTCTAATTACTCATTTAATTTTCAAGGTCTTAAATACAACTTTTTTTAAATATACGCGTTAGGACTAAATACTAGTAAGAGTAACATTGTAATTATAGGATTAAATTTTTCTTATCCTTAAGTAATATTGTAATTATAATAAATTAATATAATTTGTCTCGCTGTGAATTTTATCAAATAATTTATATTATATTTAACTCAGAACTGAAAAAGAAAATCGATAAAATTCCAGAAGTTTTTTTTTCTTTATATTTACGAGCTAAAATAAAAAAAAATGAAACGCATTTAGGATTAAAACTTTATTACCAGTTTAATAATACAGGCTTAGTTAAAATTATATTCCGTTTAAAATGAAATATTTTTGCTTTAACTACGGAAGATCGTTAAATTTTTTTTGTAAATTTTATAAATTATTAAATTTTAAATATTTTTCTTCCTTGGAATCCAGGAGTGAATATGAAGAGTGGTATTACTTTCGCAGAGTTATATATTCTGCAAATTGTAATTTTCGAGCAATTATTTCCTTCACTGATCAAACTCGTAGGGTTTATGAAGCAGAACACCTTCCTTTGTTGCGTACGTCACATTTCCGAGCTATACATAGCCTTCAAGGTGTCGAAATCGTCTACACATCAACGCCTCACAGATCACAGCTACATAGTAGTTGTTCGATCGCCCAAAAATGAATAGCTTCGAATGTATTAGCCCTGCACGTATGTTCCAGTGAAATTCCTGAGATTGGGTAATTTTTTCTTTTTGTAGCACCTTTTAGTAGAAAAATGGTTCTAGTCCAATACGGACCAATATTAATTTGTTCACTTAATTTTAACGACTACTGTTGCATTAAAATAAAACAAAATTTTACATTTGCTTGTAAAATTCAAAGCAACATTTTCCACCTTTTAACAATTGTTCCATAAAATATTCTTTTAGATATTTAAATGTAATAAAAAATTATGTTATTACTTTTATTTGAAAAATTTTCGATTTTGATTGAAAACTTTTGTAATTTAAAGAAAAACTTTTCCATACGATTTTTGATTCACCACAAAGTGAAATAAATAATATTACAATTTGAAGTTTTTTAGTTATATTGAAGTACTTGTGAATATTCGCAGGACGTGTTTTTCCATGATAAATGAAAAAGTTGTTTCACTGACTGGTCCATCCTGTTTATTTCAGAACTAAGATTACCTTAGCTGAAGAGCCAAAATAGCTTCTTCTGAAGGATAGATTTAAATTTATTTTGAAAAGTTTAATTTTCATTCAAACAACTTCAGGTTTTCACCCCAGCAACTCATTGTCAATCATATTAAAATTGAATTGGTACCATTGTGGAGTCTGGGGTCGTATGTATCCATGTCGTATGTGTCGTATACCAACCCCCCACTAACTAAGCTGATATAATTCTTACAAAATGTTAAATTTTCTCGTATTTTTTGTTGTTTTTTACTTTATTTTCTTATCAATTAAGTTTTTTTTATTTGATTATTCCGATGGCAATAAAAAATCTTATTTATTAAAATAAAATTTGGAAATTATTAAATTTTAATATTAGAATTCAAAATAAATTTTCTATAATTTTTAACATTTTTTTTTCATTATTACGTAATGAATAAAATTTAATGATTCACAATTGTAACTAAGAAAAATATTTCTCGGGTCAATTTTATATTCACTTATCTCTGATTCACCTAATATTGAGATAAACTTTATGTAAGTATATTGAAGAAACTTGTTCATTAATAATTTTGTATTTATGTTCAACTTTATAAAAGTCTTTTCCTCTAATATTAATGACAAATCAGCACGTCATTAAACTTGATAATAGCTTTTTATGAGAAAACACGTGTCATGATGATATTATGAATTTGATACATGAATGAGCAAATCACTTACAAAATTAAATAATAATTTTATAACTTTTGATAAGAAATATAAAATATTTAGAAAAAAGCTAAATATTTCGATTATAATTTTTATAAAAAATTGTAAAAAAAATTTCTACAATGAATTTATTATGTCTACACAATTAGTTTTATTATTAATATAAACTGATTAAAATAGAAAAAATCTCATTTTTTATATTGAATAGCTATTAAAATAATTGACTTCCATTTTATTTTTAATCAGCATAATAATAATATTAATAAAAAAAATTATTATGCTCTATGCATAATGGAAAATACAGAGCGACATCTGTAAAACATTCGTTATAGCTAAAACTGTAATTACATCAATGTGCGGCGTCACAATTGAAGTTTTATTTTCTATACTTGTCTATATTTACTGTAATGCGATTAAAAATATAGAAATGGCTTTGATTTATAATATATTTCACTCAATAAGACACCAATAAGACACCAATAAGACACCAGGGCGTGGCCCTTAGACAGAGGGAGTTAATATATTCTCGCGGTAGTAGATGACGTTAAAAGACTTTAAATATTTATTAAAAGTTAATAAAATCATATGTCATAATAAACGACCTTAATACTTTTTCAGATTCCTCTCGCTACGGTTGGCTTAAAATTTTGGTATTTAATTTTTTTATTGTCACAATCAAAGGTTGGCGGCATTTAACCTTGACAATGACTTTTTTTAGTGAAATATATATGAAACTGACAGATGGTTATGCGTCCATAGTCAAAGCGAAATACATTTTAAACCGATGACATTGGCAACGTTGCCGAATACAATCAGAATGGTTTTGTTTGCAGCATGCAATGTTTAAGAGTTTGGCAGGGGTAGGCGTCGTCGCTGGCTGTTGTACTGCTAATTCTGTTCAGTTCTTTACTTATAATATTAGATCGAGTGACAAATAGTAAACTATGAAATTGTTGAAATTTTAATTATAAATTACGTCCTGCAGCAAGTTTCGTACTTCTACACATTTGTATAACCTATACACAATCTTCTAAACCATCGCCACATAATTGTAGATACAATATAAAATATGCTACACTATTTTATGTAACCCTATTATTTATAACAGCTGAAACACGAGAAATGAAATATTTTTACTGAATATTTAGAACACTTTTATTATTCAAAATTATTCAACAAAATTTTGTAACACAAAATCTTCGAAATACATAATTTTATTTATAGAAATAAGGATGCATTTAATGTGCTACATAATACGAAGCTTACTAAACGGATAAAAAAGAATTATTGAATTATTTTTATTTTCTCAAAAAAAAAAAAAAACACTAAAAGGAATTTCAGTTAAAGTTTTGTTACACCACGTATAACTTTTATATGAAAATAGATAAAATTCTGCTAAAAATTTATGAACAGAGTCAATTTTATTTATAAAGATATAAAATATATTGAACAATATTTTAATAGACGTGATGTTTTAACACGTACACGTAAGGAAGTTAAGATTAAGATATATACTTAAAGTTAACGTAAATCATTTACGTTTAAGGTTTAACATGCAGTTAAATAAATTAGCTCAATAAATTGAATTACATTTTTCTTTAGTTTAACACTGACATTTCTCATATTATAAAATTTCAACAAACAAATTCAAAATTTATTTAAATTTCAACTAAACATATTGAAATTAAACGGAAATTAACTTTTGGAAAATTCAGGTCATCAAGACAAATTGAACAATAATTGACATGGAAATTAAAAGCAAAATTTTATTACCCAATAATATACAAAATTGTTAAATAGAAAAACAAATAAAATTTCTATATTTTTATTTCCAATTTATGAAATTTACGATTTTCCAATGAAATTTTCAATTTGTTTGATAAATTTATTACAATAAAATTGATTTTTATGATCCATAAATGGATAGAAAATATTTTATAGTAAGTTACTTTTTCCATGAAAATTGTGTGTGTACTTGAACTTCTCTTATACATTTTCAGTTTATCAGATTTACGGAAATAGTTAATTTTATTGAATTATAAATATTTAATTAATTATGTCAATATTTTTTTTAATACTATAGAATTAGAAGTGAAGTGATTGCTTATTGCAATATGTGATTTTAATTCGTTTGTACTCTTGAAATATATTTTTGAAATACTTAATCAAATTAAGTTTGAGTATTTATTCAACTTAATTCAGGCATAATAAATGAAAATTGATTTCTAAAAGAAATGAAATTTGTTTTGTAGAGGTTTTTAGGACATTTTTGTTTATTGAATTTGCTATGTCCTTATTTTATGGAGTCTTTTTGTACGTGATTGTTGGAATATTTGTTATTTTGGAACTATATTTCGAACTGAAATCAATTGATTTGTATTTCATTTTAATTGAATTGTTTGTTTTTTTATTATTATTATCGGATCTGCTGCTAATTGATTAGAGATAAACTTTTATCATACGCTAAACTAATTTTTCTGCCTGCCTAACCAAAGTTTTATTGTATTGATAAATTTGTGACAGATGAAATATTGTAATAAAAACTTCAATTTATTCAATATTTTGTTGATCCTTTTGCCAATTTATAAGTAAATTTCTATTGTAAATTCACCAGATTAGGTGGACCAAAAAGAATTTTAGTTTATATTCATAAAAGTAGCATAAATTTTATGTTATTTTTTATTTGGATAGTTTATTAATGGTTGGTTAGTTCGAGTAGTGAGACAGACAGATTCGTCCAGTACACGCTTTTTTAACATATTCTTGTGAACCCTAGCATAGATGAGGTTATTTTAGATATATCTCGTAGCGTTAAGGAAATGTAGGTTGTTTACTAGATAGATAATTAGTTCATTAAGCTAGAGAGCAATGCCTATCGGTGTGCATTTATAAATGAAGAGCTCAATTGCTTCTTTACAGTTTCGTTCCAACTGAGGATTGTTCAGTGCTTCATTTATACAGCTGCAGCCCTAGCTGTATCGTTCTTCATTTATAATTCAATTATAAATATACAGAATTTCGAATCGAAAACTATACAGTGTGACTCAGCCATTACGTAATTTATTGACCCAAATATTATGTAAAATTATAAGTAAAACAATTTTTTAAAACATATTTTCTTAAAAAAATATATAAATATAAAAATGTAGTGCAAATAATTTATATAAGAAACGTAAATATTTATTATATGTCAATAATGATATCACAAATAAGAAAATATAGTTAAGTAAATTCAGAGAAATGTGGCAATTACGTGAAAATACAGTTAGTATTCTTGGGTACACTTCATCGCGGGGAATTGGACTAACATTTAATCGCTGGAACTTTTTATTATGCACATTATGTCAAAAAAGATCACAGGTCAATATTTTCTATATGTAAAAATAATTAATATTTCATGAGCTATGAAATGTTCCCGAAATAATCTGCCTATAGAGAATTCAATTTATGTACGAGTAACAGTTGCGATGAAATGCTAACATGAGACATTCAATAATTAAGAAGTTATTTATCTTACGTCACTCGAGTCGAAACAATATCTTAATAACAATTTTATTGAATACGATTTCCATCTGATAATATTATTCAATAATTGCTTGACAACATTGAAAACAAACTATATAAATGATATGTAACTTCTTCAAAAAGAGACCCGCATGCCATTATCTTTAAATTTTGTAAAACAAAATTTATAGATGTCACCAAATTTTAAAAATTTGCAATGTGAAAATATTAAATTTAGGGAAATTCAAAATTATATGATAAATATTTTAGAACAAATGTCGGCCAAAAAAATATAAGAAATAATTTTACATTTATCAGACAAAAAAGTTTTAAATTTTCAATGAAAAACCTTGAATTGTTTTTCCTCTGCTCTGAAAAATTATATATGAACCGGGTCACTAAATAATTTTATTGGAAACGAATTTTGTGAAGAAAATCTGCAGTAACATAAATTTCAAATAAAAATAATTTCTACATTAAATAAAAGACATAATGTCGCCATTAAATTTAAAAGAAAATTAACTTTTTAGAATGTACGTCGTCAAATTTAATAATTATTTTTAATTTTACTTTGAAAAACTATAAAAATCGTCAGACAATTCATCGATTTTGTATGTAAGATCGTAGAAAATTATTTGTGAATTTATTTATGAACAAAAATGTGGACCATTACATCAACAATTTTAGTGTACTGGTCAGTATAATCTCTCATATCCTTCCTTAAGTTAGAGAAACTTGTGGTCCTTAAATAAAAAATGAAAAAAATTACTTTCTGTAGGAGGAAATAGCACGATATTATGAAAGCATTGAATAACTAAATAAAGGTGATATTAATTCGGTATCAAAGCTAGTTCAATTGTAGATTTGAATCGAAAAATCTATTTTTGAAATTAATCCAATTAAAAATATACCAAAATCATAATCGCCCCCATTCTTCTGTATATAAAATCAGTATAATTTTAATTTCCTGGTGGACCATTATAATTGTCTTCTCCTTCTTTTATAATATATTCATATAAGCTTGCATTATTAAATAAATACCAAAAGTTTCTCTTCTTTTTTATCCTTTTTAGGATATAAAGATAAAATTTCAGAAAATTTTAATGCTAAAATTTTTGAAACACAAAATTTTATTCATATACATATTAAATTTACAAAAATTTCAAAAGAACATAAGAAAAATATGTTTTTTTTTTTACATATTTTATGAACATAAATGAACATGTTTCTTTGTTAAATTTAAAATAAATTCATTTTCATACATATTTGTAAATCAAATAGCATTTCTATTGCCAAAAAAAGGATGATAAAATTCTTCATAAAATTATTCGAATTTTAAATAATTTTGGTAACATTTCATAAATAATTATTTTAGTTAGATTTATCATTATTTTCTAGTTTTATAGCCAAGAAATTTAGATATGAAAATGTGTTATAATTGTATATAAAATGTTGGCATCAGGATCAGACAGAGTTGTTAAATAATGCATTATATTCGTAATGCATTAGCGAAGCATTACCGCATTACCAAATAATTCAAGTTGAATTAATTTACTTCATTACTTTCGTTTATGACTTTAATATAAATTTCTATGTAATAATTAGTATAGAATTAATGAATTCCTAGTCAGTTTGTAGAAAAATAATTCACAAATCTTCGAGCTATTGGCGTCATCCTTAAAAAAAATATCCTTGCTATACACAAGCTTTATAGTCACTCTGTAATTATCACTTAATCTTTTGAAATCTAAAAAAAATTGCACAAATATTTTGTGTTAAATTTTTCAAATTTATTGCAATGTAATTTAAAGATTGTCGCCACTTGGACTGCTGTCGAAACACAAATAAACAGCATTAAATTTTAAACAAATAAAATTATTTGTATTTCAATGATTTCTAAAATAAATTGCGTTTCAGAAAATATTATGACAACAAGTTTCAAGGACCCTGGGCAAAATAATAGGAATTTTATCATAAAAATAAAACGTTTAAATTATAAATTTTTTTATTCTGGATGGCAAAGTATATAAAAATTAATAATATTTTTGTTTTTTATTAGGGCAATTATGATAATTTTTTAAAAATATATTTTATTTTTCAATTTTACTTTTGTTTCACCCCAGGTTTAATTAATTTCATGTTTTTGCATTAATTTAATTTTATTTTCTGTTGAATATTATAATATTATTGTAATATGTAATCATTATTAAGAATTTAAGAGAAAACATTAAATTTACATTTCCTGTGCCATTGCCCCTTGGTTCAATGTAGGCCAAGATAATTTCATCACTAAAGATGTGGGATGGGTCGACACACTGTAATAATGATCCAGTGTTCGACTGGAGGGTACTAATATGTGTTGCGTTCAGCCAACGATAAGATTTACAAAGGGTCTCTTTTGGCCTTGGTGCGTGGCGGATTCAATCCTTTCCGCACCAGTTTAAACCAACTAACATATCAACAGTATCAACCATAAAATTCCAGGTTTTTTCTTGATTAAATTTAATTTATGAAGAATAAGATTTTGTATAAAAATTGTTGTACTAATTTTAAATTTGTTACATTGTTTGGAACGGGGTCTCAAAAGAATGAAAAGGATATAATTTCCAATCTATAGTGTATAGTCCATTGATTTCCATTAACCAGTCTAAAAAAATCTTATTCCTTCTGGTCATACTGCGTGTAGTTTTCATTTCTCCAACAAAAAAGAATCTTATAATCAAAACAGTGGAATTTTATGAGATCTTTTCGCTTTCCGATTCTAAGTTTGTGATACGGAAAAATTGTCTGCATTTACATTCAATTTTAATATACTTTTTCTTCCATAAAACTTTCTTATAAGGACCAAAATTTAAGTATCCTTTATATGAACTCCTAAATATAAGAAGAAATAACCAACTTAATATCAATTTGTATACATAATTTCATTAATAAATGGCGCTATCAAATGTGATGTTTAATATTTTTATGATTTCCTTATTGCTGAATTAAATGAATAAAAACCATAAAAGTAGATTTTAATAATACATTATTTAAGCAATAAAGTAATTTCGCTAAATAATAATATGTGTATAAAAAAAATATGGTTTTTCCTTTGGATATCCTTTTTTTGTTACACCTTCAAAATTAAAATTTCATGTGTGCGGCGTCAAATAAATAATTTATATATTTAACATATACAGAACAAGAAAAATATTACATAATAATTAAATTAAGCTATACTAGGAATTTAGTAGTCCTTAACAAAGGATATTTCATAAGCGTTAGAGTTAATTACACAAAATTCTTTTGGAAATATTTCTATACAACCAAAATTTTTTGTTGAGGACATTTTTAAGGTTTACGGCTGACATACAGTGAATCATAATATTGAAACTTTAACGTAATCAATGCTGCCACACATTGCTGTCATTCATTATCCTTTGATTGACATTTTATTGTGCGAGTTTATTTGATTTTACTGACATTTTATTAGTTTGTTAACTGTCAACCTCAATCAAATTTTAATATATTAGAGACCTCAAATTAATGCCAATTAATTTTCTATGACTGAAACTTTAATATGCAATGCTCAGATTTATGATAGAATTCATTTCTTTTACATTTGTAAGAGTTAATAAATTCAATAGAAGTTGACAACATGGCATTAGCCTGAAATATTCTGGTTCTACAACCGTCCCTATTCTGCGATAACGTGTGCGGATTCTGTGTGTCTATACTGGCCGCATCTTGGTCCACTTAATTCGTCCACCTTAGTTTCGGCGGACAGGTCTTTTTGTGCCTGATTGTTTTGTATCTAGAATACTTTTTGTTGGATTTAGTTGGCCCATTCTATATACGTGACCTTCCCATCGGTGCCCACTAATTTTAATCGTAGTCACAACACAAATTATACAATTCTTGCTTATATCTATTTTTCCAATTGCCATCAAATAGATTTTCATTAAAATTTTCCTTTCCAATACACAATAGAACCGGACGGATTAAAGTTTTTTACATTGTTGTCTTCCGGCGCAATAATTGACTAGATTTCATCTGTTTGCCAGCACATTCTTCTTTTTATTTCATTGTATTGCTGATGCTGTTGACAGAAGAGCCTAAATATACGAATTCTCATACAGTTTCAAGATTTTTTTTACCCCAACTGATAAATTCTGGCCTGTGTTTTCTATTTATTCTTTTCTTGTGGAAACTAGACCAAATTCGTTTCTTGCTCGACGTTTATCACTGTTTTCTTTACCGATAGTATTGTCCTACCAATTATATCAATATCATCAGCAGTTTGATAGATTTGTAGAAGATTGTTCCGAACGTTTATACAAAATTTTGAAATTTTTTCACACGACTTCACGTTATGAAAATATCAAGCTAACTTTTTTAAATCTACAAAACTTTTGTATTGAATTAAAATCAATACTTAAATATCATTTTTTATTATATAAATTTTCAAATTCAATATAATAAAATGTGAAAAAGATTTTTAAATCCAATTTACTATTAAATTCTCAAGGGAATCTAAAATTTGTCTATATATTTGGATGTGTCTTTACATGTACTACAAGGAAATTTTCATAAAAGTTTTTTTTTTATTATTATATGGAAAAGGAAAAGGAAATTATATATGACAAAATAAATATTCGAGTGTTGATGATGAGATTGTATAAGAAGAATTTAAACTATTTTTATTCAATGTATGGAAAAGGTTCAAATAATTGTATTATAAATTATTTGTTTTGTCCTGTTTTTTTTTTTTTGTAAACCTTAAAGGACGAAAAAAATATATGATCTTTTGAATGTTGTTGAGAGTTAGTAGTAAATTCTATTATTATTCCAAATGTAATATAAAGAAAATAAGGATTTTTTTTTGGTACTCAAAGGATCTACTAAAAAAATGGTTGAGATAAGTTTTTTCTTTTACTTATAATGTCAAGTAGAAAAATTATAAATGATGTTTTGTTTGTTTGGATTGTTTAAGATTATTATTCAGGCAGTTTATTCTTAAAGTAAATATAACACTACTAGTGAGATAGTTAATAATTATGGTAATTACATTGATTTTAGTTGGGATTTTGAATGAAATGATCGATAAATATATGGAAATAGAAATTGTAAAGAAAATTAATCATTTATTTTTAATTTTAAATTTAATATATTAAAAACTTCACATTTGTTTGTATAGCAGAAGAGAGTCAAACAACCAAAATTTTCGACAGCTCCGGTTTTTATCAGTTTTTTCTCCGTTTCGTTTCAGTTCAGGTTTAAAACCGGTTGTGTAAATTATGAAACAACATATAAAATATAACAAGTCCCAATTTTCTCACTATCGAATAAATAATCATCTGCATAATTAAATGACTGGCTATTGACATTGACATTTATCACCACCTGCTTTGCCAAATCATGATATTTCTTTATAAGAATTGTTAATCAGCAAGTCAATAGTGTGGGTTGTGGGTTTCGAATTTCTGGTTTGTAGGGAAAATGGTTAAAACTCGAAGAAAATTATTAAACTGAAATAATTGAGAAACTCATCTAAAAAATTGGTTTTGTTTCTAATGATTCTATGTATTCATGTTAGTTAATTAGAAATATAATGTCACCACCCACTAGCCCATATGTACCTAATCGCTGCT
The DNA here is from genome assembly GCA_963920725.1 of Rhamphomyia laevipes. Classification (NCBI taxonomy): domain Eukaryota; kingdom Metazoa; phylum Arthropoda; class Insecta; order Diptera; family Empididae; genus Rhamphomyia; species Rhamphomyia laevipes. Next base: position 1,868,829 of record OY987255.1, read on the forward strand.
ACTGAATCCCAGATATTCCACATATGAATCTGAAGAAATCCATTATCGGGATTTTTGCCACCTCTGTTAAATAATCGAATTGACAATTCCGTAGGATTCTTAGTCTGCTTTTGATATTTATTTTATATTTTCAAAAACAGCCGTGCGAGACCCTTAGTCTTGATATGAACAAACACATTTCCAATTCGTAACATAAATAATATTTTGAAAATTCAATTTAAAATTCAAAATATTTCCGAATATTTCTTGTCTAATTTATTGTAACTTAATATTAAATTTAATATTCCCAATTTAAAAATGGCTATCGAAAAAGACGGCAAAGACTTTTGAATAAATAAAAATTATTTATAAAATTTTGATATTTAACCTTTTATATTCCAAATTTCTTATATAAATTTCATTATAATTTTCTTTAAATAACCTAAATCATTTAATTTCAATTCGTTTACCCTGTAATCCAAATAAATCAAATTTAAGTCAAAAAATAAATTAAATTCTAATTTATATTGTAACTTTGTAACCCTTTTTTTAAAAAATATTTTCAAACTTTTTTGTATGGAATATTGCGAATATATCAAATTACTTAATAATCGTCCTTTATTAAATTATATTCAATGAATATTTATTTAGTTAATTATCAAAATTATAAACATTTTTTAACATTAAACATTTACAAAAACGTTACGAAAAAGATTTACTCGTACGCAGCTAAATAATTCACAAAAAAAAAAACGTTCTGATACTATACGTTTTGCATGCATTTACCAAAATAAAAACAAATTTGATGTAAAACCTCCCCAAGTTTCCATAAAAACAATTCCCTTGCAAAGTTTCTATGAATTCGCCGCCAAATAAAAGTAAATATAAAACTAAATTTAAATAATTTATTTTATATTCCTCTGTTGATTTAAAGGAGTCTACATTAAAAAATCAGTGTTAGAAATCCTGTCACGCAATTTTGTATAAAATATTATATATTTTCCGCCACCCACCAGGTAAAAGAACTTTAATCTTTTGAGGTATTAACTATTACTATAGCATTTAAAAGTTCCTCAACTATTTTGTATTTGGATGGATATAAATAAATTTATTAAGAATTATAATTTTATTCAGGAATTTCGTTCCAAAAAGGATTTAAAAAATCATAAACTTTTTTACGGTCTTTAAAAGATTTTCTTTATCGTATTTTTATTTACATACATTTTTAATTCGTTTTTTTTTTTGACGTCAATATTTACATTTGCATGATACATAGAAAGTTTGTTTAATAAAAATTATCCTTTTTGCTAAGCAAAGAGGTCATTAACTGTAAAACAATTAATAGGATATTTAAATTCGCATTATACTGCAAATTTTATGGTAATCAAGGGTTGGGCTATTATAAATATGATGGATCTTATAGAAACTTTACAGTGTTCACAAGATTTGCAATATTTTATGAATATTAAAACTTAATTAATTTATAAATTATAAATAAATTTTACATTTTACTCTGAATTTCAGTCGACAAAACGTAAATTTCAATTTTTATATTGTCGTAATGTTCGAATTGCGACTATTTTTCCGAAATTTCGACAAGTATCATTTCTGTAACTAAATGGCGAGACCATTTTAGTCGAAATTTGTGATAAGTTAACTAAATTTTTATTTTGTTTGTATTCTTAATATTTAAAAGACGGAATTTGCTATTTGAACATGATTACCTTCGGCACGTGGTCTTTGATTTTCCTTATATTCTTCTGTTACTATCGGTTGCGATTGGTCCCTATTATTTCTCAAAATTATATAATTTTTTCCATTTTCCCATTTAGATTTGTTTTTCGAAATTTTACTATCCGTAATTTATTGCAGAATCGTACATTTCTAGCAATCCGTACTCGAAACTCGCATTGCGACTATCAGAAAATCCGGACTATATAAATATTTTTGTATACATATTCAGAATTGTAAATTTAAGGATTCAATCATCCTTAAAGAATATAAAGAACAAACAATTTGTAAATTTTTAAATGCAAATTTGAAGCCTTTTTCCAACAAAATTATATTTATTAAATCTGATTATTATCCTTTAGAAAATTGAATATAATTGATTACATTTTCAGAAATTCAAAAATTATTTTAAAATACATATTTATTTTATTATAAATACCTAACTATATACACAAAAACAAAATTTTCCTTCCTTCGGGATTACATTACTGTCAAAAATTGAGTTTTCAGAAAAATACAATCCATAAAAAGATTAAGATTTTCGAATATCGATAGAAAGTTTATAATAAAAATAAAATAAAGGATATTTCTAAAGGATTAAAATTGTGTGGTATTACATAATAAATTATTATTTGAAATTATAATAAAAATGTTATGTAATAATTTCCTATTGTAAATTCAATAAATTTAGTTGGATTATTAAAATTTGTATTGATTTGTTACTGATTTTCTGGGTTTCACTACTTAAATCAAAAGTTAATAGATAAATCTGTAATCCTATAAAAGGTTCATTTTAAAACTATAGATAACTATAAAATTTATAACTTTAAGGTACCGTCATATTTTTGAATTTGATCCGGTGGGTTTAATTCTGCCCTTTTTAAAATTATGATAACAGAAAATATTTCATAAATTAATTTTATAATTTTAAATATACATATTTGAATAACTTGAAAAATTAATTGATTAATTAAAGAGGGAAATCGCTTAAGGTTAATGAATTTTGGTCAGAATTAGGCCCATTGGAGCCTCAGTGGTTGGCTAAACTAGCAACTCTACCGAAACATGAAACTGGTTTCCAACCTAGAACCTGTGCTTCATGGAGTTCGGTCATCTAGTAAGAGCCACACACAAAACGTTTATTCGTCTCTCGTTCATCTCTGCATCCACTACAAATGTTTACTTCAGATCCCTCAGTATTCAGTGCTCTCAGTGACAATTCATTGTACTTTTTAAACATTATAAATATTAATTAGCTTGACTCTGATTTTAACATTTTCTTGATTTACAAACTTAAATATAACAATTCAGATTGTTTAAATTTTGATTTCAATGGTTTATAAATTAGATTATAATTATAACCATCTAAAAAATTTAATTGTAGAGTTAATATTTATATGGATACCCCTTAGTTTTATTTCTAACTTTAATATTGTCTTCCATTACATTTGATAATCCTCAAAACTTTATTATTATTTGTTATACCTTTCGAAAGTTTCTTAAGTTAAATACATAGATAGATAACCTCCCATAAGATAACCCGAAATAATAAGAAAACTTTACATAATTTACATATAAGATATTTTAAATTGTATTCTATTCATTGGCATTGTTAGTTTAATATATTATTTAAAAACAAATTTCCTTTAACTTCGCGATAACGTAATATTTTATCCACAAAATAAATTCATAGAATATTCAATTATTTAAATTAGATTCTATTATAAAATATTGGAATTTCGGTAATAATGAAAATTTCAAAATTCTTCATCTTTGCATTTTCATTAAAATCAATAAATTTAATGTTTCTAATAAAAATAGAAGGAAGGAAAATTGCAATATTTTTATAATATATTTAATAAAATATTAAAAAATATGAAAACTTTAAGAAAAATCTAAAAAAGTGTAAAAAAATATTAGAAATAAAGATTTTTTTTTGAAAATCTTAAAAATACCTAAGAAATGTAATTTACCTGATATCAAAATGGCTGCGAACATATAAAAAAAGTCTTGAAATTTATTTTCACAACCGCCCTTAAAAAGAATCACTATTAATTTTTTTTTTTAAATTTACACTCCATTTTCATTATTAAATGAACAAAAAACTAGGAAAATTTAACATTTATTAATTGAAAATTATTTAATTATTTTATTTTCGTTAAAAAGTTATTTTTATATAATTTTTATCACCAACAAGTCCGAAACGTCAATTCGCAACGTCAATTAAATTTAACTAATGAGAATGGGCGTGACTAAATTAAATTGATAAAAAAAAATTGGTGCGAAAATGATGACATTTTATTTTTGGGCGGGAAATGTGAAAAGATGTTTTGCATTTGGTACTGGAAAAATTATAAAAATTAAATGTCTCCAGGATTGTTAATTAAATAAATATTTCTAAATAAATTTTCAATAAAAAAATAATTGAAATTTTTAAATTATTCGTGTTGTTCGTGTTTTTAAAATTGTTTTAAATATAAGTGCATAGAAATTGAAAATTTTCAGGTCGTTTTTATTGTGTGGAAATAATGACAATTTATAATTTATAAAATATGAAAATGAAAAGTGTTTTTTTTTTTAATGGGATTGTGAAAATTTGTTTTAAGACTTTGTTTTTTTATGTTCATACATTTTGATTCAGTATATTTGTCATAACAGGTAAATTACATTAAATTTTACATAAATAAAATCGAAAAATTGCATAAATTTATAAGGTTATGTAGAACCTTATCTGAAGTTGATTCATAAAAACTTTAAATTATAAAATGTCGCTCCACGTATACCAGATTTTGAATTTAAACAAGTATTTACTTAAAACTAATCTGTAATTTTTAATTATTATAAGGTTATGTAATCACATTTTAGTTAGTGTATTCATACTAACCTAACTAAAGCTAATTAAAAACCTAGATGATCCTTCAATACATAAAAACCAATAACGAAATTCTTCGACTTAGATAATCCTTCGACTTTAGAAATTCTTCGACTTTACATGTATGTAAGAGTTAGTTATACATGAAAGTGGGAAATTGTAGAATTTGCGAGGTTCTGTCGCCACTATAACATAACCTAACTAAAAATATTTTAATTAGGTTAAAAAACAGAAGATTTGTAAAATTTGCATTATTAATTCAATTATCCGTAATGCAAATTAGAAAACTGCAGAATATTATTTTGCATTAATCAAATAATCACTTAATTTATTTATTTTTTAACGAAAAGTTTAAAAATTCAAATTTTTTAAATTATGCTAAAATTATGTTTAGATGTTCCCGGTTGGTTGGTTTTTTTTTCAGAATATATTTCAAATGAAAATATTTACTTATTCTTTTATAAAAAAAAATGAATATTTTAACATTTATAATCATCATCAAATGAATATATTAATAATTTAAAGAAAACTTTTAAAAAAATTCACTTGCCGCGCTCTTAAATATATAAATATTTATATAAGTCGACTAGAAAGTTTATCTTTCATTTAAAAATTGTTTTCAAGGATTTTTATGAAAATTACCATAATATAATTCATCATTCTAAATCAAATGTGGCAAATATTCATTATAAGTACATGAATTCATCAAAAAATTATTAAGGATTTCGGTCACAAAAATATTGAAGTCTTCATAAAAATTTTGTTTCTTTAATTGCGATTTCGTCTGTTGGCATATTTATGTTTTGAAAATAAATATGCTATTTTCACATAATATTGATTATTTAATTTCTAAATTATTTACCATTTAAATTTCCAATTTTCCACTAACTCACACTGCAATCCTTTATAATAAAATGTTAATTTACCATTCATACCACCGAGTAATAATTAATTTTCCAATAAAATTTATAATCTTAATTGCTAAAGTGCTTTTAGTCAGCAACAGATTAGCAATTAAGTTTATAAAATATGTAAATAAATAGTTTTTAACGATTTTTCCAAAATGTGTAAAATTTATCGGAGAACTTTCGTTAGAAACATTACAAATTTTGAAAGCAATTTTATACGTAGACAACTTTTCACATTTATACTTTTTATGAATGTGTCAAGTCCTTAAGAAATTTTGCATATGCATAAAAATGCAACAAATTTGATAATAAAATTTTATATTCGAAAATATATTTTCTTTGAATTATTTTACGACGTGTTCAGTTGACAGCACCAGCTATAAAGTTTTATTTTCTAAGCTAATATTGCTATGAAAAAGAAATAATTTAATTTGAATAAAATTATTTTTAGCTTTATTTAATTATTCTATGTAAATTTAAATACAATCTAAGCATTTCCGCTCCAATTTCCTTAATAAAGTCGGACCAGTTCAAAAAATGTTTGATTTATGTGATGTGTGGTAATAATTTTTGTTATTTGATATACTTATATTTGATTTAAAACCTCCGCCTCCCTAAACTGCAACCTAAAAGGTTCCATTGTACCTTCTCTACTAGAATTTGGTCAGTTGATACCCACTCTTCTGTAGAAGCTCTGAGTTTTCTGTGAAGACTTAGAAATCACTTACTCAGGTGTATTAGCTTTTTTCGGGCTACAGCCTCGCAATCACAGAGGATGTGTCCACAGTTTCTTCATCCTCCGAACAAAACTTCAGTCACTATTTTCTGAATTTCATAACTTGTGCAAATTATACCTAAGCGGGCAGGACCTGTGAACAGATAAATTATTATACGTAGCTTGATTTATATACAGCTCTCCATTCACAAACTCACAAACCATACATAATATATTGCTTCTGTGATTGTGAGATGGAACTGTCAAATTTATCATATTAGAGTCGCCATTAATTGTTTGATTAGTTACACTCTTTTACATCTTTTATACTTTTAACAAAAATTGAAAATTAGAAAATTGTAAATTAATTTTGATGGTAATACTCTGGACTGAAGCACATTACACACGACATTTATTTAAATGCCGAAAGTAGCGTGTAATGCAAATCCGTTTTACAATTAAATTAAATCTTAATTTCTCGTTTAATTTCATTTACTTATTTTTTACAACAAAGTTTGTTTGTGGCAATAAGTTAATTAAAAAGAGTTCAGATCTGGTTTTCGATAATCACGCAAATTAAAAACCATTTACTTAATTGCGATGCCATCAGTAGTTTTTCAACTACAATAATAACAACTAAATTACATTTAAAACTATTTAAATATACGGTGTTAGAAATTCACAATAATTGTAATAGAAACATTTGAACAAAAACAATTTATAGCTAAAATTCTGAAAGTTCTTTTAATTGGGTCAATTGAGTTCAATTTTTCCATTCAACTTTTATTAAATTTGGTATAACTAATATCGATAAATTATATTGTCTGTCTGTCTCTTGCTACATTATTCATTTTTCATATATATAATTTATGATTCATGTCCTACGTCCTACGTGCTTCACAAAACTCGGAATATGTTAAAACTGTTCTTTGTAAAAAAAATCTTAGCGATAATTAACATTAGCATTTCAAATTTAGATTGATATGGATTCACTAAACTTATTAAACTATTAAAATGTTAATTAAACAGTTGATGAAAACAGATATCAAACCTCTATGTCAGGACATGGAAAATTGTTTATATAATTCGGAATCGTTGATGCAGACCGAATAAATTGACTTAGGCTAAATTTTATGGGGATTTCGAGTTCTTTTAAATAGTGTAACAATTGTTGCCAAAAACGTATCTAGAAGACGTCAAATATAATTCGGAATATTTGACATAGAACTACTGTACTTGCCGAATTTAAGTTTTACGAGCATTAATTATATAAAGATTATTAAATATGTAGAAATGTAAAATAAAATTGATTTTAACTTAATTGTTAGTTATTCAATAACTCTTCGTAATTGCTGGTGAAAGACCTTTTTTGCTATAAATATTTATAATGAAATTTGAACATTAATGCCCACACGATGTCAGAGGGATAATATTTGTATTTGTATTTTTTGGTTATTAAACTTTTCCTTTTCATGGACTTCATTTTATGATCATTGATTTTTTACTAAAAATCATATCATAAATTTTTCGTACTACACGAAATTATCGTTTGTCGTCTTTGTTTCAGTTCTATTTTTTTGATTTCACTTTTTTTTTTGTTTTAGGTTCATGTAACTTGTAACACTAGGTAATTTTATTTTCAATGGAATCAACTAAGTAGACAAAAATTTAACAGACAAAAATTATGGTTCATTTGACAGGGGTGAGAAAAAATAATAAAAAAGACATTTGTCTTGTCCCGGCACCACCAGCCATGATTAAATTAATATTTTATGCTAGTCGCTAGAATTAATCAGTGTAAAAAAATCAAATTTTGTTGTGTCTGTATTTTTTTTGGACTTTATGTGATTTGTAGACAAATAAAATGAAATGAAGTTTTCATTTAAGGCTGAATGAGCAAAAATATTCTTATAAATTACATAAGTAAAATTAATATTAGCATAGTCTAGAATTTTGAAATTGTTTACATTATTATTTACATTTATTATTTATATTCATAGAATTAAATTTATTAAATAATTAAAAGGTTTATTACTGAAAGAACCTTTTAAGAATTTCCCTAAGCTCTAATTCGAAAATTATATATTTCTTAATGGAAAACTACTTTTGGTTGTCAGTCCTTGTACATACGTTATTCAAATTTACCATAAAATTTACACAATTATCATATGAGCAATATAAAAACTTTTATTTCATTTCTTTTTATTTCTTTAGCTCAATTTTACAAGTAATTTCACACTTTAATATTATATGGTTAAATTTTACGTATATCGACAATTTTCATGAAAATATTTTATTTTAGATTTTCTTTTTTGCTGTGCCGTCAAAAAGTTTCAAAGTTAGAAACTTTCAACCATTTTCTTTTTAAATAACGATTATAATATAAAATTGTTAGATATTTTCTAATTTTATCTGGATTTAATTTATTTTATAAGAAAATTTATAATTAATTATTATACGTTCGAAAGTTAATTGGATTTCTTCAAATTATATTATTTTATAAAGTCATTCATTAATCAGGAATCTATTTATATATAAATTGTTAATGGTTTAATTTAGCACTTCACTAATATAAAAAATTTTATTTAGAGAATTAAATAAAATATATTTTTTAGTCAAGGTTTATTAACAATTTTTTTTTTTTGCGTTTTCCATTAAATTTAATGATTTTAAAAGCCAAATAAAATTATTGAAATTTTTTGAGTATGTATTTTGAATTTTAAATAGAATAAATATTCAATATCGAAATTTTATGAACGATAATTGAAAATATAAACTCGACTAAATAAAATCGTATAATTATCACGATGATTTTTGGTGTATTTTACTTTTTTATACTGGTAACTGCTACAAAATGCCATATGGTTTCACTTTGTCTGTCAGTTCATATGTTATCAAAAGCTCAATAAGTAATTGGGGCAATTGATGAAGTTCTATGAAAAGGAATAAGTAAAACGGTTGGGTGATACAAAAACATTACAAATCTTAGATAATTCTGAAAATGAACAAAGCAAAGGCCGTGATTATATACGGGAATTGTCGAGGAGATTAAGATTGTATGGAGGAAACAATGTAAAATTTGTTATGTCATGATTATTCTTCAGTCCAATATGAAAGATTTAGAAAATTTTGTTTTTCCTTATTTAAAACGTAAAGAAAATGGTAAACTGAAGCCGACTAAAGTGATATAATTCATTAAAGAAGTGAAATATGTAGACACGCAGCGTACGACTGTAGGTTCAACGGGTTCACTAATTTGTATCCTACGTGCGAGAAATTCTCGAAGTTCTTCCCATTATTTTAAAAACAACCAATTTCCGGATTTAGAAGTGTCAGAAACTTCAAATCAATGGAATTTAAAGCTAAAAGTGAAATCCTTGATTTTTTAAACGTTATGATATTTTTAAGAACGTTATTGCTCCTCTAACTAAATAGTATTTGCATGTGGTACAAAATTGCCCTGATTTTAATGTCAAGCTAATTTTTATATTTATTTTGTACAAAAATATCCATGGATATTTGATTAGGTCTTTAATATCAAATTCAATGTTTATCCTGGCGTCCTCTGTTAATCTAAACAGTATACAATTAATAAATAAACAAATAAAAATTGAAAACCCAAAAATTTTGTAAGGATTTTTTGACTATAAAACAACTTTTCCATAAAACAAAAACAAACAAAAAAAAAAAACAATTTAATTTCCGTTCTTTTAAGGATAATTCAACCGAACCACCCGAAATAAAAAGGATTATAGAATATTAAATTTTTCATCATTTTGGTATTTGATTTCAAAATATTTTTATTCTTAACCAAATAAAATATAAATTTTGTTTTTATTTTGTTTTTCTTTCTAAATTTTCTAAAACTAGATTATGAAAATTTAATTACAACAATTTTCTAATTTAAATTTTATTATAATTTTGTTTATAATTTCTGTACGGTTCAATAAAATTACAAAATTTAATTCCATTTCCTTCCTTGCGTTCGGCATTAAAATATTTTTTTTTCAGTGAATTTTCAAAATTTTATTCCCAGTTAAATTTTTATTACGAAAAAATTTCCTTTTAGTGGAACCCAACAGAAAATTTAAGTGAATATTTTGGAAATAATTTATAAAAAGAATTTTCTTTGCAAGAAAACTTAAATGTTTACAAATTTTTGTTATTCCTTAAGGGATTTTTTTTTTTTAATATAAATATAGCAAATTTTTTGGTACCTTGGAAAAAAAGGGACTTTTTGCTGATATTTTATTAAGATAACATTTAGTGAATATATAAATTTTTTGGTCATATGAGGAGATACAATAAAATTAAATATGGAAAAATTGTTATTAGATCTCAAGGGACAATTTATTTTTAATACATAAATTTAATTTAATTTTCTTAATATTTCTGATGTAATGAAAAAATTTTATTAATAGAAATTAGATAACTGACAAGGTAAATAACAAATTTACCAAAGAAAATTGATTTATGTCAGTTTCACGCATCCTGTAAGCAGGTTAACATTTCTATGATCTATGTAGAAGTGTGTAGAATTGCAGAGCTATGAATCGTTTAAATTTTCTTTCTTGTTGTTACCTAAAGGTTTAGGTTGATTTCTAAGTAGGGCAAATGTTAACTCATTACTTCCTCACCGAATATAAAAACAAATATTTAAAAATTATGTGTCCTTGGCGCATGGCGAAAGCCAGTTCATAACCACCTGCGGTACGATAAAAAATACGTAGTACAACAGAAATAAAACAAACGACCTACTAAAACTAGGCAGATTGACAACTGTGTTCACAGGGCTCTGGTCAGTTTGCGAACACGCGGTTAAACTAGTCGTCCCATTCAATCAATCATGACGCGGAGAACTAAATTTGAAAGAAACTATATAAAGCGGCTAATTCTGGCCTGAGAAATGAAATTAATGATGACTGGTATGACTTCAAAAACTTTAGCGATCTAGCGACTAAAAAACCTACCCTACCGATATGATACTGTTTCTGAATGCAAAAAGGTTGATTTAAAGAGAGCTAATATTGGGGTCGCAGTTATGCTGTATGGGACTCGCCACTTTAACCAACCAAACAATGAAAAAATATGACCTTACTTCCAGTTTTGAGTTCCTTAATTAAAACTATTCTTAAGATTCATTGAAACCAGTTCATTTAAAATACCCAAGGGATCATTTTTTCGCTAGCTAATATAATTTAATTCTAAAAATATATATTTTCTTAGTTATAATATTCTACAAGTAAATTAATTCAAAATTTGATTTATTTCACTAAATTTATCATAATTTCATCAAAATCTTTATAAACTGCCCCTAACTCGTCAAGAAACTTAAATTGTTTTAAACATTTTTAATTATTAATTATATAATTAAACTGTTAATATTTTTAAATAATTCAATTTTAAACTTCTAAATCTCATCAATTTTATAAATTTCTGAATATTTTACATACAATTTTGTTACTAAATAACATTAAACAACGTCACTCAACTTAAGATATTTTCATATTTTCAGTATCTTACAGATTGATTATGTTTTGGTGTAAAAAAATTTTATGAATATCTATTTTTATAAATTTTTGGCATCTGATGTTAATTTTCTAAATAAATATTTAATTATATTTCCTTTGAAAAATAAACTTTTTCTTTATTTACTTCTAATTTATATTTTCACACAAGTTTTTTTATTTAATTTTAATATTTTTTTATTTTTTATTATTATTATTTTGTGTATTTGAAATATTTTTTTTTTAAATAATTGGTTTTTAACAAATTTAGTGGGTGGTTAAGGAAATTTAAGTCCAATGACCATACAGTTTTTCTTATTTTTATATATGGCAAGGCAATGACAAACTTAAATAGAATAAAATCATCAAAATTTCTTGTGAACTGTTTTTCAAATTGAAATCTTGTGATGTTAAAATTCATATTTATGAAAATAATCATAAAAAAAATATAATAATTTTTTATTTTAAATATTAAAATGAAAGATTTTTTATTTTCTAAATTATTTGATTTTTCATAAATTATTTTTAGAATTGGCAAATTTACAATTGTGAAAATTATGATGATAAAAGATACAAAATATAAATACAAAAATACGAATTTAAATTAAAATGGAATAGCTGACACGCTTAAATCTGCTTTAGAAAATTATTAATGCTAAGAATTAATTTGGAAAAACATTAATATAAAGTTTACTCTTCCTATTAGTCCCTTTATTCTGTAATGATGGTCTAAGAAAGTATCCTTTAAGCTTGTAATGATATTTTAGAAATTTCTTTATATTTGAACCCTGAACAAACTTTGAATTAAATAGAAACATTTAAATTGTTTCTTATAGCTTAACTGAAATAATAAGATTAATAGAACTAGTGTGACAAACTATTCAAGAGAGTCACAGAAGACTGCAAATCAGTTGAATAGTTTGTTTCTTTTAGGTATATTATCATTAATAATAAGGGAACTGCTACTTCTGTCTACGTTATGGCTTGATATGAAGATTAATCAAATACAGGTTCAATTCTAATCTTTCTTATTGCAGAGAATCGGTTTTTTGACAGGCTATCCTACAGCATTTTTTATGGATGATGCCAGACTTTCGATGTAATTAAGGATATATTTATTTGCAATCCAAAATCTTAATTGTTAAAAGCTATAGCAATTCCTTAATTCCAAAAGAAAGTTCAAATAATTTACAGAGAAATATCAGTAACTTATTCAGTATTTCGATAATTAATCTTCCCTTGGTTCCATGCAGTTTCTGTATTCACTTGAAATAAGTCCAAGCCTAAGGCCTAAGCTCATGGTTACCGATCAAGCAGTGCCCAGTGAGTATGCCAATTGCTGTCTTTTATTTCAAGCGTTTTAGATTGATGATTATCATTAAAAGTTGGTTGTAAATGAATAGTTAATATTAGCAGTGAACCTGTGTAATGGATATTATTAATTTACTAATGGAACAAATCAAATATTGATTGATAACATCTAAAATAATTAAAATTATTTATAGATTTATTTTAATATAATTAATATAGCCTGAGAGTCTCCGGTATGACCTTATTAAAAAATATTTTATTTATCAATTTAGGGTAAATGTAAAATAACAAATCAAAAGCAACAGAAAAATATGAATAAAATATATATAAATTTTTTTTTGGGGTCAACACCTGGTAAAAACTAAGTAAATTCCCATTCATGACAGAATAATAAAAAATAATTATTATTATTACATCATATTCCATCTATAAGTAGATCATTTCATAATGGCTTAAAATTTTCTACCATTTTAGAAAATTAATAGAGCATTGAACTTATAATTGAATCGCAATTTAAATTATATTGTCAAAGAAATAACTATAATTATTCGGTACAGTTAAATTGGCGACAGAGCTTCACATTATATTGTGAAGCTCTGTCACACTGGGTTTGGAACCACTTTAATGGATAACTAATTTTGACTAAGTTTTGAGATGCTTTCTAGTAAAACAAAGATTTTCTGATTTTTCTAGTATACTGCAATTCAAGACCGCTTTTGAGCTGGTTAGTACAGTTCTCCTAAAATGAGACTTCAATGTGAAGTGAGTTTCGGGCTTACTCTGGATCGATGCAGTTTCTGTATTCATTTCCGATAGTTCCAGTTAGCATTCCGACTGCTGCCTTGATTTCAGGCGCTATAGTTTAACGATTTTGACTAAACTAAATTTAATAATTCATTTTTATTTATTTTTTTAAATTCCGACATTTCCTTTCTAAAGTTTTCATAAATTTTTCATGGCTGATAAAACAAACATTTTGTAAATTATATTGCCACAGGTGTTTTCAAGGATTATTAATTGTAAATCCTTGATTTGGGTCACTTTTTCATTTATCCTCTTTTTTTATGGAAAAATATACAAAAAAAAATTTTTAGAAACAAATTTCTTTTGTAAATTTGCTTAATTTTGCGTTACAAAATTAAATAATAAAAATGATTAAAAAGAAAATTTTTGTTCATTCAACCATAATTGACATTTCCAATTAAAAAATAAATAGATCAATTAAAAAACACAATTTTTTTTTTCGACCAACAAAAAAAATATAATCCTCGAAATTCAAATTAGTATTAGGTTTATCAAAAGTATAATATGAAAAGGAAAATTATTGTCAAAAGACGACCCTACTCAAGATGTTTTGATCCTGGAAAATATTGGTGTGGACATTTTTAATGAAAAGGTCATCAAAAAAAAAACCTCATAACATTTTGTTATCGTAAAATGAAAAATGTTCAACAAAATATCAATTTTTTATAACCAAGTTTTGTGGTGGTTTATGTAAATCACAAAATGGTTGACCGAAATTGATAAAACATTTTCGCTCCTTAAAATATTAGTATTCAAATAGTAAATTGACGAGTGATGGTAATGAGAAAAATTTGTACATGAAATAATAAAATATTTTAAATGTGCTCCTTAAAATATGCAATTATTTATTAAATTAGAAAATATTTTTTTTTTGAAGAATCAAGCAAGTTTGAAAAAAATTGTGGAATGCTATTCAATAAATTCGCGTTGAATGCTGTGTAAATACATAGTTTTATATTGGATGGGCTACATCCATAGTTTCTATCAGTTCAGTTTAGTTTCGATTCGATTCGATACGACTGGTTAAGAAGACTGAATACATATCGATTGCAATCGATTAAATCACATATTATTTTATTTTAAACTGTCCAATTTCATTCATCTTGAGATTTCCTTCAGTTTGTTCGCAAAATTCCAATCGTTCCAAACTCTTTCAATTCGATTCGTTCCGATTCGACCTATGTGTCGACTGAATCGAGTTCTCATACAAAATATATAAAGACGACAAATTTGCACTTTACAGAACGAATCGAAACTGAATCGATCGAAACTATGTTACTCACACAAGCAATTACAATGTTCAACGTTGACGGTGACGGTGTAGTAGAAAAATGGATTTTATCAGCGCTGAAACTCGACTTTGACACATTACGTAATTGCCGAATTGCTAAAAATGTAGTAGAACACATATTTTAAGTCAAGAATTGTAGCATTAAGTAACATAAATTTAGGAAATTAGGAAACGGCAACGTTGAAAAGTTCCTTTCAACGCGTACAATGTAATTTAAAATTTTAGAGTACCGTCAACGCTCGTTGAATGAAAATCCATTGAAGAATCTAACTCTAATGGTCTGTAATGATACAAGAAGACGAAGGAGAATACCATTTTAGTACTAAACGGTTACTTTAATGGAGAGTTGATTTATCATTATTTCCAGTAAATTGTTTAATGATCGATTATTTAGTGAATACCTTTTATTAAATATTCTTACGAAATTTATATATTACACTCATCAGCACCTTGAACAGACCTTTCAATATTGTCAATATTTCATCATTTTTAATATTAATATTTTATGATTCACTTGCCCTAACGTAACGTATGCTATTTACCTTACGACCTAATAAATATTCAATATTTTCTTTTTTTTTCGTAAAATATTTATACAACTTTTTATTATTTAAGAGATCCTTCAATTTATAAAAAAAAGTAACCATCATCAAAAACCATTTGTTATTCAAACAGGATATCCTTTTGTGTTAAAAGGAAGAATGAAAAATAAATAAATAAAAAAAAAAAAAATATTTTACACTTGTAAATTTTTATGTTTTTGCTCTTAAAGTTTTCAGCTTTCCACTGCTCCTAAGTATAACTTTTCTGATATTTTTTTACATAAACTTTTTATAGGATATACACGGAAAAATCATCTAAAAACTTTTTTTTATTGATGGTGTGGTGCTGCTGTTTTGTGTTAGTGATGATCATTTTCAATATTATATATTCATAAAATTTAAATATTTTCTTTGTGAAAAGTTATAGTGGATTGTTGTGATAGAATTTTATGATTTATATTTATGGTAAAAAAGGATTTTTGTTTTAATTTCATCATATGTAACATATTTTTATGTAGAACAATCAATTTTATTTACATATTTCTTACAATATAATATTTTAAGAGTTAAATTGTCACAATAGGTTTGACGGCTGTGAAATTTACATGCAGTTTTTAACCGTGATGGTGTACTAGATAAATTTTTACTATCAATGCTAAAACACGACTTCATACATACAACATACAAAAAAGTAAGAAAACATTGAAAATTTTCTTCAAAGTGTAGAATGTAAAGTAAAAATTTATCTGGTACTATGATTCTATTTCAGCTTTTAATTAATCAATTAAAAAATATGATTTTCATGGTTCAAATTATATACTTATAATTTGATAATTTTAATTAATATGCCATCCAAATTTATTCGAAATTCAGTTCGTAAAACGAACACGGAACATGGAATCCACACCGAAATCCGAGCGATTGAGTGAAGAAAAATAAGAATAAAATTCCAAGTATTGGTAAGCCGAAATAAAAGTTAAATTTCAAGAGAAAATCGTAAAACTTTTACGTAAACTGCACAGATATCAATGTGAAAATAAAACAACTTCTATAAAGTCATCGGCAACGTAAATCGCATAAGATATCCGTGCGATAATTGTACCAAAAATTCCGAATCGTAAAATTTACTGACTGGTTGGTTGGTATACGAGGCAACTATGAAAATGTTCCAATTAAATAAACCGCATATTCATTCAATTACAAACTAGAGCTAGAGCTTAGTTTTATTTTTAAAACTCCTAAAACTATGCAATAAAAATTCAAATCTATAATTATTAATTAGATAATTTAGTTTTATTGTATATTTTATCAATTTAAATATCTATCAAATTAAGCAAATGTACAACAATCCAGCCAATTGCAATCTAATTTTAATTTAATAATTATTGGTTAATTCTGTCAAGTGAATTTTGAAAATTCTGTGGAAAATGAACTACCATTTTTTCTTTTATAATTTGATTGATTGTATATATATAAATTAAAATTATTTTTGCAAATAATCCTGTATTGTGAAATGCAATTTAGGATTTAGTATTAATATAACTTTATCTACCATTTAAATTTTATTTCTCTTTCAAATTATCCTTATCTTTTTATATTTTATTTCGAAAACGATTTGCATTGTCAAATTGAATTTAAAATTATATATTGTAATAAATAATAATTTCAAATATAATGCAAATTTCTGAGTAAAACCTTAAAAGATTTCATTCTTAAATAAATATATAAAAATAATTGAAATTGACTTTCTTATTATTTATTGTCGTATAAATATAATATCGTTATAATATTTTTATACGCAAATCAGGGATGTAAAAAAATTCCGAAAATGGAAAATGGTGAGAAAACTTAAAATTCTTATAAAAGCATTTTAGATGAAATTATTAAATGTATAATTGCTTAACAGCCTGGTAACAAAGTGTGGTAATTTAAAATCATAGCTTGACATTGACTTAAAATTGTGATTAAATATAAAATTACTTATTTACTTAACCGGAATTAAAACGTACTCATTTTGAGCCAAGTATATAACCAAATTCTATGTGTTTTTGTTTTGCGCAGAACCTCCAGCTTCCAGATAGGTTCAGCATTCTGACGTCCACCTCAAAGATTAGGTCGTACTCTTCGTCCGGGTGCAAGTCAAAGATCTTTAACGATGAATCATTTTCTTTCATTATGACGACATGCCCAAGTCAGCGCAACCACTTCCTCACTTCACTAGAAACTACTGGATTGAAGAATTGTAACAGAAAATGTTTAAAAGCAGGATCTATAATTCAATTATTGTCTGTCATACCAAAGCATATTGGAAGCCAGCCAAATTTTTAGTAAAAATTTACATCCCTGTCTACACAATTTTATATTGCTGTCAAATTCCATATCCCATGCGACATGAAATTATTCAATTTTGAATTTCTTTAGAAAAATCATAACTAATACGTTTAAAAAGTAAAAGAATTTCTTTTAAATATTATCAAAGGATATCATAATTTTATAGAGTTTATGATATAAAAAGAGATATTTTTCAATGTACGTTGTACGTATCCGTTTTTTAAATAAATTTCAAAAACATCTGCTGTTGCTGCTTTACTTATATATTTATATAAATCTTATTTAAGGATTTTGTAATTTCAATTTAATTATATAATAAAAATATATTCTCGAGTCCTTAAAAATTGTAATGTCTCTAAAGAAATTTTTTTATTTTAAATTATTTATATCCTTTCGTGGTACTTTTTAAGTACTCTTCATTCTTCTGTGGAGCAAATTTTTATCCGTTTAAGAACTGAGTATATTCTTGCATGAGTGCTCATCAAGAAACAACCATTTAATAATAATAATGATAATAATAAAAAAAAAATCTCTTTAAAAATATATTTTTACTATTATAACTCGGTGGTGTTGGTGTCACACAGCATAATCTTTTTGTGACACTATAGCACTAATTTTTATGTACTATACTAAAGTAAAATCACTAACAACGTAACAACTAAAGTGTTTTAAATGGAAAACTGGGAAAAACTATTTTACAAAACATAATACAAAATAAACAATGTAAAATAAAATAAAAAAAAGAATGTAATTGTTTTTTGAAAGTTGCTACTTGTTGATATTGTTTATAGCTTGAGGTTGGATATAGAAATGAAGTTCGTGATAGAAATAATTTTCATTGAAATAATGAAATCCTTTTCGAAAGTTAATTATAGATATACGAATTGAGAAAGCGGAAAATATTAAAATAAAAATTTTGTATGTAATTTTACATAATTTTAAACTGAAATAAATTAATTTTTAATAAATTAATTTTTAATTTAATTTCACAATTTTCGATATGATCTTTAATAATTATTGTTCCCTGTATTTAATAAAATATTTTCAATTTTAAATTGTCAAAGCCAAATCAAAAAAACTGATTTATTTTAAAATTGAAAGTGTGTCGAATCACTAATGATTCTCTAATGAATTTAATAACTTTAGCAGCACTTAACCAGCGTGTTTCCTTCAAGTTGTCCAGGAAGAAATTTACCAAAAAGCTGAATCTTGTTTGTTGAACCATGAGACACTGTCACAGTAAATGCTCCTGTGATTGCTCCTCATTACATCCTGTTCACTCTTAACCTTGCTGCAGATCTATGAGGATTGCGTGTCTTTTAGTTAAATTTTGTTTTGTTAAATTTTAAGAAATTATTTGTTTTTCTAGGAATTGAAGTTCCCTTGCATTGCAGGCCTTTCAACACCTTGGATCCAGCTGTGATCTGCTTGATTAGTTTCTAATCAATATCTTTGGACAGTAATCGAAGAAATATGTTACAAGAAAGTTTTAACGAAGAAGAAGAAAGCTAGACTAAGAGAAGTAGTTGAGGTTCATTTAATAATAAATTCCATTTATCCATATCTGAATTTCCTGAAAGCTGATTATGAAATTTCTGATAACACGTGGATAAACGGCGGAGCGTTTGTGATACTTTATTATTTAATTTTCCAAATTGATGAAAACACTGTCGTGGCATAAATAGTTGTAGTGTTTTATAAACCGTGTACTGTGATTTAATAAATGACCTATAATTATAAGGACAATACAAATATGACTTCTAAGTTAGTTAAGCTATAGTTATCCGCCAGTTGGCGATATGTCGTTAGATGGATTATTTAATTCCATTAAATGTTTAAACTGAAAATTAATAAAATATTAATTTTTAAAAAAGATACTCAATAACAATTCATATTTACATATTTATAATAATTTCAAAAATAAGATACTTAAAATATTCTCAACAATTTTATTTCTTGTTCACATCGACAATAAATAACCAAGAAAATAAAAACTTTATCGTTAAACATTTTTTCTTGTCTTGATTTTTTACAGGAGCCATGGAACCAAAGGAGAAGAAAATATTGTACAAAATCACAAGAATCTGACGATGGAAATTCAGGTAAGTTTTAAACATATAAATTTTTTCATAATCAGATTATTTATTTAAAAGAAATTATTATTAAAAAAAAAAGCATATAAAAAACAAATCTTTTTTTATATGTAAAGAATCAGGTTTCATTATTACATAAATATTATTTTTATGATTATGTTTCTGAATAAAAATTTTTTTTAAAAAAACATAAATTATATCGAAATTTATGGCAATTTCGGTGACAAAGAAAATCTTATAAAAAAAATTTACTTCAAATTTTTTTTTCTTCATAACATAAAAAAAGGAAAATTTAATTATTTTTGCCTATAGAAGAAAATATTGACAAGATTTCCTTTTTAGTATTTTGGTTTTTAATGTTAAGGATACAAAATAAAAGGATCTCTAACATTTTGGGATGTCCCTGGGTATTTGATTATTTTTAAATTGGAAATTTCAATTAATTTTTGGCGTTTGGAAAATATCAATTGAGTTAATTATGTTTTTTGGTAGATATGAGAAATTTGGTATTCAATTATATTAGAAAATCATCAGTAAATATTGGAAATTAAATTAATTTCTTTTTCCAAAGATCGTTAAACATATAACATGATTGTATAAATTAATTTTCCAATAATTGAAAAATATATTTAGAAGAAAATTGATTTATTAAATACAGATTAACAGGGTGATTATATAAATATTTTTATATAATTTCTTTCAGTTCTTAATCATAAATGTTGTTTTGAAACTTGTATTCAAGGTTTGAAGTATATTTTACTCCTGTAGAAGATGCGGGGAAGAGGAAGAAACATTAGAATACCTTTTCTGTTACTGTCCAATGTCCTGTGGTTAAGATTTAAATACTTGGAACTAATTTGTGTGACAGATATTCAAACCGTCCAAACTAACTGCGTTCATGAATGATGTGAATTGGAATAATGTGTGCTCTAGAATGTGGTTAGAATATTCTATCATGCGGAGAGTAAAACGGACCGTCATGGTCTAGCTGCGTGAAAGGTTTGTTTACCTCTCCCTCCCATCAAACCAACCAACCTACCAAATTGTGTTACTTTTTCAATGTGTAACTTATTTACATACAGACAGACATTTTTATAAAAAGTTCGATGTTCGTTGAAAGTGGCAATACTTTCCAATCTTAGAAATTCGGACAGTAAAAAATCAAAAGTTTTTTAACGTTTTTAAGCATTTTTCATTTTTATTTATGTAATTTTTCTGCTTAATTTAAATACGTTCACATTCTTTTAACATTCAAGTTAATTTACAATCTGGTACCGAATTTTATTTACTTGTAACTTGTAATTCTAAATAATATTTGATATTTATATCACCCTGTATTTGAATTGTAATATAATTTGATTTTAGTACATAAATAAAATATAATTAATCAATCAATAATCAATTCATTTAGATATTTTGTTTTTTTATTACTTTTGTCTTTGGAAAATTTAATTATTTCAATATTGCCCAGGAAAATCATAAAAAAATTATTTATATTTATTTATGTTTGTTTTCTTTATTTGTATAATTAAATTGGAAAATTTGGCCAATTTTAGTGTTACAAATTTTAGATACATTTTCATTTCTTGTATTTTCTAATTGAATTTTGTTGAATTTGATTTTCAATTATACTAAATTAAATATTTATTTCGAAGTTTTCCTGGAAAATTTTATAAATTTGAATGTTTGCAGAAAATATAATTTAATTTAATTTATTATATTAATTTGAATGTTTCTGAGATAAAGTTGGACTAAAGTTACACAAAATAAAGATTTTAAAAATATTGTGGGAATTTATATTATAACAGCTTCAATACAAAATGGCGATATTTATAATTCCCTAAACAATTTTTTGGATATTGACATTAATATAACAAAAAGTGATAAATTGATTACACATAATATTTTAGGGCCTTTACAATATTACAATATTATAACATGATAAACGTTGGCTAGCTACATTACCTTTGGGAGTTATTCATGATGGAAATATTTATATTTATATGAATATTTACGAATTTATTTATTTTGGAAATCATTAAACTACGAAGGTTTCAATTTAATTTGAAATAAAAGAAAAATTTGCTAATAAAATTCGTTTCCCTCAAATGATATTAGATTAGTTTAATGAAAATTATATAAATTTATGTAATATGTTCATCTAAAGTGTTCAGACTGTAATTAGCATATTATAAATATATAATTAGAACCACATAACATGAAAATTTCCATATAAAAGTGAATGGTGATAACATAATTATTTCCTTCCTTTGAAATTCGTAAAGTAAAAATCAATAAACTCGAAAATTTGTAATTTCTGTTAAAAATAAATGTAAAATAAAAGTAATTTATATAAATTATAACAATTTCAAATGGTGGAATTTTTGGTTAAATATCCGACAAACCTTTTAAAAGGTATAAAGATTTACGTGTTTGTACAGCATCCATGCTTTTAAAAACTGATACTTTATGTAAGCTTCATTTATAAACTGTTTATTTCCCTCGAGGATATGGCAATTTTACATTTATCCTAAAACAAAATATTTTTACCTTTTTCAGTCTAGTAAAATATAGATTTATTTTTTTCATCGGAACAACATTTCCCGAATCATACCAATACACGCTAGTGCCATTGAAAATAAAATACAGTATTTTCAAAGTAAAAATATTGATATCCTTTTTATAGTGATTCAATTATTTAAGTTTAAGTAGCAAATATAAATATCTTAATATATTAGAGTACTTAGTAATACAGGAACAATTTCAATCCTTATGGACCAAATAAATCTTTACAAAATATCCTTATAAAATTTTTAAAAACCAAAATCTTGTGTCCATTAAAATATTAGTTCATTCAATTTACAAAGATTTAATAATTAAATTTATGATGGCTCTCAAGAGAAATCCCAGTATATCTGGCGGCGAAGATGGTTTGGATCTCGAACTGTTGTAAAAAGCAAGAGTTTTGGGTTGGAAACTAATGCTCTGTTTCGTTACAGAGTTGTTGGTCTAACACCCATTGCGGTATGTATACCATGAAGGGGTAGGATGAGTACAATGGCCTTATTATTTATCATACGATCAGCATTCCATCGGATCTATCTGAAGCTGAATGAAGACTAAAATTTTACAAGGATACCAAATTTAATATTTTTCCTTAGTTATTTTTTGAATATATTATTATTATAAATAAAAAATGGTATATTAATAAAATAATAACGAAAAATTTTGCCAATTAAATTACCGAAATAAAAATCGGTATTTTATTCTTCGACTTCCTTGATTAAAATTCACATTTTTTAAACAAATTACTATCCGAATTACAATACTCGAACCAAAACCAACATTACGAAATCATTATCTGCATTAGAAGAAACACCTGGTCCTATCAATATTTCAAATTGATGAAACTTGAGTCACTTCTCAATATATATTTTCTTTATTTTCTTAAACTTCTTGTCTATTAACATTTGTTTCTTTTCGGTGATGGTAACATCAAAGTTTAATCCATTGCTGATAGTAAAATTATTTCTAAGCATGTGAAAAAGTACAACAAATCAAGCTTAAGGATAAATGATATTTTCTTTCCTTATTTATATGATAAGCCACTTATACTTAATTTCGTTGATCCAAACAAATTATCAATATTTTTCTGAGGTATCCATATTCTGGGTAATGGGAAGCTTGTATTCTAGTCTAGAGTAATGAGGATTAGATACTCGATTACTAATTAACAAAATTTTTGTATATTTCGTATTTTTATTACCATTTATATAAATTTAACGTATGGTTTAAAATCCCATATGTCACCACAAAATATTAAACGCTTCACAAAATTACTATATAGTTATATATTCCCTACAGATCAAAATCCTTTCAAAATTATTATGATTTAATAATGTTGTTACCATCATTTGTGTATTATATTTCATTAATCCACCATAAATCTCTACTAAATTTACGTGTCATAAAAATAAACCACATAAATTTTATTCAACATAATTAAATGCGGAAACATAAAACCAATAAAATTTTATTTACACTAATATCATTTTATTTATATTTATATATTTATCTGAAAAATACAATTAATCTTTGTTTTTAATATTTAAAAATTATAATTTTAATTAATACCAACGAAAAAAAAAAAAATTTTAATAAAATAAATAACAACCAACACCAAATAATTTTATTTAATTATATATTCTACAAATTACAAAGAAAGTTTCCATTTTGTTTTTTTACAATTTATCATCAAGACTGTCATAACAATCATCAGATTTACCATTATTTTTTTCATAACCATTAGACTGATTATTATTATTTCCATTATTTTCATCTAAATTAATTTTATTTGGATCATAAATTTCAAATTCTTCAAATTCAATATCATCATATTTTCGTTTTTCAATAATTTTCTTATCATTTGCAACATAATGTTTAACAATTGAATTATCTATAGAACCACAACTACCACCACCATTAATACTACTAATATCTGAATATGATGATCTACTACTAGTTGTTCTGATACCATCATTCAATTGACCTGATTTCATCATATTTCTATCATAAATAATATCTTTACTTTGACCATTCGTTATTGTATTTTGTAGTCCTTGATTATTATTGCTCATAGCAAAAATGGTTTTATGAATTCTATCTGATTTTGAATTACCATTACTAGTACTACTACTAGTATCCTTGACATTTTTATTAATATTATTATTATTGAATTTATTAACTAGAAAATTCTGTTCAATATTATTATCATTACATTTTATTATGGTCGGCTCTTCAAATATTGAAAAATCATCAATTTTTTTTATTACTGATGTTTCATTTTCATTATTCTTGTCATATTGGTTACCATCATCATCACCTAAAGGATAAATATTTTTATGATTATTTTTATTATCATTATCTTTATTTTCTTTTGCTTCCTTTACAGCTATCAAATATTTTTGACCTACTGAATTTAAATTTTCAAGAAATTCAGATTTTTTATTTGTTTTTACAATCCCATTGGTACTATCAAATTTTGTTACTGGTGTTTGGGTCATTGTAAATGCTAAATCAACATTACGATTTCGACAAATTTTATTATTATTTATTTTTGTTATATCTGATAATTCATCGGTAGCTATAATAATATTATCCTGTTGTTTAGTATGATCTGGATTTATAGATTTTTTTAATGGTCCAACTGTAATATGATTATTAACTGTGACTTGTTTTATCATATCAACAAGTGCTATTGTATTAGAAACATCTTTTACAGAAGCATCATCAATTAATTGATTATTTATTGTTAATGTTTCTAGTTCATTGTTGCGTCCAGTTTTTTCAATACATTGTGATTCAATGATTCGTGGTACTGTAGTATTATTAATAGTACCAGATTCTAAACGATTTACTAATTCTCGAACCCCGGGTTCATCAGATGATGGATTTTTATCAGTACCAATTAATTCTAAACGACTACTGCAGCTATTCGATTTGACAAGTTTAAATTGAATTCCTTCTAAAATAAAAAAAAGCATTTATTACTAAATCAATATTTTTGACAAATTTGTTTACCCATTGATTTATTACTATTTCCAAATTTTTCACGTAAATCTTTATCATCTGGACAACAATTCGGTTGACATGCATTACAAGTTAAATACTCTTTACCATGGATTTCATCAATAATTGCTTTAGCTGTTGAATTCAATTCTGGTGATCGATTATTTAATATTCTACCACCATAATATGTAATAGTTGAACCACATTCTCTAATCTTTTCAAGTACATCCTACATAGAGAAAATTTTTATTATTAAAATAAATTCTTAGTGAATTTAAAGGGTTCTTTCCTGAGAATTTATTTAAAATTCCGGTTTCCCAGGAACAAAAAAGAAATTTGGAAAACGCTACATTCTAAGTGGACCTTAAAACTATACTTAATTTAAATTAACTTACCTCACTGACATAATACGATTCACATGCTTCATCTACATCATCGTCATCAATATTCTCACCAGCTTGATCACATATATTCTCTTCACTGGAATTATATAATCCATCTACATAATTTCTCTGATTATTATTCTGATGAATTGGTCGTTGTTGTTGATGGTTGTGGTAATGACGATGTTGATTATGATTATCAATTTCATCTTTGACACGTACACGTCCATCTTCATTACATTCACATGGTGATGATAAATCACCACTTGAAATACCACTTGATAAACTTGCAGTATCCCATTTTCTTAGATTACAACTATTATTATTACCAGTTCCATTACCATCAAATGATGTGTCTATAGTTAAATATCTTAAACGTCGTTTATTACTATTATTATCACCACCATTACAATTCGATTCAATTTTTCCATTATTTTCATTGCTCTCGTTAAATTTACATCGATTATCATCACCACCATTTTCACAATGATTCTTTTTTACATTTGGTATATAATCTTCGAAGAATTTTCTTACATTACGTACTGTATCTGGATTTGGTAATTCCTCTTCTAATAATTCACGATTCACACGAACTGGATGATAAAAAAAATGATGTTTTGTTTGTATACCTTTATTTGATGATGATGATGTTGTTGCTGGTGATGATGTTGCTGTTTCTGTTGAACCACCCGTAATTTTACAATTTACTTTGTATTTTGATTTATTTGAATTTGTTAATAATGATGATGGTTTTTCAATTTTTGTACGGACTGGTTCAATAATAACAACATTATTATTTGTTAATAATTCTTGAAAACTATAATCTTGTAAATATTGAATTAGCCCATCAAATTGTGCTTCTTTTTTACTACGTGTCAATATATTATTACGAAATAAATTTGATTTTATTACTTTATATCGAACATGATCAAATTCTGAATTATCTAAATTATGTGCTTTAACAAGTGTTGCTTGTTTATCACCATTCAATTTAACAATTTCAATTGTTGGTGAAAATTTTTGTAAATTTATTGTTGATGATGATTTTTTCATTACATTTATTTCATCCTTAATGCAATTTTCATTTGTAATTTCTATATTATCAATATTTTTTTGTTCATTTTTATTATAAATTTTTTCATTTTCTTCATCATTTTTATCAATATTTTTGAAATTTTCTTTATCTTGTATCAATTTGGACCAATAACATCTGACGGAATCAACTTTTTCTAAAAATTCTTTTTCATCATTTTTAATTACAATTTTGTTATTATCAATATCATTATCATTTTTATGATTATTATCGTCCTGAGATTGTTTCTTTGAATCAATAACATGTAAAATTTGTGGTCGAGACATTTTATCCTTAATTGTATTTACAATATCATTTGAATAAACTTGAACTGGATGTGCTTTAAATATATCAATTTTACTATTTTTTGTTGTAATTATTTTTTTTGATTTTTTTGAATTTTCAATTATTTCTTTTAAAAATTTAATTTTCTTTGGTTTATTTTCATTAATTGTTTTATTTTCATTAATTTTATATGAAATTTCTTCTTTTTTACAATTATTTTTTTCATATAAATTTAAATTTATCTTTGGTTTTTCTATATTTGTTAATTTTTGTATTGTTGTTTCATTAATTTTATTTGTATCAATTGTTTTATATTCATTACATTGATATTTTATATTAATTTCATTAAAATTTTCATCATTATCTGATGATATTAAATCATTTTCATTTAATATAATAACACTTTCAATTGAATCCTCTTCAATAATATTATTTTCGGTATCAGTAACAATAATATGAAATTGTCCAGCACCAGGAAAATTTTCAGTTTTTTCATTCAAATTAAATTGTGATTGGAAATTTTCAATATTATTATTATTATTATTGTTTTCAATCAATAAAGTTTCATTATTTTGTACATTTAATTCAATAAAACTTTCTTCAATATTAATAATTTCTTCTTCAAATTCTTTACGTACACTTGTTTCGATTTCAATGCAAGGAATTTCACGTTGTTTTTCACAATCTTCACTCAATACCGAGATATTTTCGTCAATAGATGGCGCTGTTGGTGGCAGAGGTGGTGGTGGTGGAATTGTTGGCAATATTAATGTTGTTGATGATATATTTGATATTATATCTTCTTCAATTTCATTAAATTCACGTTGTCTGGCTCTTTTATGGGCACGTCCAAAACGTTTTATTGAATCATAAATTGCAGTTGATGTTATTGTAGAATTAGATGAATTATTGATATCCTGATAACATTGATTCTCTTCGGAATATTGATGATTAGTATTATTATTATTATTATATAATAAATCACTAATATGATAATGATTTTCTTGATAATATTGTTTTGAATTATCACGAACACGATTATTTAAATTATATGATGAACGTAATTTAGCATCAATACGTTCTGATACCTTTAAACTTTGTCCAATATTTATATCTGGCAAACTATAATATTGATTATCAATTAAATTTGGCCGTACTGTATCAATTATATGAATATCATTTGTTTTAAGGACTTTCGACGATGTCGATATATATGTTAAATGTTCAAGGACACCACGTTTTGTTGTTGTCGCATAATCAGAAAAACGTTTCAGTTTCTTTTCGACAGCTTGTAAAATTTTTGGTTTTGTTATTATCGTTGAACTATCATTTTTTCTTACTTGACTATACAATTGATCAATTGATTCTATTGACGTTTTCTGTTCTTTAACTATTGGTATTATTTCGGTTTTGATTTTTGATTGTTGTTCTTCGTGACAATAATTATTATCTTCAATTGAAATCCGTAGTTTCGATAATGTTTCTATCGGTTCGTCTTCTACACCAATTTTAATTTCTTCAATTATTGTTTCTTCAGATGAACTTTCCTCAGACGATAAATAAACTGAATCATAAGCAATAAATGTTTTATCAATTAATTCTTCTTTCTTTAATGTTCCACCTTTTTTACAATCTTCATCAGTTTTATGATTTTCATTTAATTCTTCATTCAAATTTATTTCTTCTTCATTTAAATTAATCTCTACAAATGAATTTTCATAATTTTTCAATTCTTTTTCGATTATTATTTTACTATTTCGTTCTTCAATTTCAAGTTCATCTGTATTTGAACAACTATCAGTTTGATATTCAGAGTTACTAGTTGTTGTTTCTGGGAATGTACTACTTTGACTATTCTCGTTATTTATTTCAATTTCTAAATTATATAATTTACCATTTACAATTGTTGTACCACCACTAATTGAAGATGTTTTTGCTGTTGATGTATTGATTGTTTTCGAATTGTTTCCTAATCGTCGACTATTATTATTACTATTACAATTTATATATTGATGATGATGATGATGTAATAATCGGCTGTCGTGACTATGATAACTTTGATTACTTTGATGTAATGAATTTTTAAAATAATCAGAATTAATACTCTCTAAATCACTTTTATCATTTTGTTGTTGCTGCCATAATAATGATGATGATGCTGATGATGAATTGTTGATTTTAACTTTTTCTAAACGTTTTAAATTTGTATAATATTCGTCAGATTCACGTGGTGTTGTATTTGTATCGGATGTTAAAGATGTTTCAATACCACTTCCGGCACTATCAACTTCAATAAATTCTCGACGATGATTTTGATTATTATTATTATGATGATGTTTATGAATTTGTTGATTATTCTGATTAGATCTACAACAACAACAATAAAAAAAAATTTAGTTAAAAAATGGTAAAAAAAAACATTATTAAAAACAAATTATGAATAGTAAAATATCATAAAAACCGACGAGAAGGTTCTCTTAATCAATAGTGTGTGATGCATACAAAATGAGCTTGTAGTTTTTTATGTTTATTTTTATGTTTTTTCATTTTATCTTATTTTCATTGTTATTTCTTCTGTAAGAAGTTAATTATCTACAAAACGCTTTAAGTCGAATTGCAAAAAAAAAATGTGTTTATTATTATTAGATTTATTTAAGTAAATTGTCTGGTCATTTGGGTATTCCAGGCTATCGTAAGGAATTACAAATTAAAAATTTAAATTAGTGACATTTAAAGAACTGATAACATTGTAAATCAGACATTCCAAATATCGAACAGAAATTTCCAAAAAAACTGGTAATTCTATCAAGAATCAAAAATATTATCTACGTCTAGCTCGTGAATTGTACTGTCAAAATTAGGTTGCAGTGGTTTGTGTATTCAATTATAAATATATCTTTAAAAAAAAAACAGAAATAATTTTGAAATCTTCTTAATTTCTTTACAATTTCAATGACAAAACTTTGTAAAATTTATTGCATTATTACAAACCCTCAATTTTGCACATCTACATTATAATTTTACCTTAAATTACTACTTGTTTTCAAGTTCAAACTAATTTATAAAGTGTTAAAATATTTCTATCATTCATTTTTTTTTTTTAAGCTAATATCATAAAATGCTTAAAATTATCATATGACTTTTTCACGTTTGTTGAATCTGTTGCTGACTTGACCTTGTTGAATCTTGTAATTATGATTTGCGGCTTAATATCTTTTTAAAATTCTCCAGTAATGCATAACAATTTAAATCGTTTTTTTATATTCACGTTTTAAATAGATAAAAACTACAAATTTTGCGGGAGGATTTGTATTTTTCATGGTTCAGATGATTTTTATATAACATAATCTGACTTTTGAGATGTCGTCGTAACATTTAAATTGTGTAACAAAAATGTTGAAGGTTTGGAAAAATTAAAAAATAAATTAGTAGTACAAGTTTATTGAGATTGTAGTATAACTAATTTGATTAGTTTAATGATCCGATAGTACAACTCATTTTATTAGTTTAGTAAATGTGGAAACAATTTACGATTGTGACACTTTTCAATGACATTGATTACTGCTATTTAATTCGACTATAATTAGCTATATTCAAAAGTTTTTTCGGTGTTAAAAGTAATAATTTGCAAATATTTTAATATTTTTCAATTTATTAGTAGATAGATTCAAATTGTTATTATCATTGCCAAGTGAAGTTTTCGAAGCAAATGGTGTCCTGTAAATATAGCACATTCTAATTATGGCATTAATTAAAATTTTAGTTTAATGTGGTTTCCAGGACATATAGGAATTGGAGGAAATGAAGAGGCAGAACGCCTTGCAAAAATTGGCTCAAATACAAAACTTATTGGACCAGAGTAAATCAAGAGGACATACACCAAAAACTCATTTTATACAGATGGATTGAAAAGAGTAAAAAAATCAACTGGAACAGACTACCAGAACTTTCATCCTAGGCTTATTTAAGTCTACATATTAAGTTATAGGACAAGGGTCTATAAATACATAATAGATCAACAAGGTCTCAGTGCTTTCTTACGTTCCCCAACTCTCCAGTTTTAAACAGAAACATTCATTAAAAAAAAGACTAATTGGGACTTGTGAATAATGTAAATAACAATTAATTAATTATAATTACAAAAAAACTATATAATTTACATATTCCGTCAGCAATTATTGTTGATATTGATTTATCGTTAATAATTTAAATTGTCACGCAAATTAAATTTGTTAACATTTTCGTTTGATCTTTGATTAAAGGTTAATGATTGAAATTACTCATACGGATAGCCTCAATTTTAAATAAAGTTCAAACTTTAATGTTCATTTTATCTGGTAATAATGAATCATTAGAAATAATCACAACATTTCAAAAGTTATAAAAAAATGGTTTAAATTAATGTTTAATGACGAAATTATAGATTTTTTATTTCTTTCAATTCTAAAACTTTTATAATTTCTATCCAATTTTCACTAAAATATTCAAAAAAAAGTTTAATATTTCAATTAAATATATTTCTAAAGTCTATAATTTTCTACTGTTCTATACTTTTCTAAAATAATTTCTTTAATTACTTTTTAATATAATCCTTCCTGGGATGTGGTTGTATATTAAATTCTCATAATAAATTTTATACTCTACAATCGTCAATTAAATTATAAATTCAAACTTTTTAAGTAAACTTTAATAGAATTTTAACCAATTGCCACATAAAAGTTTTCTTTACAAACAAACCCAAACAAAAATCAATTAAAAAACTTACCGTTCTCGACCTAAACTTCTATTAACTAATTTGGCTCTTGGTATCAGCTGTGAACGTTTTGAACTTTTCACCGAATTTAATTGGATATCATTAAAATTTTCCTCACGAATAACAGCTAAACTTCGTGTTCTCCTTAAACTACAGGATTCATTATCAAATTCAAATTGTTGTAATTGTTGTGATTGTGATTTTTCATTATAAATTTCATCATCATCTAAATTTAAATTGGAAAAAATTCAATAAATTTTTCTTATTTTGTAATAAATTAAAATCTTCTTTTTTTTACCATATCCGTTTATACTGTAATCATAATCCTTTTCCGGTTCAATACGTGAATAATATTCATGAAATTCTAAATTATTTGAATCTAATGAACGGCTTGATCTTAAACGATAATGTTGATTATTATTATTATTATTATTATTTTGATGATTATGATGATTAGATTTTGTTGATGATGATGATGTTTGTTTAATTGTTGCTAAATCTAAATGTGATATTGATTTTTGCCTCCACCCGGATCCTCGATCTGGTCCTTTATGATTATAAATAGAATTATGTTCCAATCGGACACGGTCAACGTGATTATAACTAAATTCAGCAGTTCTGAAAGTTAAATTCGAAATTTTTTTGTTATTATTATGTTAAATAAAATCAAAAAGTGTTGATAATTTGATTTGTAAATTTTTGGATATATTTCAGACGAATTTCATTAAAATTACTCTAATTTGTGGAATCAACAAAAATATTTAATGATAAACAGGTGACCATTTAAAAAAGTATTAAATAACATTTTTTGGTATTTGAGAACAAATTTAATTAGCAAGTTAAATTTATGTGGAAAATATGAAAAATCAACATTATCATAACAAAATATGTAATAAATGAAGCTGAAAATTGTTTTGTTATAAATAATTTTGTCAACAATTCTACGATAAATTCAATTATTGTAAAAATCAATAAAATATTAAGCTGTACTTTGAATATTATCAAAGTTAATTATCAGAATATTATTTGCATATTTTATATAAACAATTATTCGAATTTATTTCAAAGAACTGTCACAAAATCTATTAAACTTTGATCCCAAATTAAAGTGTTAATTGATATACGGACAGACAAATGAACCAATTGGAAAATAAATTACAAAATTTTACCAAGCAATGCTATCTAGAAGATGCAACAATTACTCAAGAATATGTGCAGCTCTAACTCTATTACGTATATAGAAAATAAGTTCCTTATCGAACGTTTTTAACAAAATTAAAATGTTATTTCAAAATTATATAAAAATTTCAATTTGTTTCTAATATTTTCTCGTTTATATTCTACAAAACTTTCATGAATTGTGGTTGAAGGTGATTCAATATAACAATTCTCATGTTTCAATTCATCTTTATTACTTTTATTTAAGATCCTTTAAATTTATTTTCTCAAGTATAAATCAATAAATTTTGTAATAATGTTCAGTGAATTGGAAAATTTTTATTTCGAATTTGATCAACAAGAAATGAAAAACTTATCTGCAAGGTTAAAAAGTCAATATTTTTCAAAAATGTGAAATAATCAAATCCCAAAAAAAAATTGTTTCCATCTCGTATACCTGACAAAAAAATCTGTTAAATATTTTATTTCTTGTTATATGATTCCTAATGCTGCCCATACATTATACAACATGTATAATCAAGTTGTATCATGAACTTTCGTTGATGCTTCTGTAGCCAAAATGATAATTCTTGACGTTATTATGCCAAAATGTTGACCAATATTTTTTATTGATTAAAACAATATTTATTGATATAATAATTTTTCATCGAACTTTTATTCGAAATTTTTTTTGCTATTTGACAGTTTCCTGAAAAATTTTATTCGAAATTTTTTTGATATTTGACAGTTTCCTGAAAAATCAAAACCAAAATCCTTTTTTTCATGTTTTTTTATAATTCCACAAAAATAATAAAAGAAAGTTTTGATGATTGTAATTTGTTGTAAACCAAGTTGGAACTTTAAAAACCAGTTGAAAACCAGGTGGTACAGTGTATGGGCAGCTTTAAAAAAGGTAAAATTCCCTAGCTTTATATAGTTAAGCTTCGTGTATAAAGTTAAATCTGAAATCTTACTGGACAAAAATCAATATCTTTCAGGTGATTTAGTTTCCCAGCAAGTGGAATGGTAAATAGATTTACAAAATTTTCGCAGAAAATGTTGAAATTTATTAAAATTGTTCTTTGGGGTATAATATATTTTTCAAAATATAATTCCACAAAAAATACAAAAATCATTTAGCAAAAATCTTTCCTCTCATTTACTATTAATTCGTTGGATTGTTTTGCTGGTGAAATGGATTTTGTAACGTGATCTTTCATTAATAATTTTTGCCAGAATTTTATATAAAATTTTAACCAGAAAAAAATCGTAATTTAATTTTATTTTATCACCTCGAGACTAATCAATAAAATACTTGATTTTTTGTTGATTCATTTCGTATATTTTATATAATTTATAAATTAAATGATAAATATTTTTTAATCTTATCATATTTCCTCATTCATTAATAAAGTTTCGCAGCATATTTTATGTTTTATCATGAAATTGATGCATAGAATGATTAAAGTTTATTATCAGAAGAAAACAATTAATTAAAAATAAAATAAAAATATTTATAATTAAAAAGAATAATAACAAAAATAAATATAGCTTCAGTAACACGCAATCGACTATAAACTATCAATTTTCTAAGAACAGCAAATGATGGTCAATCATAAAATCACTTAAGTTTTATCTGTTCGTAGAAACTTTTTAACCTTCGCAAAAATACAAAATTTCCGTCTACTAAAAACTAATTGTAATATTAAGAATTATAAAGTTTTGAAGTTTGAAGTTCTCTAATTCGGAATTATTGATTATAATTATAAATATTTATGTATGAAATATGTAATTAAAGAGTTCATATTATAACAGATCTTGACATTGACATGTAAAATTGATTTAAAATACCTGTTAATATTTTATAGGAATGCAAAATATTCCATAATCATAAATTGCCATAAGGTAAAAAAATATGGAGTGCATATAGTTAGGTAGCAAAAACATAATAATAATTATAAAAACAGATGAATAATTAATTCTTATTAACTGTACAGAGTATACCACCAGTGGCGAACAAAATAGAATCACAAGCTCTATATATAAGTATCCAGAGGTGTCCCATTTCATCAAGGTGGAAAGGCTCCAATGGGCAGGCTACGTTCAGTGTATACCAGATATTCAAGAAGACCATTTGGAAAGCCCGCAAGCCGCAAGGTTGGTTGAAGCAGTTCAGAAACAGTTCAGATGGTGCCAGAAACTTGTTTAGGAACTAGAATTGAAAGTCGTCTGTATTAGACTGGGATATATGGCGAAGTGATATGGTTAAAGATATGATTCGATTTGGGATGTGAAAGCTGAACAAGATGAATTGTCACGATGTACATTCCTTCTTCTTTAGCTTTCACATCCTAAATCGACTAATATAGTTTATTTATTCCATTTCTTGTACTATCTAATATATAGTTTAGCGAAACGTTTTGAGTTAAGCAATGGCTTATTATTTTGGAATTACCTGACAGCAGTAGGTGACACCACGCTTTACAAACTAAATAACGAACTAGCTTTTGACAGCTGCCTATAGGCAGTTTACCATAGTAAACATTAAATTTATTTGATGATTATATTGCCGCAGTCCTATCCATTTTGTGTAGCCTACATGGGTAATTCGAGATACAAAAGAAATGGATTGTAATCAGAACAACACTCGCAGTCTTCAATCTGTATACTCTGTGCATTCCTAAAAACACAATTTAAATAGATTTCACTCTGTAACTTATCGATTTATTTTTTGTAAGTATTTTACTTTTCACCCTAACCCATTTTGTAAACAGGAAGGAAAATTGTGAAAAATAACTTCTGAAATTATTTTTTTTCTACAGAGATAAAATTCCTTATAGGATATCCGAAAATTTACCATAAGTTGGCATATATAAGTCAGGTGTGACTGTTATTATTATTCAAATGCTCAAAAAAAAGTGTATATATGTAAATAACATAAGATAAAAATACTTTTACATATATAATTACAACAAAAACAAAATTTAACCCTCACCTCGTAATTATAATGAAATAAATTTTATTTATTTTGTATGTTTTACATTATCTTTTTAAATTATGTTTTTATATATGTTTCGTTACTATAATTAGCATAAATATTTATGTGAGTATTTGTACAACAGTACTAAATTGTGTAATATAAGTATTCAATGTCATATCCTTAAATATTTTATTTGTATGTGATATTAGTACTAGTAGACATATTTTTAATAGTAAATTTTACTTTTTAATAGTAAATTTACAAATACTATTAACCTTTTTAAATAGGTTAATAGTATTTGTTGTAAATTGGTACTGGTACTTTAAATATAGTATATTAGTATATTTATATTGGTACTTTCTTCAGTACTGTAAGAAAATATTTAAGAGTTATTTAAAATACTAAAAGAAATTCATTTTTTATATTTATACGTGTACTTCTGCCAATTATTGATATAGTACTTGAAGAGTACCTATATCCCAAATTGAACTTATGTTAAATCTCATTAATTTATCTAAACCAACATTAATTTTCAATTAAATTTAATAATTGTATATAACAATTTTTGAATCTACAGTACCAATTTCAAAATGTTCTAATTATATTAGTACTAAATTGTTAGTAGTACATTTTTAGGGTAAAGTTAAATAAATATAGTACTTCTATTTATAGTATATTTTGAGAATTAAATGAGTTAAATGAATACATTCAAAAATGACGACAATTTATCGAAAAGTTGCCGGCAGTACTTAAAGTGGTACCACTTTAACTACTCTCATAATATTTCTATTTGTTTCGATTTTTTTATATTTCAAAGCAGTACCGCGGCAAAATGTAATATGAAATTTGTTTTTTATTATTCCGGGCTAATAAATCAATCTTTCTATTCAGTCTGTCCTCTATAGTTACACAAACCAACTTAAATAAACAAAAATTTATAATATTTACTTATATCATGTTCAATTCTCAGATTCTCATATTTCTTATCAGAGCCTAATGACAAACAAACGAAAAAAAAAACTATTCAATTTTTCTTAGGGCCTGAATTGTGGTGAAATAGAAAGCGAGTATACTTATAAAAAAAACTTCTTTTATTTTTAACATTTATTTTTATTATATCAATTTTGTTTTTCATTCTTTTTAAGGATTAATGTTTCTTGGGTAGTTTATTTTTCGGTACAAAAAAAAGTTCTTAAAATTACTAATTTTTTAGCTTGTTGTTTTGTGTTTGGAGCTTTGTAACAACAAAAAAATGAAACAAGTTTTTAGAGAAGTTATTAAGTTTTTGTAATTCTTTTTTAAGATTTTTTTTTATAAATATATTTTAGTAGTTTTTTGTTGTTCATGGCTTAAGTTTAGATTGTTGACATGCTTTTAACATAATTATTTGTCATCATTTTGTGAAAATTATCAAAGCACGAATATATTAAAGTTTATTATATTAAAATTAACAACTTTTTTTATTTATTTATAAATATTTATATATAGTTTAATATGTGTAAATAATTTGAATAAATATAATCAAATCAAATAAATAATGCTTTTAAAGATGAACCTGCCAATTGAGATGAACAATTTTATGATTCTTAATTAAATAATTTGATTAATTATCTTATGTTGCACATGATTTCATTTCCACTATATTATCTCTATAACTATAACAATATTTAGTTCGAAATTGAAAAATTTGCAAGATAAACAGCAGCGAAACCTGAATTGTACATAACCGTGGAGCTCGTAACTCAATGGAGCCAACAAAATTTTAAAATATAGCAATAAATTTTGATTTGTGTGTACAATTTTTGCAAGGGCACCAAAATTATCATTTTCTATGACTATAGCCAAAAAATTAAAATATCGATCTATAAAACAAAATATTAAAATAAATGTTTCGCAAAAAATTAAGCCAGATAAGCTAAAAAAACATTTTGCATTTTCTCTCTAATTATTCAGGAATTTGTTTACACATTTTTTCCTATTAAATATAGAAATAAAAAATGTGAAAAACGAAATTATGAAAAAATAAATTTACTAGGAATTTTACTTTACTTTTGATTAGAATCATTTAAAAAAAAAAACTTAAGAATTTTCATCCAAAAGATAAAATATTTGTAAAGGAAACATAAAACGTGCTTCGATGAATAATTTGAATTAAAGATTTCTTTTTGAGAATTAGTCTTTTTACTAAATTATATTACAAAATCAAATTCGAATTGATTTTTAGAGCTTAAAATAGTTTTCTTTTATAATTAATTATTCTAAATTTTCACAATTGTTATTTATAAAATTAATTTCATTAAATTTTTTATTGGAGCAAAATGTTTTTTGAGGTGAACACGTAATCCAAACATCACGCAAATTTATGCTTAAAGTACTAATAAATTGCCTATAATTACTCACTTTAAATTATATTTAAACTTCTAGTAAATCGAAATTTTTTATTATATGTAAGATTATTGGGTAACAATCGTTAGGGTAAAATTATTTATTATAATATTTGAAAATTTAATCGAAAAAATAATGAATTTTACAAATGAATTCGTAAATTTTTCATCCAATTCAAAATTATGACTAAATTTTGTTTTGACGTTAATAATTATAAAAACAAAATTTATTTACGTCAAATAGCAAATTAACTTGTTTTATAATATATTAAAATTAATAGAAAAAAAAAATATGAAAATAAAAACAATTCAACATTTTTAATTGCCAATTAACTTTGAATAAAAAGAAAGTAAAAAGACTTGAAATAATGACTTTTCATAATCGTATATGAAAATTAATTTTCACATCTATATACAAAATTCAATAAATTTTAGTATCGTTTTTTTAAATTTTTTTGGTGTTCATAACGTAATTAAAGCATTTAAATTTTAATACGCTTTCCCAATGTCCGAAATATATAATAAAAACATTAAAAATATAATTCAAAATTTTCGATCAAGTGATAAATTCTCAACCCCCCCACATAACTTTTCCC
The DNA here is from genome assembly GCA_963920725.1 of Rhamphomyia laevipes. Lineage (NCBI taxonomy): Eukaryota > Metazoa > Arthropoda > Insecta > Diptera > Empididae > Rhamphomyia > Rhamphomyia laevipes. Next base: position 1,908,092 of record OY987255.1, read on the forward strand.
CCTCAAAATTTATCTTCTTCCATCATGCATGTAAAAATAAAAAAATTAATAAGGCAAAAAAACAATTGTTTTATTAAGGGGTCAGGGGTATAGAAGGTACTGAAAGGTGTGCAAAAATAAAAAGTTCAATTTGTAAAGCACTTGAATTTTGTGATTTTTTTTGTTTTTGTAAATATGTTTGTTATTATATTATAATGAGAAAAAAACAAAATGAAAAACTTTAATTTTGCATTTTAATTTTCTAGTCACGAGATAAATTAATTGAATGGAAACAAAAGGTTTAGTTGAATAGTTTCCGATTTGTAGCCCTTTTACGTAAAAATTAGAATTTCAAAAGTATTATAAAAATTTCGGTTAATTTTTTCAATGTTATTTAAAAGAAATTGTTACGATCTCTTATATTTTCATTTTTAATGACACTTTTATAACATCAAAACGTCAATTACACATAATTGGACTGTGTGTAGATAAACATGACGAAGAAACAGTGTAAACATTATGTGGCTGTGTAACGTTGATGTATTGACGACTTCAAACGACCATGTTGTCAGTTTTTCGCAAATATGCACTGTTTCTGTAATAGTACCGACTTGATCAATGTAGAATAATTAGCAGTGATATTCTGACAATAAGCTAATTAATGTTTAGAATTGTAGTGGTTCACTCGTACCCTCTAAACCTTACAAAAATATTTTTAGAACATAAGATTAAATATAAAATCTAATTCTAAATTTAACAAAGTCTCTCGTACCTCAAGAAATTTTAATAAACCTCTTCTTAAATCACTTAAAAGTATCCTTTCACAAAGTATTCTCATCATAAATCAATATTTTAGTTTCCAATTCATTTTCTATATTACATTCGCTACACCATGACCGGGAAACTAATAAATTAATTAATCTTATGTAATTATTGCACTTACGGGCTTTTGTAATACAATTTTTATTTTATACATATTTCAATGGTTTTCAAATTTCTCATGTGATTTTTTGAAATGATAATTTATAAAATTGATTTGTTAATCATAAGATATGGAAACAGATTTTCATATGTTGTTCATATAGGAGAAAACCAATTACAATTTTATTATTACATTTTTACGAACCTTTTCAACTGTAACTCATTAAAGCTTAATTTTATTATAATGATTTCGAATATTTCCAACAATTATTTTTAGTTCAAAATTTATAAATTTATATTTTTAAACATTTTTTTTTTTATGTTTTTTGTTAAATATTTTCAACAATAAATTTGCTTTTAAAAAAATAATATTATTCATAAATTTCGTAATATGTTATAATTTTTCATTTCACTGCTCTCATGTTTGTCACTTTTTTGTCATATCGCGATTACACTTTTTATTTTATTTATTTTGGCAATTTTTCAAAGTTATGTTAAGAGGTAAAAAAAACTAAATTTAATTTTTATCTTTCCCCGAAAAACACAAAAAAAAATCTTTTTAGAGGGCTTTAAACTTTGGTGGAAACTTTTTTTTTTTTTTTTGGAAAAACTTGAAAATTCGGATGACTGCACAAACGCCCTTTGATTGTAATCACACAATAATAAATTAAATTGTAATTTATGCTAATATTTAGCGGTTTTGCATGACAGCATCAAGAAATATATTTTAATAATTTTTTTTTATTATATTTTAATGATTTTAAATTATTTCACGTGCTTTTTTTAAGTTTAAAAGTCTTTATAGATATGTTGGGAACAACAACGTTGCGTTCCCATTCGCAGTATTTTAAGTACTGAATAAATGCGCGCTGGTTTATAATCTTTTTTCCTATATAAAACGCTAGAGTAAGAGTAAATATAAAAAACCAAATAAACAGAAACTTTATTGGAGTTTGTCAGCTGTGTATAAAATATAAAGTTTTGTGTGATTGTTGTTAAACAATCAAAATTATTTGTTACTGTAGTAGCACCGTTTTTAACAGATACAAATCTGTATGGAAATATCCCCCTAAATTTATATATATCAGTAACTATATAAATATCTGATGGTGTGATTGTACGCGAGAAACAGAGTAGTGAAAAATATTATTTTCATTATTATAACGTTTGACAAAATATAACTAAAAAATGTATTAACTTTATTACCATGGTAATACTCTCGCCACTATGCAACGGAAACGCGCTGAAAACCATAAACGTTGAAATCGAATGAACAAAACAGCACCGCTTCATCTACTCTCGTATATGTTTCAACTTTTGTTTATACATTTCAAATCGATTTCATGGCAAACCGTACCAGCGAGAGTATGTTAGGGTTAGTCTTATTAGTTGAAATTCATGTTACTGAACAAGAAGTCTCAGAGATAATAATTATATAATGTCATTTTAGAAAATGGTTCTTTTTCTGATATAAATTTGACGTTTCTGAAAGTTTAAAAGGAAAATCGTAAAAAAACTTAACTTTTTGACACAAATTTGACGTTTCAGCAGAAACTATATTTTTTATAAATAATAATTCTGTGAAATGTATTACAATTATCTTACTACATTTAGGTATAAAGCGACTTTCCAACATTTCTGTATAACTCAAAGAGACACCTCGCAAATTCCGTAATTAAATTCTACGGAAAAGTCACTAAAGCAGCTATTCTGCTTCATCAAAAACTTGGTCAGTGACGAATAATTGGAAAAGAAATCATAATAAGACAAATTGCTGCAGTGATTAGGATTATCTGTGTCCCACACCCTAACTCTAAACCTAAACCTAAAGAGCTTTTTAATGTCAGTTAAATTTGATAGCAAATCAAATAATCATAATTCTTCAATCAAACGTCAAATTTTACTGGTATTTATATAAATTGACTTTAGTCATTAGTTGCAGAAATTATTCTGTCAAATAAACGTCAAAATTCGGCATTTTCTCTACATACAGTGACATTTACTTTGTCAGAAACTTTCATTTGCTCATGTTTTAGTATAATTTCTGTGATAAATCTCGACAGTGTGTTTGTATTTACGTTGTTTTGTTATTAAGCAAGTGTTTTTTTATTTAACTTTTATTTTTTACTTGAATATTTATTATCGTTTAAATTAATTTTTTTTTTCTATTTTTATAGTTGTTGAAAAATCACAAAATTATAATATCTTTTTTATGTTATCTATATAAAATTATGAGGTAAGCTGTCGGTCGTAATTAAATTAATAACATTAAAATCAACATAATTATTATTATTATTATTGTGTCAATTTAAATGTAATAAAGATTTTCACTAAATTTACATTTTATGACGAATTAGTTTAAAATTATTATACATACAATTTTTGAGTTGCTTTTAGTTCAAGGTGGATAAAATTTATATGGTTTATGATTTAAATGACAAATTATTACTTTGAAATATTAGTCAGAGGCGGTATTAATCCAATTATGATAATTATTTTACACTATAATATTAGGGATAAATATATAATTTTAATACAATTGAGGGACTAACTGTTACCTGTAACAGTTTTTGTATACTTCAGACCTTGAAAATTTTGATGATTTGTTAGAGGAAAATCAATCAATTGCATAAATTCAATTCAAAATTTATTTATGGTAATAAGGAAATTAATTTTTGGTAACATAAAATAGAAAATTTGATGAAATGTTCAATGAAGTATTAATAAAGACATTTTAAATTATGAATAATGAAGTCTTAGGTGAGGTTATGTTAAGAAGGGTGTGTGAAGATCAATGCTCATCTCGCATCACGAAAGATTCGATTAATACATTGTGATCTGTGTGTCAGATTTCAAAAATAATCACTAATCCTTTCAAAATTTCTGATTATCCTTATGAAGAGAACAATTCTCCACAGAAGTAGTGTTGATTGAAAGAGCTGACCAACCGTGCGCAACTACATCACCGTCTTCGAGAATTAGTCATCAGGTCATCACTAATTATAATATTATTAATTTCATAAAAATAAAATTATCTAATCCGAATTATAATTAAATAATTTAGATTAGATTAAATTTTTGTGAATTTTCAAATATGATGAAATGATAAACTTAAATTTTGGGTCCAATTTTTTATTAATTAAAATTTGAATTGAAAAATGATTTAAAATAGTTGGGGCAATTAATATTAAAAATTTCAAATTAAATTTATTGAAATAATATACAATAATACAATATAAAATAGTCATTAACCTTGCATGTTTCCGAGAATTTTTTGAATTTATGGAATCATATTGCATCGCTAATTCTGAGGACAAATAAAATTATATTGTCCAACAGAAATATACGAGCTCAATGGCAAAATATAATGGAAAACCATTTTAAAGTCTAGTAGATTCGCTGGGTAAACAATTCGAAGGAAAGTGGATCGCCATTATAGAAAATTTACAAATTCAAATCAACTAAAATGCTACTTCTCATTAATGCTAAATTGAAAACCAATCCAGCCTCAAACTTGCTACATCTTCAATCCTAAACGAAGATTAAATATTTCACTGTATTTGAGAAATACTGTAATTTGATACAATTCTTTAGAAGACAATGAATTTTATTGTAAACTCTAATAATTTAATCCTGAGGTCGTATACAAACAAAAACTAAAAATTCCTGTTGAAAACATAAACTCAGTTAAAATCTGATAGTAATTTTGTATATGAGATTCATGCCATGCCGGATATATCAGAATCGATTATACACTAGCACAGGAAGTTATTTACTCCAAAGCTGGTATGGCAAACAATAGATTTTAACGCTCATATTTTTTATGTATATGTAATAATATCTAACTGTTTATGCGCGATTTACGCCGCCAACAAACAAGGGGAATAATATTCTAATAAGAACCACCGTGATAGGTTTTTTGTTCTAAAAAAAAGGGATCTGGTGATGAGCATTTACAAAAAATTCCCGCATGAAATCACATCAAGAAATCTGGTGGTGGTTGGTATATTGTTTAATATTATTAACTATTTTAATAATTTTTGATTAATTTTTATTTCGTTTTTTTGTATATATTAAAATGCATTAAAAATATTTTTTATGATCGCAAAATTTATAATAGATTCTTTTTATATATCCGGCAATTATGGAGGAAAAATGACGGAATTTATTTGAATAAATAAATCAGCTAATTTAAAGTTCAAGAACAGAACGAATAGAAAATATTTATTATTAAATTATATAAAAACAGAAAGTTATAAACAGTGCCATACTTAGAATTTATAGATATAGAATATTAGATAATTTTCTAGATTATTTTTTCCTTGTTCACCACACTTGGGATCATAGAAGTTTCGTGATATGTTATTGCAATTTGGACCTATTACGTTTACATAAATTCCAAACTATAAGTTTTTTTATAGTGAAGAAAATTTTTATTGCAAGAATCTAATAGCTTTCTTAATAGTGAAACATTTGTTGTCAAAGGAAATGGTCTGAACTCTGAACATTTTAGAATATTTCCCAATCTTCCAAATTACATTATGACAAATTTTTATTACTTTGGTACTCATTTAAGCTGTATCAACTTAGAGCGACATCGTTGCCGCGGTTTATAGTTGAAACCGATAAATCATAGCAAAACATTTGATTCTGCCGAAATAGAATTTTTAAAATTAAATTGGAATTGTCAACTCATGCATCAGAGCTTAGAACACAAATCGGAAATTTTAACCTAAATGATCTAATTCATCTATAATATCCATCTTTTGTGTTCAGGACCTCGAGGATAAAAAATTCTGCGTTTTTTTCGAATGAAAACAATAGCAAACGCAAGCAGGAACTGCGTGCGATTTTATCGATCTATGTTGCGTTTATAGTCCTTTTCAATATCTATATCTAGTGTAGACTTTATTAAGCTAAGGATGTTTGAGAGTTTCAGTTCTTCGGTGTTGAGGAAACCATTTCCTAGAAAATATTGTCTTCTTTTTCTGATTGCATTCCAGAGAATATTTTCTGTCATACAATCCTTCACTTAAATAGTAATAAAAAATCTTCCATGTTAGCTTAATTATAAATTAATATTTGTAAGAATTATTTCCAATTTAAGAAATTCTCAAAAAATTGGCTGCACTGTATTAGTTTTCGAACCACCGGGCTAACTACTGATTCGATTGACTTGAGGAGTTGGTAAGGTTCCCGGTCAGAGATCTGCTAAAGTTTGTTAAAAATGCAGGGTGGTTTGAAGACCAATAGTGGGGAAGATTGTTGTTATTTAAGGGAATATCTATGTCTATGGGCCAACTAGTGGCGTAGTGTTAGTGATAATCCCCTCCTTACTAACTAACTAACTATTAGTTTTCGAACAAGTTTAACATAAACTGAAACCAAAACAAAACTTAATATAGAAAATTGTTGTCTTTTAGTAAGTTACACAAAATTAGATAAATTATTATTTTACACAAATAATTTTAATAAAATCTCTTTAAATTTTGGTTTTAGTTAAATTTTTGTTATAAACAAATAAATAAAATTATCTTTTAAAAATATTTGTTGAGATTTTTTTTTCTTATCTAATCGAAAAATTTAAATTTATGAAGATTTCTTTCTTATATTTACTCGTATAAAAAGGTAAAATTTTCTATACTTTTATGTAAACCTAACATAAAATTTGTATTTTCATAGAATTTCCTAAAAAATATCATTACTATAAAAAGATAATTTTCTAATAAATTATTTTTTGGGGTGTGGATATTTACATAAAAAAAAAAAAAATATTTTTTGTTTAAAGAGAAATATAATAAAAAATATTTTTAAAAGGCCATCATAACAAAAAAAAGGGTTGAAAATTTAAAAAAAAAAACTTTGTTTAATTAGTTCAAAATGATAAGATAAAGAAATTTTTTTTTGAATTTTTTTTTTTTTTATCCTTATTCACTCCGCTTGGGAGCATAGGGCTTCAGTGCAGATCTTCCACCTATATCTGTACTTAAAGTTTCAGTAATCATTTTTTTTTTTTTTAATTCACCATGTAGATGATTAGTCTACAGTGGTATATCCTAGACGATGGGGCTGCCATCTTTACGTTACTAGGAGTAACGTCCTGAGTGAAGAAGTCCAGAACCACAATTGGTATTTTTTGCCTCAGGAGTATTCGAATTGTGGCTGGAGTCTGTTTCTTTATCATAGTTCTGCGTTTGACTCCTAGGTGGCGTTACTGGTTATTTGTTTGATTTTCAGAACCAACCCTATTTTCTTATGACAGCTTTCTGTTGTTATGACATTGATGTTGATGTCATCAGCTGACAGCGAATTAGTTTAAACCGCGTGTTTGTATGAAAATTACCTGTAGCTATATACACAGGTAATTTTCCCTTGAATAATCGCAGTTTTTTTTCCGCGGATTTGAACCGAGGACCCCACCGGTGATACTATACTGCTCAATCCGCTGACGATTGAGCTACCGATGAATTCTCAAAAAATTGGCTGCACTGTATTAGTTTTCGAACCACCGGGCTAACTACTGATTCGATTGACTTGAGGAGTTGGTAAGGTTCCCGGTCAGAGATCTGCTAAAGTTTGTTAAAAATGCAGGGTGGTTTGAAGACCAATAGTGGGGAAGATTGTTGTTATTTAAGGGAATATCTATGTCTATGGGCCAACTAGTGGCGTAGTGTTAGTGATAATCCCCTCCTTACTAACTAACTAACTATTAGTTTTCGAACAAGTTTAACATAAACTGAAACCAAAACAAAACTTAATATAGAAAATTGTTGTCTTTTAGTAAGTTACACAAAATTAGATAAATTATTATTTTACACAAATAATTTTAATAAAATCTCTTTAAATTTTGGTTTTAGTTAAATTTTTGTTATAAACAAATAAATAAAATTATCTTTTAAAAATATTTGTTGAGATTTTTTTTTCTTATCTAATCGAAAAATTTAAATTTATGAAGATTTCTTTCTTATATTTACTCGTATAAAAAGGTAAAATTTTCTATACTTTTATGTAAACCTAACATAAAATTTGTATTTTCATAGAATTTCCTAAAAAATATCATTACTATAAAAAGATAATTTTCTAATAAATTATTTTTTGGGGTGTGGATATTTACATAAAAAAAAAAAAAATATTTTTTGTTTAAAGAGAAATATAATAAAAAATATTTTTAAAAGGCCATCATAACAAAAAAAAGGGTTGAAAATTTAAAAAAAAAAACTTTGTTTAATTAGTTCAAAATGATAAGATAAAGAAATTTTTTTTTGAATATTTAAAAGCAATTAAGATTTTAAAAAGAAAGATGAAAGATTTATATAAAAAGAATTCTGTATTGTTCTCAGTTCCCAGTAGATCAGTTTAAATATCATGGGCACGTGCAGTAATTTGTTGATAAAAAGCATGACCGAGAAAATTCCTTCACAAATTCTTAAATCTTTCATTTGTAAAAACTAGGATAATTTAATTAAGATATCGACTTTTAATTGAGTAATCTATTAAAAGTACAACATAAAAGAAACGTAAATAATAATTTTCTGAAATCCATGTCAGAGTAGGCAGAATACAACACTTCAACATTTGGACTAAATGTAATGGTTTTTACAGAACCGAATACCGGAATAAACAGGATTATTTACCTGTATATTCACTGATCATATTCTTTCTAATCAGGACGCATACATGAAGATTAGGTTTAACTGAAACCTCAATTTGTAGATGATATGTGGAAGAGGAGAAAACACTAGAAAACCTTGTCTGTTACTTTTCGATTTCAACCTCCTCTATTACTGGTCGATATAAACGACTTCAACACTTGGAACACCATTTTATTAAACGAAATGGATAATGTGGGCTGGTTGATACCATCCAGACTAAAAGTGAATTGGAATGATGTGCTATAGGGCAGAATAAACCATTATCCAGAGAGTTCAACTAACTCTCGAGATTTAGGTACGTAGAAGATTTTGTTATTCCTCCAACCCTTCAAACCAATCAAGAGTAACTGACATGAATAAGTTGGATACTTCCTTGATTATATCTTTGACAAATGATATAAAGAAGGAATTTCGGAGAATTCAAGATGAAAACTAACTTCATCGAACCAAAAAGCGTCGGAATTCCCCATATTTCGGAAATAAAACGCGTAAACTAACAGTGGAATTACTTCGATTAAAGAATTTTTATGATATAGAATAGAAGCAAACCGAGAAAAGAAGGTTATACCAAGATAATTTCTAAAATTTAATTAACGTATAATCACTTACCTAGTGGTTTATAAAGAAAAAGAAAATATCGATTTTATTTAATTTAATGACAAAAACAGATTCAAACCACAAAAATATAAAAAAAACGTAATTATAATTATAATATTTTAGAACTCTATAATTAATTTTTCATAAAATAACATTTTAAAATCTTTTGAAATTCTGTTTATGCTCTAATTTTATATAAATATCTAAAAAATACTGTCAAAAAATATAATTGGAAATATTTTAGATCTGTTAAAATGCTTTTAGCACGTCCACAATTTTATAATAAAATTTTGTTTACTTTTTTTCATTTATTTCAAATATACATAAATAAATATTTTTCTTTCGTTTTCGGAATTTAAAATGTTAAGCAAATATAGAAGCTATTGAAATATAGAAGCTCTGCAGAAATTTATCTCGAGGATATTAAAGAATTAAAATTTTAATGCAGTCATAATTTTAATTTATGATTTTATATTTTACCAAATTTTCATTACAATTATTGAAATGTAAATAATTGTAGAATATTAAATCATGATTGGCTGCGGTGCATTGAGCTGACATTATTTATTTTGTATTTATTAAATATTTTGGTATTCGAAATTTTAATTAGAAATTTAAAATTCCTATTTAAATATTTTAATGTTCACTCGCAAATGGTGTTAAAAAAATATAAATAATTCAATTTTCGAGAATTTTAAAGTTAATAGCAAATTTAATTCACAAAAATATGATCATACATGCACTCGTATCAGATTATAAACTCTTTTTTGATTACACTACACATACGATGATTCGGACTTGATATGTGTCACGATCATCACATCAAAACTGAATATTAGTAATCGAGTATCTAATCCTCATCAATCTCAGACCCAAGCTCCATCTTCTCGTAACCAAGAAAATGGGGCCCGAAAAAGTGACCGATAATTTGTTTGGATCAGCGAAAACAAGCATAAGGAGAGATAATGTTAGTATTTTATGTTAAAGAGAAACATATATATAGAGAGAAATTATCTTTTTATCCTTATGCTTGATTTCTTGCACTTTCTCACATGCTGAGAAATATTTTACTATCCGCAATGGATTAAGCTCTGATGTTTCCACCACCGAAAACAAAGCAGATATTACTAGATTAGACACTTACTGCTTAATACAAACAGTTAAATAAATTAAATAAATAAAATAAAAAATAAATATATAAAAATTAAAGCAACAAAACATTAAACTTTGAATTAACAAGCTACCACTTACATAGGGCTTCACAATTCTGAAAAAAAGCTACTACTTCTCTATGTCGTCACCTGCTAATTCAAATCATTAAAAAATTAAAAAAAGTAAAATTGTTAGAACTAAAGTAGTTCTAAAACTATAAGTATATAAAAATAAAAATAATTCACTAAGGAAGAAATGAAATATCGTACCAGCGTCAAAAACCAAACAAATTAACAAGTTACCACTAGTTTTGGGCTTCGCAATTCTGTAAAGAACGCTACTACTTCCCTCCACTGTCACCTGATAATTTGGGGCTTAAAATTTTAAATGAAAAATAAAATAAAAAAAATAAAAAAGCGTGCTAGATTGCAATTAGCAGTTTGTAATACTCAAAAATCATGAAAAAAACCATTCGTCAAAATAAATATTAAATAAATGTATAAAAACAAACAAATTAAAAAGGTTACCACTAGCTTCAGGCTTCATCGATCTAGGAAGAACGCTACTACTTCCCTCCACTGTCACCCATTAATTTGAGGCTTTGAAAATTATCAATTAAATATATAATAATAAATCATGCGAATTGCAAACAGCATTTAGTTACAAAAATTAAAATTCATGAAATCGGAAATCTATATATATATTTACTATATATTTATCTTTTTATTTTAAACATAAAAATAACATAAACATACTTACAATTTAAGTAAACATATAATATAGATTTTCATATAACACATATAAGACAAATACATAAATACGTAAATTAACAGGTTACCACTAGCTTTAGGCTTCACAGTTCTGAAAAGAACGTTACTTTCCTTCTGCTGTCACCTGTTAATTCGAAGAAATAAAAAAAATTCAAATTAAAGCATGCTAAAAGCAGTTAGTCATAAATCATGCAAGAACCACTTGTCAAGTTATTAACACAAATATAAATTTACATAAAATACAAAAAATATACATAAATATTTCATTCACTCTTTAATAACTTTTTAAGTTGAAGTTTGCTATAGTTAAAATCAAACTTGTCAGCACTATTATTAACTGCACGAAGCATTCTGGTAATAGGCTCGTTTTTCCCGTAATCGGTACGATGAAATTGTAACTTAAACAGCGCTACAGATCTCAGTGAACGTACATTAATATTAAAACTCATACGATCTAAAATAAAAGGAGATTCGATCATGCCAGAAATAACTTGATGTACAAATACTATGTCAGCTATTTCCCGTCGCCTTTCTAGAGTTTGAAGATCAATAAGTTTGAGGCGGTCGACATATGGCGGTAAGTTGTATGAATCGACCCAAGGAAGCCCACGAAGAGCAAACCTTACAAATCTTCGCTGGACCGATTCAATCCTTTGGATATGTACCTGTTGATATGGAGACCAGACCTGGCAGGCATATTCAAGAATTGGTCTTACAAACGTCATATAAAGCGTCCTAGTGACATAAGGGTCAGAAAACTCTTTTGACCAACGTTTAACGAAACCTAGCATAGAATTAGCCCTACTAACTAAATTATCAAAATGTAAGTGAAAGTTTAATTCACTATCACAAAGAACACCTAAATCCCGAATAGCCTCAACTCTAGGAACCAGTTCCCCGTTTAAATAATAATGACGAGGTGGTTGACGTATGCGTTTACGAGAAAATGTAATACTTTGGCATTTATTAACGTTAAGCTCCAGATGGTTCTTAGAGCACCAAAGCGTAAAGTTATTTAAATCATCCTGAAGGACGTAACTATCCTGAAGGAATGTAACGATAGTAGTTCAATATTTTCTTCTGGGACGTCACCTGCTGCATGGTTAGTTAGCCCTTTCAAAATTATACTTTTTTGAAAAGTAGTTGTTCTATTTATTAGCAAGCATAATTTTTGATAGAATTAGTGCTTAGTTTTTGAAACCTGACATTGGGATCAAAATGGATATAACGAGATTTCTTGTAATGCGTGTTGATTCTACTCATTCCCTACCACACTATTTTACACATTTATTACTACGAATTTCTGACGTTTCCATTGTGGTTTGTGGCTTGTTTACGTTGGTAACATTTGGTCTGTAAAAAGGATTTACTATAAGTAATAATAATATTAAAAATATATTTTATCAGGGGTAGCACAACGAATACTTGGTACATTTGTGGCCTAATATTAGAGTTTTTAATATACAAAAAGTTCTTCTGCATTTTACCATCCCTAAAATTGAAAAATTACATTTAGTCTAGCCAGATTATAAATTATTCTTTTGCAATTTCAAGATTTCCTTAATATTTTGATGACTTCAATTCCCCAAAGCACTTTAACACTAAATAATAAATTTATTCTTTACCATCACTTAAAAGTGTTAATATCTTTCATATTCATAAAGATGAATTTTTAAATTAAATTATGAAATGGTAGTTCAAATTTCATATAAACTATTTGAACATAAATTTCTTATGATTTTCTTAATATCATTTTCTATTTATATTAATGTCCTTCAAATTTTGAATAATTGAATTTATGTTTGCATTATGTCTTTTAGTATAATTTACACTTTTGAACTAAAACGAAAATTTTAATTACATCAAATATAAATTTAATTAAAAATTGCATAAATTTAAAGTTGTTAATTTAAAAAAAAAAAAGTTGTTGGAACTATTAAAAATAATTTCAAATTAAATTTAATTTCTTATGATGTAAAATTGGTTAATAAAAAAAATGTTTGGTTGACTTAATTACACTTGGCCAGATAAAAAATTTATAAATGCAATTATAAAATTATTTTTGTTATTTATTCGGACTAAAATTACATAAATTTTTTATTTTTATATTTTCAGGTAAATTGACGTTTTTTAAGTTTTGAAACCAATTAGCAAAAATTTAAAGCGAAATGGTATGTAAAATAATTTTGTATATATAAATACTTAATCTTTTATATCGGAAATTATGAGCGTTATTAACCTAAATTATGAATGGATAAATAATTAATCAAAAGTTGATTATTAAAATATATGTTTTGAATATTACATATATAATTAATCTGAAAATTAGTTATAGATTTAACTTTCTAATAACGCTGATTAAAGTCTTACTTTGTTATGATTTAATTATATTCTCATTCGAAACTTAACAACAAATTTACATTTTGTATTGAACTTTAATGTCAATAGCAAAAGACGAACCATAAAAATTCAACGTTTAATGGCATATGTAAATTTCCTGGTATATTACCAAGAATCAATGCTTTGTAAAATTAGTGAAATTCAACTATTACAAATTCCAATTGCCAAGAGTTAAATATTTATGTACTATTAATGAAATTGAAGAGAAGCATTATTTATTGCTCTTAGAAACCACGAATTAAACTATCTTAATGTATTAGTAATTGAGCTTCTAAATCACAATTTATCCAAAACAGATAGTTTGATATCATCGAAAACGGTCAAATTGGAGCTTTTGTGGAAGCCAATTACCTGTATGGACTAGTGAGAAGAAGCAGAAAGATAGGTATCATATAATTAGTAAGAGGATATCCATTTTTTTAAGCTCGATCTCAACGCACTTTCTCAACATCCGCAGAAAATTTATCACCATCCGCAATGAATTAAACATTGTACACATAGACATACAGATTAATTAATGATTAGCAACAACTTACTTAGCACAAGCAATATACATTTTTAGAAACATAATGAAATGATACGAAGGCACTAATTAGATTTCACTAAATACAAAGAATTAAACTAATTAACTATTACAATATTAAGATTGGAAGAAAACTTGAAGTTCGCTTCAAAAAATATATGCATTAATAATCGTACAAAAATCATAAAACCGTGAATCAATACGTAACGTTTTACTTCGGTCTTCTCTGTTCTGAAAAGAACGCTACCGATACTACTATACCTTTAGCCGTCATCTCTAGATTCAGTATGAATGCTTTTGTTACTTATCTAACGTTACGAGGTGAATCTAAAAAACTACAAGTAACTCCTTTTTAGTGTCGGCTTCACGCAAGTGAGTGGTACCAAAATTGTACTAAAGAGTTAATTGAAATCTTGAACAGGTTGTCCAAGTCTCTCCACTTTCCCAACCAACTATCTAACAACAAAATTTTGACTTGCCCTTCCCGCCTAGCCAGTTGAATTGTGCTATATTGTGAATTGTGAATTATGACACGGATAAGCTCTTTAAGCTTGTTTTATATTTCCGTCGATTTTTGTCTGCGACAGACAAGATTCAATTTTTCCGCAAACCGATTTACATTTTGGCTTCAGGTATTTACACACATATTAAAAACAATGTTTTAGCTGTCAAAATTAAAATCAATTTTTATATACAAACGTGTTCGTATTTGTGTCCGCCGCTCGTACGGTCTTATTTTCGATTGATTGAATTCCAAATCGGTGGAAATGTAAAACTTTAATGATTAATTTATGTGACCACTGACACCTTATTGACAATAATTGGCAATTAAATTTATTTAATAATCTGTCCATTTCCATTATCGCACTCATTTAAAACTATTTACAACAAAATTGCAAAGTGTTTCTTTTAACGATAATATTCTAAGCGCCGCCATTAAAAGTATTTTTTAAATGATTACATTTATTTTAAAGATATTTTTAAGAAACTTATTTAAATTATTTCATAAATTTTCATTTTCTGTTTTAATCTTTTGTGCAGAAAGAAAAAATTGGCGACAACAATTTTTTGACATTTGTGAATTCTCTTAATTTATCATAAAATGAAAATCAATTCCCAGTCGATTTTCAATTTAAAAGATTTTTTTTTCTTTATGTTTACATTAAAGCATTAAAAATTTTCAAAACCCCTAGAGTTTTTCACAGAATATATAAAAAGAAAATATATTTCAAAATTCTTTGGAAAATAGCCAGAAAATTGAAATGTTTCTGTTAGAGAAGTATTTGATTTATTGCCCTACCCATAAAGACAAGATTTAATCTTGGACATAAAAATATATTAAAATAACCTAGAAAAAAAATACTGAAAAATATTAAATTTGATAAAATTAATTTATACAATAAAATTTATAAAATGGTTTGCCAAAAATAAAGAAAAATGTTCAAAAAATTGTTAAAAAATAGTTCAAAAATATTTTTTTTTTTATAGAATGTTTGAAAATCCTTTCCGGAATTTTGGTAAACCACTGGCAATGTTGCCTTTGTTTCGTTGTTATGTATAATTGGTATTTTATTGGAAACAAATTCGGTATATAATATGAATAAATAAAAAAGGATTAAATAAAACCCCAAATTGAGTGAATAATTTTAGCACCTGTGATCCTGTGAACCAACTAAATAACAGAATGAGCCATAACGAAAAAAATAAAAACAACAGAAATTGTGAAAATAATGACTTATTTTAGGGAAATTTAGAAAAGGTTTAACAAAATTTTCACAACAAAAATAGGCAGTTTTTTTTTCTCTATGTAATTAAGGGAAGCAATTTGGATTTTATAAAAAAAAGGGTTAAATTTATTTTTATAGTTAGTGTGCTGAAAATTTAAATAAAATTCATAATAAAAAATGTTTTTTTTTAGGCAATTAATTATGTTTAAGTGGTTATTCGACAAATGATAGAGCAAAGAATTAGGTTCAAAATGAGAAAATAAATTAAAAAAGATTTATGAGATTTAAAAGTTACAAGGAGCAGGAAATTTATAAACTAAACTTTTGTTAAGCTGAATTATTAATAGTTCACTGTCGTAATAAATTACGAAATTATACAGCAATTACATTCGTATGGAAAGAATTATTATCAAAATTAAATTTAAGATTTCTTACTCGCGAAAGGATTGTCTTCTCGTTCTTAACGAACTATCCAACAAAAACATTGTCACACAAATTTGAGTGGCTGGCCACTCTAATATTCAGGGAAATAAAACAGAGGATCTTCTGGCCAGACCGGGTTTTGGCAACTGTTTTGCAATAACCAATTTTGCAATAACTGAAAATAAACACGATTTAGCCAATAAACGTCACACTTCCTACATGCCCAGAAAGTGGATCAAAACAATCTCAATTAATTAACTTCTAGCGATTTTAATGATAATTCTACCATAACCATTTCACCCACCATTAATATTCAAGTTTAATTCTTAAAAAGGAAATATAACTACAAAATTATGAATTCAGGTAACCTTTTAGGTAATTAACTCGCCCTCCTATTGAGTAATTAAATCGTGGTTCTGTAATTTCTTATAGTTCATAAATATCATCAGTAACAATCCACTTAAAATTAATTTAAATTAAACTTTTGAAAAACATCATAAAATTGAATAATTAAAAAAAAAAAATTGTATTTTTAGTTAATTAAAAAGTAAATATAAAATATTTTTGTGATGGTGTACATTAAAATTAACATAATATTTAACATAAAAAAGATTTATTGTTTCTCTGCAATATTTACTTTCACTTTCATTTAAAATGTAATCACATATTTCAGTTTTTTTTATCTTGAAAGAAGTGTTTTTTATGTATGCGATTACTATTTCTTAATAGACACTTAATCTATGAAAGTTCAACTTTTGAAGGAGTTTAGTTTAAAAAAGCAGATCAAATTTAGTACTCATAAAAATTATGCATTTATGTTTGATGAGTGATGAGTTTAGAAAACGAAATTTGAATTTTATATGTAAATAAATTGAAGAACAATGTAATAAAATCAGAACTTTGACTTACTAATATAATTATAGTCTTTAGTTAGGTTAAGGTTAGGTTATAGTAGCGGCAAAGTCGTACATATCTCAAACTGGGTCCAACTTTTATGAATAATTAACTCTAAATTTATTGAGGTGCTTGCTAGTAAATCGAAGAATTTCTTAATTGCAGCAAACAGGAGTTGTTTTCTTCTAATTCGGAAACTCTTTCAGAACTGGGTAGTACGGATCTCCTAGAATTAGTTTTCTACCGAATACCGGGCAGTGGCATAGGAGCTGTTCTAGGGAGTTACAACATGTCCTGAAAAGCAGCAGTTTATACATTGATCACTTGGGATACCCAGTGCTGATGCCCATTCCTGTCTTGCAATGCAAACACGATAGGATGAGTATCGCTTTCGAAACTTTATTTACTTTATATGTAGATAACTCTTTCCAGCGCTTTTTTGACTGCGTTGGAGTCTTATGCTCATAGTCTTAGTAAGATAGTAAATATTTGAAATTTTTGTTATTGCCACAATTATTCGGTTACAAATTCTAAACATTTTATCAAAATACTTTTAAAATTGCGATAAAGACTATAATTTAAGGTCAACGACAACCCTAATAATAAAACTCAGCTTAAATTATGAATTTTTTAAACTATCAAATTAAAGATTTACATATTTTTACATGTTTTGGTATTTGGTTGAAATGTTTAATTTATTCAACTACCAAAAAAGTAAATTATGAAGAAGAAAAGTCAGCTTCTTTTGAATTTGTTAAGAAAGTCGAAAAATAAGATCTATAAATTTTCCCTATTCAAATTTGGCTATGAAACCAGTACAGTTCAACTAATATTTATCATATTTATTATTTTGTTTTTTGAATTTAATTTTCATCCAATACGCTTTAAAATAAGATTTTTTATAATATAAGAAAATAATTTATTCGCCCAGCCCATTAACAGTCAAGAAAATAACTAGGAAAATAAATTGAATGCGAAATTGCCCATAAAACCAATTAATGTTAATCTTATTTGCGATATTCCGGATAGCTTAACCGTGTCATTGTCAATTCGATACAAATAATGAATAATCTAGGTGAGATAGTTGACTTCTATTTGAAAAACTTTACATTACTTTACCTAAATTTTCCAGTTAAGCCGGTGGTATTAAAATTTAACAAAATTGTTTAAACATTTTCAAGATTTACAATCATTTATACCGAAAAATCGATAATTTCTATACACAGATAAAATATCATCGAGGACGTGTCGTATTAAAATTCAAATTCCAAACCTCCCAGCATCCACAAAAATAATTTCTTTTTGGAAAATTACAACCTTTTTTAAATTTACAAGAAGTTAAAAAAATAAATAACTTTTTCCTTTTATTAACGTGTCAAAAATGTAGAAATGAAAATGGAAACACATTTTCTAATAAAATGTATAATAAATTTTTTAAAAGGCAAAATAAACTTTGCCAAGTTCATCATGATGTCCTTTAATATCAAAGAATTCCTTTTTGAATATGGTATAAATAATGATAATCAGATGCCAAGTAGTCATAGTTGTTATGAATGAAATTTATAATTATTTCGTTTTTTTTTTTTTTTTTGTAAAAAGTCTATCGACCTCCCGGGATTTACATATTTTTTTTATAATTTACAAAATTTTACCTTTTAGATAGTATAGAAAAATTACATAAACATATAAAATTATGTTAAGGATTAAGAAACATTTACATAAAATGTTAAGCATACAAGTACAAATCATTTTAAAAAAAAAGTTCTTTTATCACTCGTCCTCTCTCTGATGTTTACCTAATAAACCTAATTTAGACAGTTCATATTTAGAATTGTTGTTACAGGGGGTAATCGTTACAGAATTTTATGTTAATTGCTAAACATACAATTTGTATAGTCGGAAATTATATAAATTCTGATATTTGCTAAATTATATGTTTGGGATTACGCATTTGAAAATATTATTGTATGAAACAATCATGAGTAAAGTATTTTATATTTACAAAACAGGGTAAAAAAATTAAAGGATTCGTCTTCAAATAATTAAAATATACTTATACAAAAGAGACTCGTACAGCGATTATTTTTAATAACTCCTAGTAGGAAAATTATGTAATTGTATAATGACAATAAATTAAAATGTGCATAAATTTTAAAATAAAGAAAAAGGATTTTTTTTGTACTAGTATAAACTGAGAGAAAATGTTGAAAGCTGAACCCTCTTCTCACGTGACCAGCTGACTTTGATAAATCCACCTAGTGCCGTTCAGAAATTTCATATCTAGATTGGTAAGATTGTTGAATTTATGCGTTCCACCAATTGGCCAGCGTCCCGTATACACAGATATTGATCTGGATGTGTACGTTCGGGATAGCTTTAGTAAATTTTCAGTTTTCTCTCTTACGTCCGTGATTACTTTTCCACTATATTTTGATTTTCAGAATCTTTGTTCGGACTTCAAATTTCTAATTGAATATAATTTTTTACTGCGCCCAACAAAATTATTGCAGCAGGATAGGTAATTCAAAGATGGTCCATCTAAAAAACGAGCTATGGAAATGTTTGGAATGAATAGGAGTCTGGTGGGCTTCTTCACAGGACACTGGAATTTTAAAAATATATCTACACAAACTATCGGTAGACTAAGTGTACAGATTTTAGTGAAGATGTGGGCGGAATACATACTAGCGCAAAAATGGCTACGATTTTTCAGTAGTCACATAATTACACCCTAAGAATCGTGGTCCCTGGCACTATACAATTACTGTACAATTTTATGTACATTACGGTCTGGCCAGTGTTGCATTATCAGAATAGGCAAATCACAATGATCCTCTCTACAAAATCAAATCTAATCTTAACATTTTTATTAATTTTTTCAGTTATTACTTTCAAATTTATTTCAGTGTAATAATAAAAATTATTTTTAATTATGATTTAATTTCTTGTTACTTTTAACTAATTAAATTTGAATTATATTTATTTAAAAAAAAAAAGTAGGAACTGATTTAAACTGTGATTTAATTTGAATATTAATGAAATTTATTAAATTAAATAATTGGCTTTCATATTAATATCGTACGATTGTATAAATAAATTTACGACTCGTTTGAGAAATAAAATGATCATCAAAAAACAAAATAATCATCATTTTATTCAAATAATCATAATTTTATTCAAATCACTATTTGTAAGTTTTTATAACGCGTTACGATTTTCAATAAAATCCTTGAATTTATAAAATATTTTTGATTTAATATTAAAAAATATTGCCAACTATTAAATATTTTCCTAAATGGAATAAATGCAATCCTTTTATACTGATTGCATTCAATCCATTTATCGAAAACATCCTTTTTAAACCAAAAAAAAATGAACATTACATCAATTACATAACATGGCACTGCAAATAATCTCATAAAAAGCACTCCTCGTATCTACTTCAATAAAGTATACACAGAAATTGTTTTTTTTTTTTAGTATTAGTCTTTTCAATGTAAGTGGAATTGTTGTAATGAATTGCTAGTTTACCAGGATTAGAAGGATATATAATTTATGATATCGTATTTTTATATTATGAAAAAAAGGATATGAAAATATTAGTTGAAAAGAATTAAAATCTGTTTTGAAATTTAAGTGGATACGAAAACATCAATCCTTAAGGTATTAGTATTATATAAAAAAGTGTGCCATTAATTCAAGTAGTCATTCAAAATGTAGATAATTAATTACATCCTTGTAGGATAATTAAACCTTATAAATGGAAAAATCTAATGATTTTAAACCTAAAAAATAAATAAATGAAAGTTTTAACATTGAAAATTATTTACAATTGATTGAATTTAGAGTAAAGTATGTTATTCAAAATTGTATTATTCAAATTTCTGAAGTTTTGTCAGTTCATAGACTGACTTTTCGTTAAACAAATGAAGTAAGCGAATATAAATTAATTAATAAATGGCTGTAAATATTTAAAATAATCTTGTTTATTAATTCTTAACATTATATTTATAATTAATGATTTTTTGGCTTATCTATTTAACCAAAAATTTAATATTTAATTAATAATATTTAATTTTTAATGATGTGATTTCAGTCAAGGTGAATTTGAACAATGATAAATCATTCCGAATTAATTAATTCATTTAATTATAATTATTTTAAATGTCTACGTTTATTATATAAATCCATTAATTTAAAAGCAATTTTATTTGTTGAATACTTAATACTTTTTCATTTAAAGAAATTTACTGCACATTAAAAAAAAAAATTTTTTAATGTTTTCGCCTACACATATTATTTCGAAATAGCATAGAACATAAAATTAATTTAATTAATGTTTATTTGAATTAAGTAACATAAATATTTTATTGAAGATTGATTGTATTATGAGTAAATTTTAAATTATTAAGCCAATATGAAATTTACTTTTCAACGTAAATGTGAAATAATGAAACAAGTTCAGAAATTAATTAAAATCTACGATAAATAAATTATTAAATTAAGTCCTTAAAATTAAAATTTATTGATAACAAATTATTTTATATGATAATTAATATTATATAACCAGAAATTTTATATTTCACTCTTTCTTGTACACATAATATGTCAATAACATTCTAACCATCTCTCTTTATTAGCTCTGTTTTCCTAAATGTATGCAATGAGTAACAAATTAATAAATTTTAAAAATTGTTTAATTTTTTGTACTTTATGTTGCTTTTTTGTCCTGCAATTTGTCCGTATCCTGTAAATTTTTTCAAATTTGTTATGAAATATAGTAAATTTGCCGGTACGCGGCCACATATGCCCTTCGCAAGAATGAAAATGATTTGAAATACAATAGAAATAATCACGAAATATGATAAACTTTGGGCAAATATTATAATTTTCATATTTGCCCCTGTTTCATGAAAAATTCTGCAGGTGCTGCATTTATTAAATGGAATTTCACATGCTGTGATGTATTATTTTCCTGGTTCAACTCCATCAATATCTCTCTAAGTTGATTTAGCTTTAAATGAGAACCAGTAATAAAAAATTTTAATTGTGATTTTAAAACTGGGAAAAATGCTTAATGCAGTTGAGCATTTGTTGACAACAAATATTTCACTATTAGCAAAGCCATTAGTTTATTGCAATTAAAAGTTGCAAAAGGGTCACGAAACTTCTATCATTGAAGATCTATGCTCCCAAGTAAAGTGTACAAGGAAAAATAAAAATGTTTACCAAAAATGATTATAAATCGCGCGTGTAAACTGTAATAAATCAGTTGCTATGAAATTTATTATTTACAGTGCTTCGAGAATTTTGAGATACCAGAACCCAGAACCTTTTTTTAATACATAGATATACTATGTTGACGAAAATTAACTATATGCTATAAATTACTTAAATAAATGTATGAAGATCAACTGTTGGCTTGGCACTCAATTAAATTCATTAGTGTGAAACTGCTAAACTGTTGAGTAGTTTTGATACGCGGTAATTTTATAAATCTACTTTCTTTTCATTTCTTCAATTGCCATTCTGGATAATGAAAACTTAACACTCCGTTTAATTACAATGCAGTTATACACATTATCTTTCAACATCTCATAATATATCATATTAATTCTATCGGCATTACATTTTCAAATTGAAATTAACGATACGCGATATGATTTTTTTTTTACCTAACGGAAGCCACCATAAAAATCTTGTTTTTTATGATTAATATGTTTTGTATGATTAATATTTGTAGGTCTCTCAAAACAAAATTTAAATGAATAATTTCTCTTTAATATAATATCAAATACAACATATTTTAGTGTACTAGTGTACTCGTCAGTTGTTGCTGTTAGGCACGGTTATTTGGTCAAGGCTTAAAGCACACAATAACAAAAAATTTAATTTCTTTTATAAACGAATTGCATTTCTATAACTCAAATTTTTTTTTTTTGCATCTCCCGATATTAATTCTTGCATGCTATTTTTCATAAAAATATTCAACCGAGTGGAAGATTCGTATCGAAATTTTTATAGGTCAACATTAAAAATAAATAAATTATAATTCTTAAATTTTTATGTTGGCTTGAATAGAAAAATAGAATATTCCCATATTCCCAATCAATTTCGGATCAAATAATAAATAAAAATCGAATTATTTAATATAAATTTATTTGATTTTTGTACTTTTGATTTCCACAAAATAAAAGGTTCATATAAAATTCTTCTTTTATGTAATTCAGTGGTCTTCAAACTGTGATTGATAGTCTCAACGTTGATGTAATTACTTTGTATTAAACTACAATAAATTATTCAAATTATTCAACTTAATTGAATTTGTTATGTTAGGCATAATTTATATCAATTTCAATAAATAATATTTATTATGATTTTGCAGCGAGTTTTTCTTTTCAAAGTCGGCTTCAGCGGAATCAACGTCGTTTGACACAGAAAATTAAGCGTTAAACTTTCGCAAAAGAACTTTAACTTCTAATAATGAAGAGACTCACTCACATTTTACATTTTACAATAAACTTCACGAGTATAGACTACGAAGGGAATAAACGACTTCTAAATGTGCAAAGTAGGAGCTTTTCACGAAATATTACTTTACATCAACAAGAGTTTCCAAAAATAGTGTTGCTTGAAAAATATTATAAGTGTGAAGGGTTTCAAAGATCTCGAAAGTTTGAAGACCACTGATCTAATAAAATATTATATTTTTTTCAATATTAAAATTTGATTTTCATAAATTTTCGATGGTATCATTTTTAGTTTTGGTACACGCTTATTTGTAGTTTTTTGTAAAAAAAAATATTTTCTGCAATCTCCCTGGAAACAACATTTTTGTAAAGTTATGATACCCACAAGATAAAAATTTGACACAGGAAACCAAATGTTTTTTATAGTCCAATTTTAACAAATGATAATGTTGATATAATATATAGAAAAGGTCGATAATTTTATGAACTTTTTGCAATACTCAATTTCTAATTTTGTCAATTATTTATTTTAAATTTTTTGATTATATATTTATTTATATAGAGTTAAATTATTTAATGCTATCATATAATTTCGTAATTTTAAAATATACAATTTAAGTTCAATTGAAAATCAAACTAAATTTGGCTTCCGGTATTCTGTACTGACTGCATTCTCAATTACAGAAACTCCTGCAAAAAATTTGAACCAATTTGTTTTTTCTATAGATTCAAATTGTAAAATTTTAAAATTGCTGAAATTTTTATCATTTCAAAATCCAATTCAATGTAAAATATTTGGAAAATTATTTTTCGTTCAATTTATGCTAAAAGATCAAATTGGGTAAATGTTTCTGTTAACAAAAACATTCCATTAAATTTAAATCACAATTAAATATGTAAAACTAATACAGACTAAAATTTGAGAAATATAGTGTCAATCTTGTAGATTTTACTGAAATTTCATGTATAATTTCAATATTAGAGTTAAAAAAATTAAAAATTGATGTGGCCGGCGATATACTGATGTGATTATATTTAATTACATTTTTAAATCGTCAGAGTTCACATAAAAAATAATATTTATTTGAAAAGATTAAGAGCGTTACCTACTTACAGTAGGTCTCTACTTATAAGACCTACTTCCAAAATATAGTAAACAATTTTATACTTTCGTTATATTTTTAATGCAATTTCATTCTCGAACCACGTTTCTTTAAAGTGGAGCAAATTTTAATCGCAATAATCTAGTAGCTTTGTTAATACTGAAAAAATTCTTGAAAATGGTCTCAATCTTTACTATTTTTCCTAGTCTTAAAATCACAATTTTTATTATTTTAGTATGTACTCATTTAAAGCTGAATTAATTTAGAGCTTACATCAATGCCAAAGTTTGGAGTTGAACTCGGAACCCAATCGATCACAATATAGCTATACTTAACCGTCGCTCTTTAACGAGGATTACTTTGGATTATTCTTATTATCCAGTATAAGCCCAATCTAAATATAAAATATAAAATTCTTATTGGTTTTTGAGATATAGCTAACACAAAATTTTATCCTCAGAAAGAAATTTTAACAAATAATTATTTTCAACTTATGTGCGTATTTTCATGACCTGCACATCAATTCAAATTCGAACCTTTTATATGAAGAGTTACGACTGTGGGATAGTCAATATTTGATAGTAATTTAATATGATTTGAATGAAAATTTGTACTCAGGTCATTGGCATTTGTTTCGTAATCAAGTTGAATTTGAAATCGGTAATTACAGTGGGTCCTTATCAAATTTCTTAAAATATATCTAAATTGTACATATTCCTGAAATTTTTTACAAAACGTTGTTTAACAATTTTCGTTTTTTGTGCTAACTCTAAGTTAGAAGCTCTTTTTTCTGTACGATTAAACCATTTTTCTTTACTACAATACTTTACACTAAATTTTACAAATTCAATGGATAATTTGATAAAATAAAAATATTTCTGTACATTTTTTGTATTCAATCAATGGTTTTTTAACATATATATTTAATTTTACTTAACAGCTTCTATGTGAGGCTTTCATAATCAATGTCTAGATAGAGTTAGTAGAACAGTACATTTTCATTGAAAATTTTTACACACGAATAAATTCTGCTTTAACACATATTTTCTTATTCTATAGTTAAATTCTTGAATATATTTTTCAATTTTATATAAATTTTACTTATTCTTTTGTTAACTCCTGAATCCTGGAAAATGATTATAATACACATAGTATTTGTAGAATACTCGGTAGCAAGTTCTCTGTACATTTTTTTTTTAAATAAATTAAAAATTTGAATTTAAAAGTAAAAATATTGCAAACAGAAAAAAATAATATAAAAATTGTTCAAACAAGAAATAAATTTTAAATAATGGTTCGTTTCAGGAAATCTAAATTTTCTTTATATCTTTGGAAATTTATAATTCAATAGAAAATAAAAATAAATAATAAACCTAAAATGAATATAAGTGAAAACTCTATGAGTTAGTTTCCTTTAAAATTTCAATAAAATATTCTCTAAAATTTTAAATATTAATGTTAAAGATTATACAAATTTAATGTTATGGTGCCTCCAGTAAAATACTTTTCTCTCTACAGTTAAAATGGATATTCTGGAGCTGATTTGCTTATAGCAAGACTATTTTCAAATCTTATCCCTTAATTGAAATTCTGAAATGACATATTTAATAGTTGTAACTGGTAACCATTTCGTTGTTTTTAAAATTTTATACAATTCTGATACTTTTCGTATACGAAAGCTTTTGAAAGCGACACCGAAATGCTACATAGTAGTCGTAATACAAAATTTTCTAGCTCTTTAATATTTTTACGTGACATAAGAATATAAAACAAATTTCATTTAATGCAATGATAAAATTCTTTATTTTGGAAGGTTTATCAACAACAGAAATACATACGAAGATGATATAAGTATTAAAGGAACTTTAAAACTTAAATGTGGTCGTACAAGCATAGACGATCAGCCCAAATACTGTAACAAAATCAGAAATCGTTCAACAAAACAAGTCCATGCTATGGTATTAGTGGATGATCAATAATTAAAAGTTCGTGAAATAGCTGATTCCGTATAACTATGTATGAAACTTGGATCCACCGTTAAACATCAGAGACAAAACAACAATCGAAACAATGGTTACAAGCTGTTTCAAGTGCAATGAAATGGAATTTTATTGATCAATTATCTTCAGAAAGTAAAAACAATTAACTTATAATATTACAATCCTGTTGGATCAATTGAATAAAAAAATTAGGGAGCTGCCTAACAGAAGAAAAAAAAAATCATTTTTCATCAAGGCAATGCAACAGTTCATAAAAATGTTTTTTGAGTATGACAAAAATCAACGTATTGAAATACGAATTATTTGACCATTCGCTAGATTTATATTTAGTTCGCAATTGAAAAAATCATTTCTTGAAGACGTTTTTCGTCAATCAAGAAGCGATTGATGCTGTGATAGATATTTATTTTAGAAGCCTTTATAAAAATCATTATAAACATCGCATATAATTGTTAGAAAAACGTTGGACTAAATGTGTTGAGCTTGAATGAGACTATATGGAAAATTAAAGTAATATTCAACATATAAAATTCGATATTACTTTTTCGTTTCCAAAACTTTTCAAACAACCCTCGTATAGTTAATTTCATTTATTTACAATTTCAAATGTCAATTGTTTTGTTACTTATATGAATAAGGTCAGTATATTTTTGCAAGGACTTTGTAAATAAGTTGTCAATTATCCTAACAAGAAATAAATGAAACTGTGAAGAAACAATTTATTTAACTAAACGCTAAAAGTCACGAAAACTTAATTAAATTCTTTGTTTAATATAAAAATACAATTTGGAAATTTAATATTAAAACGTCATTTTTTTTAAATTAACTTACCGTCTTTCTTTGCGTGTCTGTGAATTACGAAAATATCCGTTAACACCAATTGTTCCGCCATAACACAAACTATGACTTTGTCCAGACCCTATTTTGAATGATATCAAATTTTGGAATATAATATTGATTATAAAAAACAAAAAAATCCTTTTTAAATTATTTAACCGCCACTAATTTATTTATTTGTTATTTTATCTCTTTAATTATGCAAAGGATTTTTTAAATGAATTTTATTTTTATATTTCCCTTAGGGAATTTTTAACTTCATTTAAAATTTATATATTGTTCAATTAAATTTTTTTTTATCTTTTCAACTTTTTTATATAATCACATTTGGTTTAATTGCAAAGATATTTTCTAAATTATGCTACAAAAATTTAACTTCTTGAAACATATATAAAAAAAAATCTGTTTTTACAATTCTAAAAATTTCATACAAATTTTTTCCTTTAAATAAACATTTTAATTTTGCAGAAATATTTCATATTTTTTAAGCTTTGCGTTTCATTTCGAAATATAAATTTAATGAAATTCTTGAAATTTTTCATTAAATAAGAAATATTAAAAAAAAATTGTATTTTTTATTATACGGTCTTTAATTCAAATATTTAAACATAAATATTACATAAAATATTAGAGTAAATATTAATCTTGGATGAAATGTATACCTTTGAAATTTCTGGATTTTTGTAAATTTTTATTATGCATTAATATTCGTAACTGATAGCTATGAACGATATGAAGCTTAAAGGATAGAAACTATCATTATTAAAAATTTAATAATATTGTATTTACATAAATTTTCGGTTTACTTTCTATTTTAATATTGTAAATCTTACATTTAAAGTGAATGTTTTAACTCAAATATATTCGTAATATTAAGGCTTATTCTATTAATCTAAAAGAGCTATAGAAACTTTAAGCTAACGTCATTTGATTGCTATCAGTTTGTATTTTATTCTCCCAGATTTTGGTAACGAATCCTTGATTCTTTATAGGCTACAGACCGCAGTTAAAAAACCGCTGCAAGGAGTTTTCCACGTCCTCAATAATTAAAACTATGTGGACAGGGGACTTACAACGAGACAAAAAGGACAGCGTTAATCACACTACCGCTCTCGCAATGCCAGACCTCACTGGGCACTGCTTGATCGGTAAGCATTGTCGTAGGCTTGGACTAATCGTAAATGATTCAGGGCAGGCTGAAACCCTACAATATCTTCTTTTCTATGCCACAGCCTGGTAATTGCTATACGTAGAGGTATTAAGCACCAGTAAACTCCTCAAATTTGCTGTAATTATGAAAACCTTCTACTTACTGGACAATCCCTCACAGTTAGTTATCCATAAAAATGGTACCGCTATGAACCCAGTCTGGTGTATGGACTATGCCGCCACTATAACCTAACCTAACTTAATGAGGGGTTCATACCCTATTCAAACTATTCAAAAATAGTTTTTTTTTAATAATATTGACAAAGCATTTCTCTGCTTGGGATAATAATGAGACATGTCTTCACTGACATTAACTGAAATGTCAGCCCCGAAGTATAAATGTACCTGAATTAAAGATACCTCATCCATCCAATCACAAATTGTTTACATTTCTTCACAAAATTTATTCCTATTTTTTATTATATGTAAAATTATTGATAATTAATAATTTTCTGAACTTTTTTAGCTTCTAAATTTTAACTTTATGGACTCATTTATAATTTAACATAAAAAAAAATTATGGTATTGGAGAAGATTAATTACATAAAATAAATATTAAAATTTAGTTCGTAAAACTTTTGTCGCATAAAAACATTTTTAATGATAATGAAATAAAAAGTTTCTTATGAAAAATTTATAAATGAAAATGTCTTGAGACAAAGATAAATAAATAATTTTGATTCAATGATTATTCTTATATTCTGCAGTACATTTGATACTTATATTTTTTTGGAATTTTGCCAAGATCATTGAATATTATTTTAAAAGTTTTCGTTTTATGGTCCAATAATTAGTCATGTTAGGGTAGTTCTAACATAGCAAGAACATATTTTTGATATGTTCATTATTATGTTAAGCATTTTATATTTTTGAAAAATCGAAGAATTTATTTTTAAAATTTTGTAAATTTATACAGCTTCTATCTGAAATAGGTTATTACCTTAGTATTTATAGTTGAGTTCTATTGGAACCTACTTTTCGAGCTTCAAGCGAATTTTCTGATTGAATCTAAAACTGGAGAATAATTCAATAAGTTTTGGTGTCATTGAATAGGAATTCAAATTGGCTTGCCACATTTTAGTTTCTGTACTATCAGAAGTATAAATTTAACATCTTTTGGCTTATAAATCAGTTTCTTAGAAGTTTGCATAATTAGATGCTCCTATTTCATATTTGAAAGATATTACTAAATAATCTCATACCAAAATATTCCAAAATAGTCTCCGGTATCATTTAAATTAAGCCTGAAGATATGCAATAATAAAAAAATATTATTAACAAATATCGTGCTGAACCGGTAACACCGGGCAAATACACTTGAAACTATTTATTCCTGGACCATCAAAAAAGGGAGTAATAGAGCTCTTCCAAATTAATAGGAAGAAAGCTAATGATATTCTTTCTTACAAGTCACTCTAACCTCAAAAAACACCTTAACTGTCAGACATAATGTGTGTAGAAAGTTCTGTCAAAACAAGGACGAAACGGCGGTATATATACTATGTAACTGCGAGGCGTTGATAGCCAGATGAATTCGACGCCTGGAAAGCTATATTATCGGTCGTTTGCCAGACGGCTGCAGTGGATAGGACTTGTGTGGTGGCCCACCCTTTCCCAAAACAAACCTAAACTTATAAACGCAAATACCTATTTCATGTACAAACTGTGTAAGGTCATAAAATTTGACATTACAATATGTCGTACTGAGTTAAATCTGGCATATTAAATTATTATTTTTATGTATAACTAAAAAGAAAAGAACCCGAAAGTTTTTTTGGAAACTTTTGTTATTATTTTGAAATTATTATGATAAAAGCGACTATAAAACTTATTTACATTAAGTTTTTGCGGTTTAATAAAATTCGTATTTTCTTTGGTCATAATGATTTTCATTTATATACCACTTGAAAAAACATAATTTTCAACCATGAAAATGTAAACTTTATCATTAAATTACCACAAAAGTTTAGACCACATTAACGAAAATTTATTTAAGAAGAAAAACTTAATTTAAAATTTAAAACTATCAAAAAATGTGATTGATTGCTAAGGACATTTTTTAATTAAAACTCCGAAAAAATTATTATTTTTAAGTATAAACTTTGATTTAATATATTACAAAAAAAAAATGCTTCATTTTTGGAAGGTTAGTCCGAAAATAAAGGTCGGAAGATGTTTAGAACTGTACAAAATTCTGACCTTACTTTAAAATTGACTGTATTTCAAAAAAAATTGGCTAAACTTCAGTAAAAATTCAGGCTAAACAAAACCGGACAACGTTCGTTATAATATAACAGACACTACAGTTTGAATGAAATTTAAGTTTTTATTTTAATGGACAGTTTCAATAAATTTTTAATTAATTCTTTAACGTTTCTGTGCACTTGCATTTAAATCAAATTTAATTAAATTTTAAAATTTCATTAAATTTAAAATGTTCATTTCTGTGAAAATGTATATACACAAACAATTTAATTAAACTATTATTATCCTTGTATTAAATTATATCCTTTTTGTTTTTGGTTATTTTATTCATTAACAATATATTTATTCTACAAAATTCACTTTTATTCCAAAATCCATAATCCCGAAACCACATTTAATCAATCAATAACTGATATTTCAAAAAAATTAATTAAATTTTAGTTTAATCCTTTTTTTTATGCTGAATTTTTCTACACTACCAAATTAGTTCGAATCAGAAATAAAACTGATTCATATATAAAAATTTCATCTTTTTGAAAAAATAAATAAAAAACCATTTAAGATAATTAATTAAATTTTAAAAACATGAATTGGCGTGCATTAAAAAAAAAAATGCAAATAAAAAATAATTAAATTTCTTTTTATATTAAAAAAAACGAGAGAATTTTGTTACAGAAATGATGGCCGAATTACGCGTTCTGCTGAAAGTCTAACCACGCAAACTAAACATAAACTAAATAATTTTTATTTAATTTTATTTATTTTTTTAACAAACTCTTATTAAATTTATAATTTTTCATTCAGTTTTAATAAGCTCAGACTTAACTTTATCATAATCAATCTTTACATATAAATAATAACAGCAAATAAATCTTCATGGAAAATAATTTTCATTATAGCTATATGAAATTAACAAACATTAAAACATAAACATAAATAAAGTGAATTAAAAATGATTGCAAAATAAAAAAAATAAAATAATTTATATTTTTCATGCATTAAAGAGTTTTTAGAACAACGTACGACGACGACGACTACAATTGATGATCAAAATATAAATACATAATTCTCTCTAGATTTTATTATGATTTTTATGTTTTTTTTATGCTATTAATAACATTGTAAACATTAAGATTTAATTTGTAACGAGATATTTGAGTAAAATTATCGTAATAGACTGATACCATTCGTCGATTGGTGACTTCATTACAGGTAACACTGGCAATAAGCATCAACGAGCAGTGGAGGAATTCTATTGTTATGACCTTTACCTTTACTATTACATTGTTATGTATGACCTTTAATATATTTTTGAAATTTGTTTTTTTTTAATAAAAAATATTTTTGACATGAATAAATTTATTGGTACCAGCTGAACCATAAAATAAATTCTGCCGAAAAACGACATTGGTTAAATGAACAAAATTTATGATTAAGGTGGATTCACATATGCGAGGTTTTTTCGTCGCGACTACTTGTGTCATATGTAAATTAAATTCCACTAAAATCTGTGCCATAAGTTCCGCTGCAAACAGTCGCAGCGCATCAGGTAACGTCGCATATCTTAACTGACACAAATAAGGTTTTTACGTGATGCGTTGTGTAGAGGTTTTGTAAATGTGATTCTGGTATCAATGTTCAATTGCGATTTACAATGTTGTAATTCAACTATTGAAGAAACTTTAAAACTCTACAATTTATACTTTGCTGTTTAGTGATTATACTTACGTCGTAACTAAATATGAGAAAAATTAATTCAATATTAATGGCAATTAACATTATGAGCAGTTTATCTCTAGATCTGTCAATTATCTGTCAAAACTTGCTACACTACGCTATGTAAACGTTCATGTGGACCGAACTTAAAACAAAAAACTATACTTCTACTGCATACGCTCCATATATTTTGAGTGGAATACATAATACGTACGATACGTTGTAGTTTTTTTTATGTTCATCTGGCGGTTTTCGAAATAGAGTGGCGTCAAAAATTGTAATTTTCATTAAAAAATTTAAATTCCCTAAACAAATTTTTAGCTGTACACATTACACAATATTCAGACTTAGAGTTACATAATATAAAATATGACAATTTTACCAATTACTTTATGATAATGTGAAGGTACGCCAGGCAGGAAGGAAAATAATATTTTCAAATTTGTTTTCTTTATAAATTAGAATTAGAACGAAACTCATCAACAACAAAATTGTTTTTATTTTCTTTATAAAGTAATTTGGTAAATTAAAATTTAATTATAATTAAAATAATTTTTTTATAAATATTTTCCAGTAGAACAAATCTTTTTATAAATTATATAATTTAATTTGAATTAAAATGTTATCATTTTGTGATTTTATTTATAATAAATTTTACATTAAAGTTATTTGAGAATGGATTTTACTGAAATCTATTTATTTGTAATCATTAATCATTTTCTTCGACAATTTATGATATTTATGGTATCAAAACATAATACTTAATTTAAATTTAAAGATTTATGTTTTGATACCATAAATTTTATAAAGAAATCCCAATAAGCATATACGAAAATTGTATAAATACATCAAATTTTGTTACATATAAAATGAAAATTTTTATGAAAAACCAAAAAATTTAATTGGATACTTTTAATTATTTTTTATGAATTTTCTATATAATGATAGTTTTTATGTAATTAATACAAAATCTACAAAATAATATTTCCTCAGGTCGTTTTTTGTTATTGTTGTTGTTTACTTTTAAATATGATTTAATGATATTTCAAAGAAAGGACTTTTATGATGTTTTTGTTTACCAAAAACTGTTAAGTATATAAAAGAAAAAATCTGTTGCCCAGGAGATAATAAAATTTTCCCAAACAAAGAAAAAAAGAAAATGTAAAGTAATATCTAAATAATACAAAAAAGACTAATATAAAGATTGATTAGTATAATTAATTAACCAGAGGGGAAATGAAAATGAGGATGTTTTGTTCTAAAGAAAATTATTAGGTTACCAATTAATTTAATATTTCTTAGATAATTTCTTAATACATTGTTCGTTTTTATTAGAAGGAATATTAAATATATTAAATTATCCAATAGGACTGAAAATTATTATATAGAATTAATTAACCTGATCAATACGAAATCGAACAGCATGAATAATAGTACCTAGGCTACTTTAAAGGACACTATAATTTCAAAAATGTATCCTTGCACACAATTGGACTAATGTGAGGTGTTGAACGACCTCGAAAGCAACATTATTTCAAATTCGCAAATGTTATTGACATTACAATGAAACAAATGTTTGTAGTGATTAGGTTCAAACTATTCCCTTATTTTAAACCAAAACTTAATTCCTATTTCTTGTAGGTAGTAGCACACACAATTATCAAAATCAGTTATGCTACTACTGCTAATATGTTAATTTTAATATAGCAATTTACAAATTTTGATATAGTGATCGATCAATAATCAATTAAGTATATTATCATTATCAGAAATTTCCATACCCCCACTGGAAGGCAATGATTAAATGAAATTAAAGTATTTGAAGGTAGGGAGGATTAATAGGAAGTAAGGATTAAAATAGGGTCTATTACCTTCACATGAAATAATAGCTTATTCACCTCCTTTCATGAACGCAGTAAGTCAAGACTGTTTCAACCTACTCCATTTCGGTCACGGACGTGCCAAGTGTTAGGGTTTTATATCTTACGTCAGGCTAGTAACAGAGGATGTGTTCTAGAGCTTCCTTCTCTTCCACACATCCTTTAACAACTTTAACATATACAAATTTCTGTTAATCTTGAGTAGATTACAAGCTGTTATCTCGGTATATGATCATCAGAATTTTGGATGTTTACGTTTTTCCAATTGTTGAAGTTCATATTTCCGCCCATTTTACAAAGGATTGCTTATCGGTTGCTAGTGAAAGTTTGCTAGCTCGTCAGCCTTTTAAAGTTTTCTAACATAGATAATTATATATACGTTAATTTTGTTGTACGTTTTAGACATTTTAATGATACTTTTAATATAATTAAATAAACGAATCCATTTTAATATTAAAGCTCCAAAATCAAACAATTTGAACAAATTTAAAACGACATTGTTCTGACAAACCTTTTAATTAAATTGGAATATTTTGTTATGTTTATATGTCAAAAATGATTTTAGTTTTAATTAAACAATTATACAAATAAATATAGTACAAATAATTTCTGGTATACAAGTATTTTTAATCCTGATTTTTACAAAGAATTTTCGACAAAATTAAGTAAAAGAATTTTTCTTATAATCTTTAAAGTTTTCGTTTTGTATCTATCCAATTGCTATATAAAAAAAACTATTATTAACCTTACCATATTGTATACGTACAAATCCTTGAATTTAATATTAGAGGTATATCTTAAACGACGTACTTAGTACTATTTCTTTTATATAAAGTATAATATTTATTCTAAACATGGCACAAAATATATTATAAAAAGAAAACTCAAATGTTTAAAAAAAAAAAATTAAAGGTTTAACTAAAAGTTTTGTGAAAATAAAATGAAAATGAAAATAATACTAAATAATAAAAATAGTCATTTTTCCGAATGATTAAAATAAGAAAAAAAATTTAGTCGATATTATTTAAAGTAAAATTGGTAAATTTCAAAATGGTTGGAAACATTTGTACGTGATATCATTTCAAAAATAACATAATTTTTGACAAATTATGATTTACAATTGGAATTTTAAAAAACACAAGTTATCATAATAAATAATTATTTAAAATTTTCTGTCTAGGAAATATTTCCCAAGTTGAATAAAATCTTTTGGTTATGTTTAACGATTTCATTTGTGTCATAAATCATTTTAATTCTCGGATTGACTTCAATTTTCATATCTGATTTATTAATTGTACGTGAATCTAACCTTTATTATCATAAATCAGGTTTTCTTTCATATATGAAATGAAATGGAGACATTTTCAATCTCACGTAAATGAAAAATTGAAGTCAACAATCAAATGAAGATCACATTTTGGTTGACAAATTCAAATATTAAGTATAAAACCATTTTCTGCTTGGTTATGCTGATGGAAATACTGATAGAAAATAATCGGAAGCTTATCAAATTTCAAGATTTTCCCCATATCTGATCATTATTTTTATATTAGGCATAAAACAGACATTGATTATTTAAAAAATTTAAGGTAAATCAAGATTTACCTTTCATTATTGGTCTATAACTTCCGTAAAATTTGATATTTAAACATCGAATTTGATAAATTATCCTCAATTTTCAACCGTTGTGGTGTCAGTATCAATCGTACTCTATGTGAAAACTATATATCGAAAATGACTACTACCATTACGAGTAGACTAAACTCTCTACGAAAGCATTCTTAAATATAAGTCACATTCTGACAAGGTAAATATTACGGGGACACAAAATGGACTATAACAAATTCGTCCTTAAATGATTTCGAACAAAACAATTCCAGAAATAATTTGGTAAAAGTTAGCTTTAGCCAAAGAATATATAGCTAAATACTGAAATTGATGGATGAGGTCACACTCGTCAAGGATTATCGCATAACTATTATAGAAGAAGAAAACCAAATTTTTCTATTTTCTATACTTTTCGGTAATACAATATTTAATATTTCGATCTGATCCCGAATCTTATGCTTAATACAAAACCAAATATCATCATTATCATCATCTGAACTCATGTCTATAATAAATACATACCCTCAACAAACAAGTAAAATATATGTACAAAAAAGTTTACACATTCTATATAAAAAAAGCCTTTTATTTTTGGATTCTGGGCTATGCAAATACGAGAGGAAGAGTAGCAAAATTATATATAAAACATTTAATATCTCTATCAGCCGAAATGTTGTTTTACGAGGACGAGAATGCTAAATAAGATGAATAAAAGAAGCATAAGATACAAATGTGAAATAATGCAACCCAAACTCCCCAAACCTTCAGTAAAATAAATCTTGAAATAAAAATAAACAAAAAAATTATTTAAATTTTGATTCAAATTAAATTTTCCAATTAAAATTCTTTATATATAATTAGCAAATATAAATTAATTAAATTTTTTTTTTTTTTTTATTTTCAGAAGTTACCGTAAATTATATACAGGGTCTACCACATATGATAGTCCCATTGCCTAGTCGAAATGAAAAATGTCGTTTTGCATTAAAGCCAGTTTCACATAATGTTGGTGATTTATTGGCTATGTTGAAATCAGAGGATCGTGGTATTGATAGAGCAGCTGTACTAAATACCGATGGTGTTAGAATTGCATCAACATGCAGCATAGAAAGTTTAATGGATGAACCATTTTTGTAAGTGGCATTATTATACATTAATTATTTGAAGAATTTATAAATTATATTTTTATATTACTTATATGTTTACGGGTTAAAGTTACTCTATAAATATTTAGGGCTAACTAAAATAGACTGTAAACTGTAATGTCTGTCATTTTCGTATATCCTATTTCTACTCATTTAATCCATTTCCTATGCCTGGCCAATTTAAAACATAACTCCTTGTTTATGTCAGAAAAACATGGTCGTTGTAGTACGAGGAAAGAAAATCTAAAAACCTTCTTGAGCTACCGCGTAGAAACATAGGCAGAGATTAATGGCCGGCAGTGTATACGAGTCATTGGCTGGATGAGGAATTCTGTATAATCAATCTTGTAGCAGCTTCAAAGAATAGAGCGAATAAGTGATGATCACGCATTTCATATGCAAGTCCGCCAGGGTAAGATATTGTTCTCTTAGAAACCGCAACACAGTAAATGGTATACGGAAATACTACATTTCCTGAACGTCGCGTGGTTAATCTAAACAACTCCAAATTAACTCCTTTCTAGCAATTTCTAGTGTAAATTTTGTGCAAATGATGGTAAAACTCTAATTGGAGTCTTGGAAACTCATAGCTTTCTCGATTTTCTGATTTGCTTCATCAAGACACCAAATTTTTAATCGCCTATTTCTATACTCATTACAAGTTCTCGATTCAAAACACAATTCTGATTTCCTCCCATAAAAAACACGAAATGTAACAAGTAATCACAGCAAAAGTTCGTTTTTTCAGTATTGTTTTCTCTGTAAATTAATTATATATTATACATTGATTTATACATTCCAAGTGACTTAACAACCAATTTACAATTTGACATTTAACCATCCCATAATAAAATTGGACAATGAAAGATTTATGTATTTATTAACTTTGAAAACCCAAAGTGTTATTTATGATCTACACCAAATTCAGCTTTGGAAAAAAATTAAAAAATTGATTCCCTTTGGAAAATAATTCAAATAATTACAATTAGTATAGAAATAAAATTTAAATTGAATAGTTACAAAATTTTTTGTTATTAATTAATAAAAATATTATTTAATTATAATTTTTTAAAGAAAAAAAAAATTACTCATAATGAAGACAAGTCATTTTCCTCAGGTTAATATGTTAGCGGTATCACAAAATTCAAGGAAAAAACGTCAAGCAATTAGTCGTTTAGTACCAGATATTGGATTAACATGCGTTAGTTATTCACGTGATAATGAAATTGATACATTCTTTTTATTAACACAAAGTCTTCGGGATTATTATCGTGATCCTTATAGTAAATTACGTAAACTTGATTATTTTGATATACCACCAAAGAAATTCCAATCACGTCCAAGTCCAACATCAATATATCTTGATCAACAGCGAAACTATGTTCATGAAGATTTACCAATTATTTATCCACTTACTGAGGAATTTAAAAGACCAAAACGTTTACCAGAACCAATGGTATTGCGTGGAACATACGATGAAGCAACTTGTTTACGTTATAAAAGATAAAATTATAAGTTTTTTATGTATAAATAGTTTTGGGAATAAATAACGCTTTTAGGATTTTGAAATTAAAATAATCTAGTAATTATTATTTATATAAAAGTTTGTATTTATATACCAAATAAATCTTCCTATTTTCGTTAGCAAAAATTATGTTTGTTACAACAATTTATATGACAACCAACACTATAGTCACCATCGCCAAATCTAATACAACACTAGTAAAACAACAGACTCAAGCACGTATAGGCCACATAATAGTGAGCTCCCATTGTACCCTTCAGTCTAACGCTGGATAAATGAATAGAATCACTTTGGCTGGCTTCAGTTTATTAGCTTCTTCAAGGTTTTCTAAAAAAAAACTCCCAAAACTTCTTTAATCTTTTATGTTAGACTGGGTTATAAACAAATGTTTCATTGTCTCTTCCTCCTTATACACCCCCGAGAATTGGAGGATGGAGTAAATACTAATCTCATTAAATATTTCCTAATTCCTGAACGTTTTTGTATATATCTTATTCACGTGGTGCGGAGTGGAGTGGACTAGATTTGTAAATCCACCACGTGAACACCGAAAAATGTAGTATGGAGTGGATTATCAACTCCGCTCAAAATGTGACGAGTGCAGTGTAGTGAATTTGCAAATCCGTACCACGTGAACACTAACGTAGTGGAGTAGAGTGGATTTTAACATTTGTTTTATTGTTTAAAATTAAAATTGCAAACGAACAGCACAAAAACGATTTTTTAATTAATTTAAAGAATTTCAGAAAAAAAGGATATGCAAAAAAAATAGTTCAACATGTCTTCACTATAGGCGTTATGGTAGATTTACTACGATCCACACCCAGGTGAACACTCATACTACGACCGGATTTACAAATAAAGTCCACTCCACTCCGCACCACGTGAACAAGATATTAGGTACAACCGTTCTGTTTTTATTCCATATCTATTCGTAGTAAAGACAGCATAGTAGTACATTTTCGAGCTAGTTTAACTGCTTTCTCATTTCATTCTATCAAACAATGAAGGGCTGAAAAGGCCATCCGAGAAGCTTTACATTTGCTAGACTAGTTTTACATATATTTACCAATTTTGAGTATGTTGAAATAAATGACAGTGATCCAGTAAATCCAACTTCATCCCAGATTCCTTTGGAAAATACTTCAAAAATTATAAATTCTATAAAAATTGTTGTAGATAATTAATTAATATAATAATTACAAAATTTAAATTATGTTTTTTTTTTATTTATTTTGAAAAATAATTCAAAATTTACAAATTTTAGAAACAAAATTGTTCTAATTATTATTTAAATTCCTTTTTTTTTATTATTTATTTAATTTAAACTATTTCTTATTTGTTGTTGTTGTTAAAACAAGTTATTCAAAATGAAGACAGGTCATTTTCCTCAGGTTGATATGTTAGTAGTATCAAAAAATTCAAGGAAATTACGTCAAGGAGTATGTAGTATAGTACCACAAATTGGTTTATCTACACTTGATTATGGCCGGATAAATGAAATTGATACATTTTATTTTTTATGTCAAAATCAACGTGATTATTATCGTGATCCTTATAATAAATTAAGGAAAAATGATTTTTTTGATATGCCAAAAAAGAAATTTCAATCACGTCCAAATCCGTCAACAGCATTCTTTGAACAACGCAGATCATATTTCCGTGAAGATCAGCCAATTATTTATCCACTTACTGAAGAATTTAAAAGGCCAAAACAAAGACCAGAACCAATTGTATTACGTGGACAATATGATGAAAATCCATGTTTCCGTTTTAAAAGATAAATTTTATGTTTTTTTATTTATTTGAATTTTTTATTTTTTTATTATAAATGTTTAAATATATTATAAATAAAATAATTATAATAAATGTAACGACCATAAAATTGCAGCATTTACAAAAATTATTAAAAAAAAATTACATAATTTCAATATAGATTAACATATTTTTTAAAGTAATAAGAATTTACGTTATTATTTAATTGTAATTATCTTTTTACATAATATTATGTTAATATTAATTGTATTTTTATATTTTTTATGTTTATTAAAATCATTTTGAGAAAAAAAAATTGAATTGAATTTCCTTGTTCGCGTTTAAATAGAACAATCTAAAAACTATAACTTTGTTATATCCTAACAAAAATTATGTGTAGAAAGAGATTAAAACTCATATAAAAGTTTTTATTGTGGAATTTAATACCACAATAAAAACAAGATGTTTGAAATACATGAGACTTACGTCTTTTTAAATAGATGTACTTTTAGTACCAATGACTATGTCTATATAGATGGCATTCAACTTGTGTTGGTTTGTAGTTGACCATTGCGATCCAGAAATGTTGCACTGTGAACTGTTTTATTTTCCTTAATTGTGAATTTCCGTTTTTTCTATAATTTATGTGATAAATCGCTAGTAGAATAATTTAGTAATCTGTTTATCAGCTTTCCACTAATTGATTTATGTGGACTAGGACTAGGACCATAATATTTCCTGCATCTATATAACCGCATTACAATTAATGATAAGTTAGATACTTTTGATTTAATATTCTCACCGGTTTTATTGTGGACATTGAATCCGTTTATATTGTATCCGAACGTTTAGATCATTTTGAAACTGCCAATGCTGTTCATGTACAGTATATCCGGCGTCCGCAAATGTCTACAAAATATGATTTGTTCCAAAATCATTGGAAAAACTAAAAATTTAAAATTTTATTTGGCAATTATATTTTCTAATGCGAATATTTTACGTGGTTCTTTTTGATTGATGTGAAATGATTTAAATTTCTTATGCGGTAGATGACCAGGACCAAAAAGTGTGTATAGAAAGAGAACAAAACTTATATAAAAAATTTATTGTGGGTGGTTGATTTAATCTCCAAATTTGCGTCCATACAAAATATTTCATATAAGTTTTGATCTCTTTCTATACCTACATCCTTTTTGCCAAGGCAACATTGGTCTGTAACTAAAAATGTTTTTATCATACAAATCAATAAATATTTAATATTTTACATATTAAAATTTCAAAAATGACACTTGCGTATGTACAAATGACCGAGCATATCCAGCTTTAATAACGCCCAGATCCCTTTGGAAAATAATTCATAAATTACAAATTGTAGAAACGTAGAAACCAAATTGTTATACAAAAATTACAAAATTTCAAATTTTTTTTTTTTTTTAAATTTATTATATTTTTTTTTTTTTTTTGTAAACAAAAAGTGATTCAAAATGAAGACAAGTCATTTTCCTCAAGTTAATATGCTTGAGATATCAAAAAATTCAAGGAAACAACGTCAAGCAATAAGCGGTATGGTACCAAGATGTGGTCTATCAACAGTTGATTATGGCCGAGTAAATGAAATTGATTCATTTTATTACTTATGTCAAAATCAACGTGATTATTATCGTGATCCTTACAATAAATTAAGGAAAAATGATTTTTTTGATATGCCAAAAAAGAAATTTCAATCACGTCCAAATCCGACAACAACATTCTTTGAACAATGCAGAACATATTTCCGTGAAGATCAGCCAATTATTT
Organism: Rhamphomyia laevipes; assembly: GCA_963920725.1. Classification (NCBI taxonomy): domain Eukaryota; kingdom Metazoa; phylum Arthropoda; class Insecta; order Diptera; family Empididae; genus Rhamphomyia; species Rhamphomyia laevipes. The sequence continues at coordinate 1,950,380 of OY987255.1, forward strand.
ATCCACTTACTGAAGAATTTAAAAGGCCAAAACAAACACCAGAACCAATTGTATTACGTGGACAATATGACGAAAGACCATGTTTCCGTTTTAAAAGATAAATTTATGTTTTTTTTTTTGTTTTGTAATATTTATATTTATGAATAAGACGATTAAATTAAATCAAATTATTGAACAAAAATAATTTAGTTAATTATAATCTAATTTATGCAAAACTTCAAATTTTTATAATTAATGATTCGTTTTAAAAACAATTAAGAAATTTAAGTAATTTGTTGATTCTTTTCAAAACTATAATTTTTTATAAAAATTGAATTTTTGTATAAATTTGATATTAACTAAATATTTTTAACAATGATTTTTGATTACTATAGTGTAACAGATTTTTTAAATAATTTATATATTCTAAATAGAATCAGTCAATGATGCTTCATGAATGTTGTAAATCTAATTTAGGTTAGGTATAACGATACCACAATATGAAAAATGTGATCCACTAAATTGATTTACCAAGATATTTGACGATCAGTTTTAATTCAAATGTTGAATGATATCATACCGTTAACTTATTTTAAAAGTGTTTTCACATTCCTTGAGACATGAAATGAATGTCCGCTTTTTAATATAAAATCTTTTACCTGCGATTGCCAAGCAGTGGCTAGAATATACTCTAGAATTTCTTCACGCCTCGTGAAAATTCGTGAAAAAATTGCTTTTACCTATTTACAAACTTGCCTATTAACCACTCACTAAAGAAATTTAAATCTCACCATGGAATTAGATTGTTTCCTCAAAAAACTATTTATATAATTTCCCTTCACAAATTTTCTTTAATGACAAATTAATTTTCCAATTTTCAGTTAAATATTAATGTTGATGAAAAACCTTAATGTTGATGAAAATTGCTTGACAGTCGCCATGTTTCGAGCATCTGGTCCGCTGAGCTGAGAGTACAATATTGTGTGGAATCATTTTAAGGTAGAAATCTGATGCTATGAGCTCTGTTGCTAGCTTTCTTTATGGTCCAGGAATGAATAGCTTCGAGTGGCGTAGTTAATTCACGCATGTTTCTAGTGTAATTCCAGTTTTGAAAATGGTTATAGATTCGTTGACATGCTTCCTAGGCGATTCATTTGGTTCGAATCCAACTGCTGAACAGACAAAGAAAGTTTATTTTAATTTGAACAAGTTTCTTTTTATTATACTAAAACTGAAATAAAAAGTATTTTTCCTTTCTAAATATTTATAAATGTACTCTGCCGTTGAAGGATATAAAAAATATATTTTTTCCCTTATTATTTATACTTATTTTCTTTATAAGGATATGGACTTTGGCATAATATTTTGATTGTATACTTTATTGTGATTATATTGTTATTAAACCTTTACGATTTTGTTTTTACTTGTTCATTCTTTAGTGTGGATTTTCGGAAAATTGAGAAAACTTGATTCCAAAATATTACAATCAAATTCCCTGTAATGACAAACTTTTATTATTACACTCTTAAGGTATAGTTATCATCAACTTTCTGTCAGATACTGTTAAAAGAAATATAAACATAATTATAGAAAAACCATTTCAATGTCCACTAGCAAAAATTCTATAAAAAAAAAATATTATGTCAGTGCCACGCCATCGTTTTCCGGTTGGTTGTATTAATGAAAGGTTGTTTTCAGGACAATTTGTTACTTTGTCTTGTTAAAAATAAATTTCTATATTTAATTTTACATTATAATACAAAATTCTAGATTACTTTTTATTTTGTCCCTAAGGACACATTTGTCCTAATTTCCTAGAAATACCTTAAAAGAAATTATTTATTGTATTGTCTAGTGTTGAATAAAGTCGCGATAAAAATTTTTGTTACATTATAGAATTTTTTTTATGTACTATATAGAAAAGAAAATTCTACATTCAAAAGATTTTCCAGACATAATTAATTTTTAAATTATTTTTGTCAGGCCATATAATTGATAGAATTTTCAATTAAAATATCATGGTAAATAGAGCAGTAAAAGTTATAATAAATGGAAAATTTAACGTTTATGTTCTTATCTTAAAAATGTAAGGAATTCTGAAATAGAATATTTTTTACTGGTCTTTTGGTGAAACTTTTAGGGTCCCTGAAATATCAGAAGGTCTAAATTGTAAGTACAAGGTCTGATTAATTGTTTACTGGCACTGCACACATCATACGTTAAAATTGTTCCAGACATATAGGAATCGCAACAGTTTCTTATCGTAGGAGATGTATTGAATGGAAGAAACTTTGAAACTGATTGTTCAATCGTTGTATAGAAACAGTTAAACTTAACCTATAACAAAATTGAGATAGTAGAGAATTAAGATTAATTTATTGATCTGCTAAGAATATTCATCATATGGATCAGAATGTTGGATAATCTTTACTTTTATGTATAGTTGTAACAATTTAAATTGTAAAAATTCTTAATATTACGCCATCTATTGGTATAATTTACAGATTAATATTCAATAAAACAATAAATTAAAATTTTTAATACAAATTCTCTATCTCATATTGACAATTTGTGTTTTGATAAAGCCATTTTGCCAAATTTTCATTCTGATAATATAATTTTCTTCTTCGACTGCAATCCACTATTAGATGTAGGCGACTTTATGGAACTCTTAAAAGTTGTTGTCGATGTTATTTACAATAATTTTGAATAAATTTCTATCTTCCACCTTTCTAACCAGCTCATAAATGGCGCCAATGCCTGTCCAATTTTTTATTTTCTCTGTCCACGACATTCGTGCTCTTCCTACAGCTGTTCTTTCTTTAACTCTTCCCTTCATGATAGTTTTCAAGAATTCATTTCGAATTTCTCATCAAATAGCCAAAAAGCCTACTTTCCTTCTCTTGATTGTCTGAATAAGAACTCTCTGGTTGCTGATACGATTTAGTACTGCTTCATTGGACACTCTGTCTCTCCATGATATTTTTAACAGTTTTTTACTAGAAAACGGAAAATTTATTGTTTGTGAAATTTGTCTAGACGTATTTTGATCGAATATTTTCTTAAAAACCAATGTTGTGAAAATATAAATTAATTTTTTTTTTGTTCTCATAATATTGGGTAAATCACCATCCAGTTCACCATAAAGTTCCATTGTTGATATAAGTACTTCAATATACACTATACAAGTGTAAATGTTTCAGATTTTATTATATTTTCATGATTTTCTTTATTGGTTTTGAACTTATATGGTTTTGAACTTGTGCAATATTATCTTTAGTCTTGAGATATTGAGTTCATATCTAAAAAAATATAAATTTTTCTACAAAATCTGAAAAATAAACTATAAAATAAACATTATTATAATATAATTTTAAGATGTTTAGTAGTTTTTTAGGTCACATATGTTGTAGTTAATATTAAAAGGAATGATGTTTCAGCAAAATTTCAATAAATTGTCATTAAAATTAACACTTTTATAGTAAAGTTTAACTACTTTTTTTAAAAAAAAATTAAATTTAATATTGACTTAAACATTCATTAATCGATTATTATATAATAAATAATGATTACATTAAAACCACAATTTTATCGTCAATTCATTATTGTCATGAAACAATGAAATTTTTATCGTCCTTTTATAAGAAGCATGAATAATTTCCATTATTCAAAATGTTCAATTAGTCATTAATTTTATGGCATAAATTTATTCATGCCTAACACCAATTGGACTCATAAATAATCCAATAAAAATGTTCACAAATTTTTAGGAGTCGACATTATTTTTAAAGAGTAATTTAAGTCGATAATAATAAATCTTACAACAATATAGAAATTATATCCATTTTGTATCTCTAATGGCTATAGGTGGATGGATCTATGAAAAATCTTCATTTTGTTTTGAAATAATGAAAAACTACTTGAACGAATTCCACCTTTTTGGTGTAATATCATATACAAAGCCAATAGTTATGATTAAATTATATAGTTTCATTATTTATTTGCTTTTTAACTGGCACTGGTAACAAATCATATATGTAATAAATTGTAACTATTATTATATGGTAAATATATTTTATCTCCTAAATCAATTTGACTTAAAGTTGTCTTTTCTATTTTTCAATATTAATTACATAATATAAATTTAAGGACACTTCAATGAATATAGTAAATTTAGGATATTTAATCTTATATATTTCAAATATGTTGTTATTTATTATATTTATTTAATAAATTGTAAACCAATTCAATGACATTAAGTAGCAAATATGTTTTGATGTGATATACAAATATATTATGTTTCCTAAACAAGAGGGAAAGGAGCAAGACGATAATGATGACCTACTTACTTATGTAGCTTTACCCTATATGATTCTTTAAGCCTTATTTATAACACACGCAATACAGACACATAAAAAAGTTAAGAATGTTAAAGAAACGTAAAATTTAAATGGTATAAAATGAAAATTTGAATATTTATAAGTTTCGTAAAAATGTTACGAATTCTGTAACAATGTTTAAGGTAAAGTTAACTATAACTTTTTGTTAAATTTCATGCGTTTAGACTTCTGTAGAAGGAAATTTAGAAATTTATGTATTTTTTATATTGAATTGTAATTGGTTGTTGTTAAGTTAAACAAAAACGAAAACATTTGACAGATCGCTATCGAACATTTCTTAAATATTTTACCTTTCTTCACTTTCTTGCATGCTTCTGTGTTTTATAAATCTTCTTCGAATTCAATCGCGTATTTGACCTACCATCATTAATTTTGATAAAATAGTTCGTATACAAAATAAAATGTATTTTTGTTTTGATTGATGTAAATTGGAAGTTTACAATGAATTTATTAAAATATTTATCAGACTCTTAAATATTTATTACACGATAGCCACAATGTTAACCAATAATCAATTTTACAATTTTACATATTAAAATTAATGCTTTTTAAATAATTATTTAAATTCATTTGAGCGAATTTTATCCTTTCATTTGATTACATTTCCATTGAAATTTGTATACGAATATTGAATTTTATAATTATATTTAATTTAATTGGAAATAATGAATTGTTTTTTTTTTTTGGTTTTCATATTTTTATTAATAAATATTTAAAATTCAGACCAGAACGTTTGTAATTAAATTATAATTACAATATTTAAAAATAAAAAGTTAACAGTCCTCCACGAAACTAGACCTCGAAGGTGCGTTGTTCTTTTCGCATGATGGCTTTCTCTAACCTAGAGCAAATCATTCCAATTCAACTCACTAATGAACGCAGTTAGTCTTAGAATCTAGATTGCTTCAACCTGCCCGCCTCCACTCCATTGCGGACAAAGAATGACGTTTCAAGTCTTATCTTACTGCAAGGTAGTAACAGACGACGTGCAGGTAATCTAATTTTTCCTCCTTTTCACCACATTCTCATCATATTGAGGTTTCCCTTAAACATTATTTTGCATGCTACCTGAGTTGAATATAATCGCGCCCTTGGTGGTTCATCAAAATCATGTTTCCAGACTATTGAGCCTTTACGTTCACCTAAATGTTTCCGTTCTGTAACAGCCATTTGAAGTATTCTTTTTGGCCTATATTTCTAAGCGGTTGCTATTGTGAGTTCTACTTGATTTATCCGAAAAGAATTGCTGGCAGCTTCATCCCTTCCCAGTTTGTGAGCCTTGTCGTTGGCTCTATACTTAAAGCTATATAAGAAATGTAATTTAATTATACTATTTCCAATATAAAAATTTTTATTACCAAACTAGATTAAGCTTAAGATGCTAGATAAAATAAAAATTCACTTTTATCTTTAAAATTAAACTTAAATTTCTAATAACAAAAAAAAAAAAAAAGTGATAATAATTTTTCCCTCTTTAAACCGATAAAACTAAATGAAATAAATTTTACTTTCGTTATAATATTTTTACAAAAAAGTTTACCACTTCCTTTGAAAATAAATTGCTATAATGTCAGTAGGGTAATCTGAACCTATCTGTATAATATATAACTAGAAAATTTTATAAAATAAATTTATTTTTGATATTTGGTAAACAATTTTACCTTCAAAATAAAATTCAGGAGAAAATTTATCTAACAAATTATTATGAAAAAATAAAATAAGGAAAATCAAGTGAATTCTATTTCTTTAGATTTTTCTCTATTAACGGTTAAGGAAATGAAAAACTAAAATTTTATTGTAATGATTTTTGTTTTTCTTCCTTTTTTTTACTATAACATTTCCGACTTTTTATGGTGATCAATTAGGTCTGACAGATTGTTAAGTGATTTTTCTTGTTGAAAGTTAATTTTACAATACTTTTTCTGCAATATATTCTTTAGAATTTCTAATAAATGATTCTATTGTTATTAATTATTTTTAAGGATATATTTAAAGACCGATTTATACTAAAATGTCGAAATATCAAGAAATACTAGAGTTTACTTCAATGATACTTGTCCTCTAACACTGCGGCTGTAATTTTCAATGAATTCTGAAAAGGACAACTATCATTATCTCAAATCAATTGACTCAGTTTGCTATCCCACTTTTCGATAGATATATCGCTTTTCGCGATGTTGAGTGGTGGGATCTAACGAGCTCTGCTAGTTAGTAATCTAGTTTCTAATCCACAATTAATTCAAAACAGAAGTTTTCTTATAATAGAGAATGGTCAAAAAAAGAACTTTTAAGAGGATATCCATTTCTTTAAGCTCGGTCTCAATGCATTTTTGCTAAATTCCCACAGTAATTAAGGGCGTTACGGAGTTTAAAATTACAGGGTCTGTCAAACTAATTAAGGGCACTTCTCAGTTTCTCTCATTTGTTATTGATATTTAAATAATCATCGTAATGATAGTAATATTTCTGTCATCTTTGTTATGTAATCAACCCCTCATTATCAGTTATACTTTAAGAGAGAGTTAATATCAAAATTTAACTAAATAATATCAAGATTTTTTTTTAAATCTTTTTATTATGTTTAGGGATCTTCTAAAAGTTTATCTTATATAAAAAATAAAAATATTTTTTATTTACTGAAAAAATTACTTTAGAAAAAATAGTTGAATTTTTTGATTAATGATTAAAATAAAATTGATTGAATTTTATAAATGAAATAATTGTTTAAATATTTTCTATTTATAGGTTAAATGTTAATGATAAACAATATACGGTTGTCCCGCCAAAAAGAGACAGAATTGCAACTGAAGATCTATCGAAAATTAGCGATGTTCGAGCTCTTGTTGCACAGGTAATTAATTATAAATGTAATTAGATAAATTTAAGAAAGTCTTGATTTGACAGTTCATATCACATAATTCTTGGTAACTCAATTGGACAATTCTTGATAATTGGCACCATTACTAAGAAAATTAATTTAAATTTTTAACAGACGATAAACGATGGATTCACGTAGGGTTTATTTGCTTCTTATAATAATTTCAATATTAAGCTCAACCCTAATTTATATCTCCATTTTATTAACTTGATAAGAAAAATCGTTTGCATATTTTCTTATGAAATGTTAAAATTTTACTTAATTGCAATCGAAATTTAATATAATTACACTTACCATTAAATGATTTTTTAATTGATGAAATCTTTATTTAACTTATTTTCAGTTATACGAAGCATTACATGTTGGCGAATATCATATAATAAAAGAAAAAGAACTTTTAGAACGTTTAGAAGAACTTAAATATCAGATATCACCATTAGAAGAAGTAAGTATTTTAATAATGTTTTAATTTTAAATTTCATTCAATATTAAAAGTATTCAGGGTTGTAGTTGTAGAATTGTGTGATCCATTAACAATCAACTAAAAGAAATAATTGGCAACCAAATATTGTAAAAACAAAATGTATCGGAAAATATTATTAAACTTTTGTCAGTTTTAATAAAAATTGTTACAAAAACGTTGAAATTGTTTCAAATTAGTTTTATCATATAAAAAGTCATTCAATTTTAAATTGAAAAAAAAATGAAGAAACTAATGAAATTTTCGAAACAAAACTTATTTTGATAAATTAAAAATGGTTTTATATTTACGTTTACGTATTGAAATTAAATTAAGGAATTTGTAAGCGTTTACATATGAATTATAAGATTATTCGGATTTCAATTTTTACGACAATACGTAAAATTTTATAGAATATTGTTTTTTGGAATCTTTATCCTTAATAAGCCACATCCAAAGGAATATAAAGACAAAATGTGAGTCTTAAAGAAAATTTGAATACAAGTCATAAAAGTCAATCTATTAAACTGTCATAAAATCATATTTGATGTATCTTTATATGACATTGCCCACCAATAAATATTTAAATTAATATATATACGTAACTTTAAATATAAAATTTTAATTTTATGTGATTATCAGCGCAGGGAAACTCAAATGTGAACCAAGAGGCCTCCTTTTTCTAAATAATATAGTTTTCCTGATATTTTATTGTAATTCGAATTTGGTCCTACTAATTTTACGTTTCTGTTTCTGTATAATGGAAAACTTATTAATGAAATATTGTAATTACTTGAAAAGATCTGATTTCAATATATAATTATTATCTTTCAATAAATAATTTCCTTATTTTGTTATTTTCAGTTAACTTTTTATGTAGTGATATTTATTTAAATAAATTCTGTAAAAAAAATTGTCTTAATGTTAACCATTTCTTTTTTTTCTAGAGAAAAACTCAATTAAGTCAACAAGCTATTAGAAAAACAAATTTAATGACTTGGGTTGGATTAGGTTTAATGTCAGTACAATTTGGAATATTAGCACGATTAACATGGTGGGAATATTCATGGGATATTATGGAACCTGTTACATATTTTGTTACATATGGTACAGCAATGGCTGCTTATGCATATTTTTGTATAACTAAACAGGTATAAATCATATAATTTAATAAATTACAAAAAAATAAATATTTAATATTTTATAAATTTAAGGAATATAATTTCCCGGAAGTAAGAGAACGTAACTACCTCCTAACAATCCACAAACGTGCCAAAAAAAATGCTTTCGATATTAATTCATATAATAAATTAAAAAAACAAATAGCTGAAATTGAATTTGATATAAGACGTTTAAGGGATCCATTAAATTTACAATTACCACCACATTTAGAAAGATCATTACGTGGTTCAACAGCAATTCAACGTCAATATTCTGATGGTACAACAACAAAAGATAATCCAAATAGTTTAACTAATTTGTCAAAGAGTATACTTAAGGCGACTGCTAGGAAATTTAAAAAAACTTAATTTTATAAATTGTTTTAGTTTTTTTTTTTTGTAATTTTTCTCGTGTATTTTTTTATTATATATTTTATATACGATATTTTTTTTTTCATGACTTCATTTTGCATAAAGTGTCCTTTTTTAGGTGAAATGGTAACAAACAAACAAAAAAAAAAAACAGAAATTTCTGGACTTTTAAAATGTAGTTTAATAAAAGAAAAATTACAAAAATTGAAAACCATTTCAGGTTCTGTTAATATATGGAATTTCCTTTCCTATACATTTATATAATATTGTAATGTGTGTGTGTGTTAGTGAAAATATTAGGTTTTTCAGTTTTCTTTTTTGTTGTTTTTTGTTGTCATAAAATTCTGTGCATATATAATTAAAAAGTTAACATTAGAATTTAAGTTTAAAAAAAAAAATATTTACATTTTTAATTTATATAAATATACACAAAAAAAAAACACTTCTTTCAATCACAATCACAAACATAAATGTACGCACATAAATATGTGTTTTTATTGTAATTCTCGTCCTTATTACAGAGTGATTTAGTATTAAATAAAAAATGTATAATTGTAAATACGAATTCAAACTAATTTTTTGATTGCTGATATCATTGCAGACAGAATAAAATAATTGTAAATTAATATCAATAAATTATAGCAAAAAGAATATAATATGAAGAGATCAAAACTTATATAAAAGTTTTTGTTTGGACGCAAATCTCTTTCTATACATAATTCTGGATTATATAGTTAAAATATTGAACAGTATCAAGGTCTAAATTGATTATATTCAGGAATGTAAAAGCCTTTTTACATTATCAGAATTTTCAAAGACTAATCGTATGCAAAGTCAAAAAAGTTTGATGAAATAATCATATGAAAATGTATACCATCAGATTTTTCATAAACCATCGCATGCGATTAGTATTTTTTTTTTTACATTTACACTGTACGATTTTTAATCAGCCAAAAAATCACATAAATTTTTTTATGATAATTAAAAAAGCCTGCCTTCGAATTAGTTACGAATCGAAATTTAGACGGGTTACGAGTAATCTGTTGAAATCCTTTAAAAGTGTTAGGATTTTTACTCGTAATTATAAATTAAGATTTTTGTTTAGCAAATTCAATAATTTTGAAGATTACAGAATTAAATAAAATCATCACATAAGTGAAATAAATTATTAAACAGAAAATTGACTCTATTTTAATTGAAAAAAATTACATCGAAATAAAATCTTTATTAAAAAGTACTGAAACTATAGCTCAATATTTTCCAGAATATATGAAATTTTATAAAAACCTAAATTAAATCACTCTGTATTAAGTAATTAATATTATTGCTTACACATTTTTGCATTAAATTTTAAAATATACGTAAATATACTAAATAAAAACTTTGATAAATTAAATTATGTTCATTCAAAATTGAAATTCTTGTATATATTTTTATTGTATTGTCAATTTTTCTTTTTGTAAAACATTTAATTAATTAAAATTTATTTAAAAAAAAAAAAATATGTACTGTTAAAAAAATGTGTAATATAAATAACGAAACACAAAATGTATAAAAATTTAATTACAATTATATTTAGTTAGTCAAAATTAAAATCAAATTCTTAAACAGAAAACTATTATTTCTATCTACTCAAGAGCACAGTTGTGATGTGTTATGCAAAAAAAAATTATCTGTAATATGTCTAAAAAATCATGCTTTAATCAATGTCATATATAATTTAGCAAACTTTTATGTAGTGGTTTTGCCAAAGTTCTCTAAACTATAAAATGTTATTTTGGGTGAAATTAGTCCCCAAAGATTTCGACGGATTAAGATTCCTTATAAGTTTTTTATTTTTAGTTGCAATTAATAAATTTTGTTGTAATAAATTTAATTTCAAATTAGACTAATTAGCGCATTAATTACGCACAATTTTAGTTTTGTGAATATTTTAATATTTAGATAGTCAGTCACATATTTATAAAAAAAAATTAATTAGTTCCTTATAAAATAAAAATAACTTTAAAAATCAGTTCCAAATTTTTATTAGACATGAAAAGAAGAAAAAAAAACTTGCCATTTAATGAATATTTGATATTTTTTATTAAAAACTTATTTAGTTTACTTATTTTGAACATAATTTCATGCCAATTTCAATTTATCTCATCACATTCAATCTAAATTTCCTTAATTTTCAATTAATTGCTTCTAGTTATATTTCTGTTTTAATTATATTATATCATTAATAATTCTTTTTATTTTAGCAAACATTATTTCGTTAACGACTGTAATCCTTTCTTTAAATATTAATTTTAATTCTACAAAAATTTGTCTCTCTTATTAGGCCATTAAAAATATTTGTGACTGACTTTATTATTTTTAATTCTATTCAATAATTTGTAGAATTCTATTTCAATAATGGATAACATCATCAACGATTAAAAAAAATGCTTTAAATTTTAATTTATAATTTTAATTTTAAAGAAAAAGAAATGAACTTGAAAACTGATTTTTAATTTTTAGTTAATTTTAAGTAGTTTTTCCTTATGAAAATTTTTAATTTATATAAAAAATTTTGCATTTTTTAAAGAATCTCACAAATTTTTACTCTAAGCTTTAAAAGTATTTTTCTATATTTTATAATTTTGGAAAATACTATTTGTTTTTTTTTTTTTCTTTTAATTTTTATTTGTAATGTTATTTGTATATAAATAAATAAATTTTGATTCAAAAAACTGAAAAAATTATGTTTTATGTTTATTTTTAATATGCTGAAAACAAAATATATAAAAATGTTAATTGGAATTTAATTATTTTGTGTTTTATTTTATTTTGTTATTCTGTTATTAATTAAAATATTAGATTTGTTGGAAAATTCTATATAAAGTATTGGTAGTTTTTAGTGTAGTTTATAATTTTTTAGTATAGTGATTTATAAAAAAGTTTTATTTAAAATAAATTATTTTTCATTTACTATTTCCACTAGTAATCCCAGTTGTGTTACTTTGAATAATATATTTTTTTATTAATATTTAGATTGCTTTTAGTTTGGTTTACACTTTTTATGTTGATACAAATTTTAATTATGTTAATAATGTTCATATTTTGAGATTTGTATAACTTTTACTTAGTAACTATAACTACACAACAACAGAATTGATAAAATAATTAGATAAATTAAACTTATATAATTGTTAGTGGTTGTCTGTTTAAATTATTTTTTATATAAATATTTATTTATAGTTTTGTCTATAAAATTAGCTTTTATATTAATTAGTTCAATATTTTCGAGAAAATCGCTCAAGTCCATCAAAACTCTTTCAAAACATTTCATTTATAATATGATTATCATAATACATATTTCTAAAATAATCTCTATCATTAATAGATATAAATTTATAAATATAACTTGCACAAGTTTTATTATATTTCTGTACTATAACAAAAATCTAACTAATGATGTTTAAATAAAACACTACAATATTTACAAAAATTTTGCACTACTCTTCTTTATTATTATACAAAAATAAAATAATAAAAAATATTAAAAATAAAAAAATATTCTACTAAAACAACGTACAACTTTAATTGATATTAAAATAAACCAATTTAAATAAAACAAACTACAATGAATTAAAAAAAATATATATTTAAACGAAAATTTGCCAATTTAGCTTGTAATTAAATATAAATAATTATATTAACTAATTTACTTAAAGAAAATCATAATACGAATACCAGTCAGTATAATATAAAACAAAAATTAATTTAAAATTTATAAATTTTTTTAGTAATTTAAAATACTATTTTTTATTATAGAGAAAATCAAAATTAAATTATAAAAATATAATTATACAAAAAAAAAATAAACTTACTTTCTTGTACTAAATTAAAATTTATTAAATTCCTAGGATAAAATTGTTGAAAATTGTTGAATATTTTAAAATTAGCTAAAAAAAAAATATAAATAAATGATAAAAATCGTTAAAACTAAAAAAATAAATTAAAACTATATTTAGATATTAAATAAAAATTACTTAAATCGTTTTTCAAACTTAGAAATTTAACTTTCTACTAAATATTTTAAGTATTTATATTAAAACTATATTTTTTATCAAACTTTAAATATATTATGTGATTACAAAACTAATTTCTAATTAATTTCTAATCTATATAAATATTTAATTAGAAATTTTATTTGTTAGTTAAAAAAAAAAATTATGTATATATAATTTCTTGGACAAGATAAGAAATTTTTGAAAGGTTGCATTGACACTATTTCAATAGAATGATATCCGACTTGCTTATCCCATCTGATAATTCATCGCAAACAAAACACCGTGATAGAAATTTCATCTTAACAATTTGTAGTCCTAATATTTGGAATAAATAGTTTATTAATTTCTTAGTAAATTTTAAATTTTAAAGTTGGATTCTTCCTACATCGAAATTCGAAAGAATTTTCTATTTGTGATCTTAATATGAATCTGTATTTTCACTAGTGCTACAGGTCAGAATACAATTAATAAATAGAATAGCGAAATCTATGATGTAAAATTATTTTAAAAGGAAATAAATAAAAAAAATTCATTACAAATAAACTTTTATTCAAGTTTGTCCAAGAAAAATATTAAATTTTATTATTTTAGCTTTGTGAACTTTTAAGTGGCTGTAAAAAAAAACTTGTCCGTTTTATTGAAAAATAACAAAATTGTTTTAATAAATCTTTCAAATAACTAGTTAGGAATTTTGAATATTAATATTAAATAAGTTTCTTACCAACAAAAATCCTTTATAAAATTTAATCTATCAAAAAAAAATTCTATATATTTCATTAAATCTCTTTATTAATTAATTATACGAATAGTATTTTTTAATATATATTACCTCCAAATTTCATTAATTTATTGTTATTCTTTTTAAAATATTATATTTTAATATTTTAATTTTAAACTTCTTTAATTTGTAATGCCTTAAGCTTTTTGTAAATTTATAAAAAAACTATTAAATACACAAATTTAAATACCAAGAATTAAATATATATAAAAAAAAAAAAAAATGCATAAGCTTAGTAAATAATATTTAAAATTATTTTGAAAATGAAACTTATAAGAACCAATTTAGTAATTTAAAACTTGCACTTAATCTTTTTAATACAAATCAAATTATATAATTAAATTAATTGTATATAATAAATAATATTATTAAATGTTGTATCCAATCTTATATTTTGTAATTTTACTTAATAATTTTATATATTTTTTGTATGAAAAAAAAAAAATTAATATAAATAAAATAATTAAATTTATGTAATAAATTACTAATTGCGACAGATATATAGAAAATACATTGCATAGATAATTAAGGATATATAAAATAAGATAAAGTTAAATTTAAAATTGAATTCTTATAAAAATAGTTTGTTAAAAAGAAAATCCATAAAATATTTTTTAAATATTAGGTATTTTATGTATAAACAACAGTTTGTGTATTAATTAATTTAAATATGTATCATAAATATAGACAAAAATTAGTTTCAATATAATTACCAAACTACAATGTCAGTTCAAATCTCTTTTATTCAAAAATTCAAATTAATTTTTAATTATGTAAAACTTTTTTTTTATATGTATCAGAAAATGTCCTTTTTATTATTATGTAAAGAATTTGAGTTTTTAAGCTCGATTTTTATATAAATTAATTAAATTACAATTATATAAAAAAAAAAAAACTTATATACAATCATAAATTTTAAAATAATCTAATAACATAACAAAAATTTATCCTTATAACAAAATATAAAATTCTATAAACTTACTAAAATAAATATAATAAATTAATTATATTTCAAATAAAAAAAAAACAACTCATCATTAACTGAAATAAATAAATAAAAATAAAATTAAATTTCCTGAAATAAAGAATTTATAAATCCGAATTGTATATTTTGAAACATATATAAATTTAAATATAATAAAAATAGTAATTGAAGAGTTTTTATTGTGTAGCTAAATTAATCACTCACTTCCTATCTACGACTATATCAAGTTACACTCAACACTTATAAATGGATGACTTCTATTCTTCTATATGTATTTTTTTGGACAAACACGATTATTCCTTGGAATAACTCAATCCAGTTGAGATGTCTTATGTAACGTAAGCTGTAATTTGAGATGAACCAAGAAACGTTAAATAAAAAAATTTCTTGAATTTGATGGCTTACCAAAAATATAATCGAATTGAAGAAAGGCTTTCGAAAAATATATTTATTTATTTTTTAATTTTGGACCAGTTAACTAAGTAAACCAGACGTTTCTACGGTCCCTTTTACTCAAATCGGTTAATAATTTAGTACACTTTGGTATTTATTTCCAGTACAATTTGGTATTTTTAAATATGATGCTGTCAATAATATTCTCTTTCACTCGTAATTCACAATCCACAGATTTCTGTGATTAATTTCATTTTACTCTGCATCGGTATTTTTAAAAAAATATAATTGTTAAGTATATTTTGTATCTTAAATAATTTAATTTCATTTTCATATAAATTATAAATATATTTTTATTATAAAGTTTCACTTTTGGCGCCTAGAAAACTAAAATTAAATTAACAGCTAGCAACACTAATTAGGTTATGTTATGATTTTTCAGTTTAAAAAAAGGTCGCGTTCAGAATATTGTAGTCAAAATCCACACTTCAGTTTCGTTTTGTATTTTTTCGTTAATTACTAAACAGTGTTGCCATTGACAATATATTTAATATGCAAATATATATATTATTTGAATTTTTTCTCAGTGTAAAATTAGTAGTGGATTTTATTTGAGGAGAACTTTTCGTCAATATTTCAATTTTTCAAATTTCAAGTCAGTGCAAAAATATTTAGTTACGGGCGTGGAAGTTGTCAGGAAAAAAGAAAATATCGAATTAACTTTTCCACATTAAAAATAAGAAAAGTTCTTTTTTCCAAAAAAAAAAATTTAGTAAAAACCCCGTCGTCGTCGTTTTTTTAGTTAAATTTAGAATAAATTAATTTTTAGTGTTTTGATTTTCATTATTTACATAAAATTATAAAATTTTTCATGAAGAAATAATGATTAAATAAAAATATAGAAGAGAAGTTTTGCAAATGTGTGTTAATAATTATGTGTACGACGAATGAACAAAAAAAATTTTTACTTTAAGTTTTCCATTTTATTTTTCCCAATATTTCTAACGACAAAGAATGGAAAAATTGTGTGCTTTATGAAATTTAGATTTTTTTATTTTGTGTTTTTAAGAAAATTCTCTTGTTTTTTGGGAAATAATTCTATTAAAATATAAATGAAAAAAAAAGTATTTTTCTTTAATCAATAAATAAGAAAAAATTTATTGTTGAAATTCACCAAAAAAAAAAAAAAAAAACCCGAAGGTGCGGAGGTGGCAAACCTAAAACGAAGTTTGCAAACCGAAAAATCATAGCATAAAATAATAAATAAATAAATTTAATTTAAATTTTTTGGAGGAAAAACACAAAAATTATTATAATAATCAATAATTTTTAAGTAATTTAAAAAAAATATAGAATAGGAAAATAAAATTGTAAGAGAAAAGTTATAAAAATTTATTATTATACACGTCATACAAGATGTCATTGTCATCGGTGAATTGTTCGCTAGACGATATTGATTTGAATGCTCTAAAGGTGAGATTTAAATATAATTTTTATGTATATATAAAATTCCCCCACCCGGCAAAATTAATCAAAAACAAAAAATGTTTATTTTGTAGTTGAATTAATTTACAAAAATTAAGAAAAATATATTTTAGCATAAGGTGTGGCCCCTTCTGTAGAATTTACTTAAGACTTTGCATTAAAAAAAAGCATAATAAATTCTAAAATCTGACAAAATTGCATTTAAATATATTCTTTAATTTTGGAATTTTTTATGTTTATATACATATGCAGCAACTCTCGAAAAACATACATTTTTTGTGGAAGAGTAGAGAAACAGTGTTGCCAAGTTCTTTTGACAGAAAATCCCTTTAGTCATCTGAAAAATTTCCTAATTTATTTAATTTTTTTATGTCAACATTTGTTTTTATTTAGAAAAAAAAACTAAATAAATTTTAATTAATTTTCAATCAGAATATTTGATTAGTCAATATTTTACATATTCAACTGAAATTTGTTCCAAATTTTACAAAATTGTTTATTTTCTAGTTAGTTTATATTCATATTTTTATTCTTAATATCTGTAATTAATGCTTTTAATTTTCGGCATTGAAATTATCGCAATATCATTACAAAATTAACTGAACATTATTTCGAAATTCTTCATATCTAAATTAATTTTCTATAATTTTTAATTCTATGATTTTGCATGATATTTATTTAAATAATGTGAACCAGAAAAGATTATAAATTAATAGTAAATTTAAATTCTATTGCAATATTATTTAAAAATAAAAGTACCTACAAAAAATTCCCTTTCCCTATAGACTAGAAGAGACTAACCAGTTGGTTCGGCAACACTGGAAAAGTTTCAATTTTAGTAGTGTATTTTGGAATATCTATACAAATAAACTCATACACAATCGCAGGGAACCTTTTTTTTTTATTAATGTTCATAAACATATGTGTGTGGTGAGTTGTCTAGCAATAAAAATAATGAAAAGGCTACCTTAAATTTTACAACATCGCACTGCTAACAAAAAATTTATGTGTGATAAAATGAGAAAATTCTAATTAGAAGAATTATTTTTTTATTTATTTATATTCCTTTTATAGGTTTTTTCTCTGTTTTATTTTTGCAATGTTTATAAATATTTCTCTATGTATGAATATAAATAATATATCAAAAAATCGAAATTTTGTTATAATAAATTATAAATTTTGTAAAAATATTTATAATGAATTAAAATTAAAAAATAAAATAAATGTCAAAAAATAATATTCTCTTTCTATCGTGTTGTTTTTTCGGACGATGACCCCTTAGATATTTAGTATTGTACAGTCAACTCTCGTTTTACGAACAATTTTAATCTATAACGAATAATTCTGTGTTTTTATGAATATTATAAATTTCCTATAAATTCTAAGCTGCATGAAATTGAAAATCGATATTTATCAATTCATTTCATATGTTAAAATATTTAGATTTAAACGATAAAAACCGCACTTGAATGGAACAGTTTAAAAAAAATAAGGAATTTATGAAAATATTATAATACTTCATACAATTCAGTCTAATCTATAATTACATTGTGAAATTTGCAATTATTTTTTCTTAATAATGACAAAATAATTGCAAATTTCACTTTTAAATAAAATTAGACTCAACAAGATCTGCAAGCCTGGGAAGATTTACTTTTATTTTTCATAATGTGAATTTTTACACAATTTTTAATTAGTAATGTAACAATAATTATTTAAATTTTTCGTATACATACATTTAATTGACACTAAAGTAATAAGATATTAGATTTAACGAACGCTATGATTTTTGACATTTTAAAACTTAATATTGACTTTACATACAACTAAATAAATTATACAATTTTGTATGCAGATTAAATTTTTTAACCATCTAAAGATTACAATATTTGGCAATCTCTAGAATTCGGAAGTATGTAAATCATTAAAATGTCATGGAATTAAATTCGTTTGTAAATCGAGAGTTGCCTCGATTTTATTTCTTTTTATTTCTATATAATTTAATATTTTTATTTCTATATAATTTATAGGTTTTGTTTTTCTAAAAAAGAATTATTGTTGGGCTTTTCAAAAGTATATAGACGATAAATTCTATGATTCTATGTATATAAGATAGCTATATTATTAAATTTTCAAATAAAACTAATTTTGTGTACTGATGAGACATGAAATTGAAAATTGAATTTGAACTCGGAATTCTTAATTTATATTTAAATAAAAAAAATAAAAAAAACATTTCTAATGAATTTTTTGGATTATGATTCATTGAATAAAATTCACCTGACTTTTATTGTTATGTATAGAAGTTTTGAATTTAATATATAAAGTTTCGTAATTTTCAGAATTATATTTATGTATATAGTTAAGTCAAAATGTTTATCTAACAAATTATTATACATAGCTTCTTTTTAGGTTATGTTTATTTAAAATGAAATAAAACTGATTTTTTAAAATCGATTTTCAGTAAGTAAATTATGTATTTACATTATTATACGCGAACAGTAAAAAGAATGATATAAAAAGAAAAAGCTACTATCAAACCAACCCGGAGGTTTCAACAGAGATTTTTGAAGAAAAATATTCTAATGTGGCACTATTCTGTCAATCTGAGAATTCCGATAGTTTTATGAATAACCGATATACAAATAATCAATTTCGCAGATCGTAAGTGTTCTTAATGACTGTATACTTTATATATAATTCGGAATTCTTCAAAGTTTCTCTCCTATTCTTATATGGTTGATAATTTTCAGTATTTTATTTTCAATTTTGGAACTCATTTTTCTAAATAGTTCTGCAGCTGAAAAATTGAACCATTCTTATGCATATTTTTCATTCATGACATTTTCGTCTTCTTCTTCTAACGAATAGCTTACCTTGCAGAATCCTATATTTTTCACTATATGACACAATTACACTAATTTTCTAGCTTTTATTGTAACCATCAGCTCTTTTTTTTCAATTCTTCTCATAACTATTTTATTTGTGATGCTGTCAGTCCAGCTATTATTTAATATTCTTCTGTAAGTCCACATTTTGTTTCCTTTACTTTCCCTATCGTCCGGAACTCCCATCCGTACAGTAGAATGATTCAAACATATCACTTCAATAGTTGCATTTTCACTTTAATATTATAAACTCTTTTTTACTGAATATTGCTCTCATGTTCATAAAGGCATTTCTGGTTTTGGTCAGTTCTGGATGAAATATAAGTTCCATTATCACTCGCAGATCCTACATTGGTCCCAAATATTTTAGAAAACTATTTACTTTCTGTCAATTTTCTCTCCCCATTAAAAATATATTGTTTTCTTCAAGATTAACCTCAACCCAAATTCTAGACAGTATTTGGTTACTTCGTTCAGCAATTCGGAATTGGGGATCCAATAAAATTACACACCCTTAAACTTACGAGCAACAACTATATATTACGAAAACCAAGCTGGTGTATCAACTTTCATTGAAATGGGATATAACGAACCACGTTATTGTAATCTCCACCCTTGAAAACGTACAGAAAAATTGATTTGGTGCATGTATTCTCCTTTTTTGCAGCCAATAATTCCTTTACAACATTTTATATAGTTATATTCCATAACTCATTCTAGTTAGCTCCAATTTTGGTCACAAGAATAATCAAAAATTATTTGAAATTTATTATTTTATTTATTTATGTAAAGAATATTTTTCTATGTAGTTCTATAGTATATAAACATTTTTAATATTTCTAGAAAAATTTATGTATTTTAAAAATTATCTGTTAGTTTTATGATTCGTTTTCATTTATTATATCTAAAACACACCAGCTGACTAATTTTTATATTTGGTGTTGCTTTGTTTACATATTTGAAGAAATCATTGTTAAAAATAATGAACACGGAAACATAAAAATTTATTTTTAGTTTCATTAAAATAAATATATACTTAAAAAGATACTCAGCTAGAAAAATTTGTTGTTCTTTCTTCTTGTTAGGATATTATAATTATTAAAAAAAAATAATTATATAATGATACAAATATACATGAAATTATAAAATGCACATTGACATTGAAGTAAATTTGTTAGTTTTAGTTTATTTGGAACTGTGCAATTACTTATAATTAAATATTTATTTAGTATAGTTTTATAACATATTGTACGGACGGATAGTTTATTTATTTATCAATCTTTATAAGCCTTAAAAATAAGCAATTTTAATTAAAAATCGTTTTTCTAACATATATATTTAATAAAATGATATTGAAATTCATTAAATTTACATATTTGAAATAACAATTTAATGACTTTTGTTAAACATATTTTTGAATCGATTAATAAAGATTTTACCTAACCCATTTTGGATCAGCAGTTGTGATATTTGAGAATTATAAATGGAATTTATATATTAATGATCAAAAAGAATAAAAATAATATTATTAATTATTAATATTATCTTAAATCTGCACAAATTCTACCTGGAATCAAACAGGTTATAATTTAGTTAAATAAAGAATTTTGTAGATAAATCATTTAGTAGACGACGTATATAATAAGAAGTGTTTCAATTACAGTTTAGCAAATTGATTTATGAATAAAATGAAAATACAAAATTATTTTTATGTTAGCATAACATTTTAACTTTTGTGTCTTTGGCCCATACAGTAAATCAGGAAATTTTGAGCACCAGAAAAATGTGATTTATAACACACGCAAACAAACAAGATATGCGATAGTTAAGGAAAGTTCGGATTTTAATAACGAAATGTTCGGATTTTAATAACCAGATGTAATTAGTAATTAGTAATCGAGTATCTAATCCTCATCAATCTAAAACACAAACCCCATCTTCCAATTACCACAAAAATGAGTATCTGGGATTAAGATAGATAATTTGTTTTGATCATCGAAATCAAGTATAAAGGTAGATATTGTTAGTAAGGCTATGTTAGAACAGAAGGAACATATAATTAAGGGAAATATCTGTTATCCTTAATATTGATTTCTTCCACTTTCTTACATGCTATCCGCAATGGATGAAGCTCTATTGTTATTGTGTTACCATCACCGAACACAAACAAATGTTAATTAGATTTTAACTGCTTAACACAAGCAGTAAAATACAAATAGAAATATAATACTTAGTTAGGAAAACAAAACATTAAAGCTCTAACCAACAGCTCACCACCTACAAAAGGGTTCACACGTTCACAGTTCTGAAAAGACCCTCCACCTGTTTATATTCAAGCCATTGCACAATTAAGTTTTTAGCTATCGACAGCTATGTGTTCAGTCTACTTAACCCGTCGAATCGAAACTGTAATGATCGGTACATTGTAGCTCTTTTTAAAGCATAATTTATGTTCTGTTTCTTTTCTTAACTATTTTTTTTTAATGACACTTAATTATAAATACTCTAATATCGATTAACGACTTTACTTAATATTTGCATCAGAATCGGTGTAATACTCATTTGGATCAGAATCAGAGATATTTAAAAATTGTAGTGGTAATTGGTAAACATTACAATATTTATAGTTAATTTATATATTTTGTTTCCAATTATCCATCATAAATAAAGGAACTAATTTGTCTGATGTAAATAATTATTGAAAATTATAAAGTTTATATACAAATCATAAAAATTTATTTAATTACAATATTTTTTTTTTCTAATTTCTTCAATTTTAATGATCAATTATTTTAAATTAAATACACTTAGTTCAGGATATAATATTAAAAGAAGATTAAAAAGAAAAATTAAAAAAAAAGCAAATAAAATAATCTTTTTATTTATTTTAACTACTGAAACTCTTAAAAGTAATTTTTAATAAAACAAAATAATTCCATTAAAAACTTTGTAATTATTATTATAAGAAAATAAAAAGGTTTTTTGTTGTTTTGTCATTTTAAAGAAATCTGAAGAAAACATAAAATTATGATTAAGGTTTTTACTAGAATTTTATTTTTGTTTTAAGTAGAACGTTAAATTACAAATATTTAGTTCATTGTTGTTGTTTGTGGATCATAAAATTATAAACTTTGGGAGTGGATTTCCCTCCCAAATCGAACACAAAACCCAAATCGTAATAATTATAAAACTGTGTTTTTTTTTTTTTGGATGAAGAGTAAAAAACGCAACAACGCATTAGGCCATTTTGAAATATTAATAAAGAGAAACTAATTTTTGTATGAAAAAATAGCTTGTTAAGGGTAGGTGAAAACTCGGAGTATGTTAAAACTGTTTCTTCTTTTCTGGTGCTTAAGTCGAAATCAAGACTTTGGTTTATACAATTTTCACGTTGTTATACTGATTTTATTCAATTTCCTGGGTGCAATAATTGTCCTGCCTCATATCGGAAATTATTCTCCCATTTTTGACATGGTTTTCCAATTGGCTGTTTACCATCAATTTTCCCATCTAGGACTTTTTTGGTGACACACGATATGTTTACCTCTTTAACTTTATAAATAGGTGGTTCCTAAGTTCATAAATTGCTGAATCTTGATCTCCAGATACTGCGTTTTATGAAGCTTTAAAACATTATTTCAGATATCAACGTAATTCTAATTTTTGAAGAATGAAAATATTGGATTGGTCTTTAAGATTAAGATTTTTCTCTTTCAGATATTACCATTAAGAATCAAATTACAGTAATTCATACAAAAAAAAACTATTAAATTATTATTTTATTAACAAAAATTCATTGCTTTCGGAAGAGCATCAACAAATATTAAATTAAAATTTATTTATTTTTCTTAATTTAAGTAAATTTTTTATATACTTAACTTAAGTTATACATAAACACATAAAATTTGATAAGATCTGCTTTGGAAACTCATTTTATAATCCAAATAGCACTATTGCCTGTTGATGAATTTCTCAAAAGAAATTATTGAATTATCAATGAAATCAAGATTAATGAGCTAATAATGAGCTTTATTCTCTATATTTTCGGCATTTCTTTATAAGCTTTTCTCTTTATCATGTTTGGAACCAATTAACATACAAATTCTTCACCAAGCACTTCAACTCTTGCATTATCGATAAATTTTGGAGCACTATCTTTTAACTATAAACTAAAAATTTCCAGTTGCAATATCTTTTAATCTCCAAAAGGTTTCGAAAATTATATTATGAGGCGTGTAACTACCCAGATTTAATTTGTTCAATATTAGATTAGATTATAACGAGGTTCTTTGATATTATACTTATCCGTTATCCCTCTTAATTATAGGCTGCCGACAATTCCCTATTTAGTAAATTAAGATTTTAGAATTAATATGTCATTAAACAACAATTAACAACAGACCACCGTCCTTCCGTAGAAGTTTATTAGCTCAGATTTGACTTTTCGATATTATACTTGTATAATTCTGAAAGTTATTCTCAACATTCGCAACGACAATGCTATACTCTACAAAGTGAAATTTACAATGGCGTTATTGTCACTCTGAAAATTGTGTTAATGCATTAGTGACAATAAACAGCTCAAATAAATAGTTATTTGTTACTAGAATGAATTTTAGTTGTCAAATTTCAACCTTGAGTTTCAACTATTTTATATAGGTTGCACTTTTTTTGACAGTACGTTGTAGTTGTAGCGCGTTGCCGTTGCGTATGTTTAGTTTTTAGAGTAAATGCTGGATTCATCTTTTCGTTTTATCCTATTTCTCCTATTTCAATGGAACTAGTTTATCGTTAGGTTCTACATCTGCTTACGCTTTATTATTCATATAAAAATTAAGCCAGCGCATGAGTTCACAGTTCGCATACGTCGGACGAAATGATGAATCCAGCATAAATGAGGGATAAGACGTAACTGTTACGTCATAAAACGTAATTATTTAATATTTCAGAACAAAACAGAGTGATTTTTTTTCTTGCAAATATGTTCATATCTGATAAAGTACTCGGGGGAACTCCCTAGTTTCTATTAAACAATAATTTTTTTTTATCATTCAAATTTATTTATATCTGATTTTTTTAACAATTTTATTTATATTTACATTTTGATTGACTTTATTTTTATCATAAACATTATAAATATTTTTTACTGTGTGAAAATTCATGAATGAGAATTTTTGTTCGTGAATTTTCTGTTTGTAGCCACATAAATTTTTTGAAATATTATTTTTGAAATTTTATGAGAAATTACGTTTTATTAATGAAACATTTATAATTCCTGTTATATGTAATTAAATAAAAAATTTTGGCATTCATTCATATTTTTTTTTAAATCCGTATAATAAATTTGATATATTACGTATTTATTTTCCATTTTAAATAATTCATATCAGGATTTAAATTAATTTATGAGTATAAATAAATAAACTTAATTATAATTATTGTAGATGCCGACTTTTTTTTAACTAGCATAAAATGTTTAAAGGTTTAACTTTGTTGGTCCTACTGTTGTCGCTTATTCTTCACTTACATATGTATATAAAGGCTACAGGGTGTTCGCTGCAAAGATTAAGGTTGTAAACAGAACCAAGGCGGATGGCGATGGCGAAATGTCAAAATAAATTTCGTCCTCATATACTTAAATGAGTGTGAACACAACCATGTCGAATTTCGTTGTCGACTCTTTCGCTGGCGAAAAATTAAAGATATTTTCTAATTTTTCGTTAAGGAAAGGCAACAGCTGATAATTGACTGATGGTGTTCTTTACAAATTAGTTGCTTTATGATTACTTTCGTTGACAGCTGCTTTCGACATGGTTGTGTTTATCAAGACGAAAATCGTTATTCCCATCGCCATTCGCCTTGGTTCTGTTTACACAGAAACTACTTTTGGTAAGCATAAATTTTGACAGTTCCATATTTGGCAATCGCGAAGGATAGACATGCCAAATTTTTTATGGAAAAATATTCGATACCAACATGTTTCAAAAGTAAAAATATTTGATCAAAATGAATCATCAATTATTATGACGACTAGAACATTACGTGAAATATTTGGGTGGATATTATGTACCATCAAAATTTAATGTAGATTGTCCTACACAGTGGCCCAGGACGTCTTTTTGTGGGATTATTTTACTAAAGAGCAAGGTTTCGGCCAACACATTTAGAAACACAATTTAAACAAAACATTCGTGACGTAATTAATGAAATATCTGCTCAAATGTGTGAAAATGTTATAAAAAAAGAGTTCACATTTGTGAGGCTAACAGAGGCGAATATTTAACTGACATTCTCTTTTCCGTACGTAATTCCCAACATTAAATTATCAGAATTGAACGATTTCGTTTTAATTTTCTATAAAGTTGTAAAAAATAAAGTAGCTTTTATACAGCCTGTATAAAATTTTGGTTCGATTTTAATTATATTAAAATTATATTAAAATTATTTATTTTTAATTAAAATTAAAAATAAATTTTGAGAAAAATACTTCGACTACAATAAAATTATAATTGAATAATTTTGATTTGATAATTTGATGTTTCTAAATTAGAGAATCTTCATAAAACTGTGACAAATTTCATACCTAATTTACCATTCTCAGACCTGTCAAGAAATTAAGAAATTAACTTTAGTTATAATAAATTTTTCAGTTGTTTGTTTTGTATAAACATTGAAAAAATTTCAAATTTCTCCTAAGTTTCATGAAAATTATTTAGCTTTTACGGATAATTTGTGATGTTGTTCACACAATTAGATCAAAATTTTAAGTACTTGTGTTCAACTACTTCAAGTTACATCAGCATGACCATGAAAATAACATGAAATTTCTAAATTAATATAAAAATATATAAAACAATTTTTTAAATTAAAATTTATTTATTATATATTACAGAATAATTAATTTTTTAATTACTTAATTTATATAATTATTTATAACCATATATAATTTAAATTTTTCATTAATTTCTTTTCCAAAAATACAAAACTAAAATCTAAGTGCACGTACAGAGTGACGCTATGAGCGGTGCTGGAAGCTGTGTTGTAGTGTATTTTTATATAAAAAGCAACAACAACAACACTACAGCACAGCTTCCAGTACCGCTTATAGCGTCAATCTGTTCGTGCACTAAGAAAACTTCACTTCATAAGAATCTGTAAATTGTTATGTAATAAATTCAATTTACTTTCGAAATTTGTATATAATATTCAAAAAATGATTACCCCTGGGAAAAAAGTTGAACTTCGCAACTGCAATAAACTTGTATTCTTAGTTTTCCATCACTACTTCTAATTTAAGTTGGCTAGACCACATCTTCTTACTAACTGGAGAATGGGATATTTTAATTTTACTGTGGATTCAAGATCAAGACTACACTCTTCTGAACTACTGAAATATTGCATTTTCACCCATGTTTACTTGTTGCTTCACCTAAATCGTTGCAAATATTAAAAACAAATAACAGAAATATAAAAAGGATGTCTAAATCCTATAGTATAGAGCACCTTATTAGGTTCAAATTGCTAGTTTGGCGTATATTTACACGCTATTTACTCGCTGTAGCTTTGAGTGTACACAAATTTTATTGATTTAATTATTTATCCTTTTTTTGTTACCTGTAAACGTTGAAAGATAAATTGAATACTAAAAATGTTTATTTATTGATTAGTAATGTCGTCCAAATAAAAATATTACTTTAATTATATTTTATTTGATTCATAAAATTCCATTTAAAAAGAAATTACAAATCGATTAAAATGATATTGATAAGTACGACTAGGTTTGTCATCAATGTTGTTGGCAAACAAACAAAACTTTGTTCAAAGTCTTTTAAAAAACTTTTATATAAATCAGAATTTTATTTTTAAATTATAAATATTTAAGTTATTTATTCATAATGGTATTTATAAATAAAATAACTGGTTTTTCATTTAAAAATCAATAACGAATTTTGTATTATAAAAAAAATTAATTTTTAAAAGCGAAAATACAGAAATTTACTTTCAAACTCTCACTCCACCTGTCAAAGAAATAATGAAGAAAAAGTAAAATTGAATTATACAAACTTTAATAAAACTTAAATCGAAACTTAAATTATAGATTAATTTATCCTAAATATATTTTAATGTAATCATGATATTTAAAACATAAAATGAATTAGAGATCACAATCATAAATCATAAAAAAAAATGAAGGAATGGAAAAAACACTTGTGATTGTGATTTTTCAAATCACGGTTTTTTTTATTATCTTTTTCTTATACAATAAATATTTAACCAGAAGTAAAATTGCGTAATTTATAATTTCAATAGAAATCTGAAATATACATAAAACTGACTAGGGGTAGCACAAAACTCGGTGTTTGTTGATTGGTATAATTGGGGAGTCCCATACAGCATGACGGCGAATCCAATCACTCACGTTACCAACATAAGCTTGGCTAAGTTAGTGATTTCAGATCCACCTAGTGGCATTCAGGATCCGTACCATGTATTATGTATGGTCTCGTAGCCGCTAGATCGTTAAAGTTGTTGAGTGTTTTTTTCATTCAGTTGTCCTCAGCTGCGGCTTGATTTGTTAAATAGTACTTCTAGTATGTATGGTAAATAACCTTACCGCTAGCCACTAAAACAAAACTAGGGTAAAACAAAACTAGGGTTTCAATAAAAATTCGGAAAAATAATCATGTGAAGAATATGTAAATAAAATTACACATATCTAAACCGTCAAGAATGTATTACGTTTACGTATATAAAAATAGAGTAGGTCGTTTGCTGCTAAACGTCAGATCTTGCATAAACAAATCCAAAATTTCATCATCTACATTTACATAATGGTGAATATTTCCAAATTTAGCACTCAGAAGGAAATAAGATGTATGACATTCCGAACGAACATAAAAAGTCGAAACTAAACTTTGTGCTAAATTTCATTGAAATTGGAAAACAACTTTGTGTGATATATTATCGCACACCCTGTTATGACATCCACTGCTTTTTAATTTTTGTATATTCTTATTTGTAATATAAATTTTCAATTGATTTTTCTACTACAACATTTATTCAATAACTCTTCGTAAATAAGTTTTTAAAGAAATTCATTATTTAAAAACACGAATTTATTTTTGGACATTTTTACACAGTTTCAACGAAAAAAAAAGTAGCAGTGCATATTAATTTTAAGTGAGGTTTTTGAAGTCTCGATATTCTTATATTATTTAAATTTATTGAATCCGGTTTCCCGTTGCAGATAGCTTCGGACTGGATCAATAAAATTTACCAATATAAAATTTATAAATACAAGAAATTAAAAAAAAAGAAAAACTGGATTTGTATAAATTTAAAAATAAGTAAATTAACTGAAAGAAATTTAAATCTGTAATAAAAATAAAATGAAATATTAAATATTTATAATAAAATTTTTAATTATATAAATTAAAATGATAATTAAATTGATATTTTTTATTAATTTGTTTATTTATTTTTAGGATCCAGCTGGAATATTTGAATTGATTGAAGTCGTCGGAAATGGAACATATGGACAAGTATATAAGGTATAAAACTAACAAAATTTAAATATATGTGGATAAAATAATGTTTTTTCTTAAGCTCATCCCGACTGATTTTAAACTTAAATTTGTTTAAGAAAAATGGTTTATAATAATGTCCAAAACTATGTCACAGTGCTTAAAATTGCGACGAATTGCGATCTTTATTGTTTACGCTTATATTAAATCGGTCCAAAGAGTCAATATTTAATATTTAATCGAAATTGAAGTTAACTTTAAACCGAAGCTTCTACGTGCATTCAGTTTTGTTTTGTGAACTCTATTTCCTATTCCTATTTCTTCAAGCCGTAAACATGTTCAATTAGTAATTCTTAGCGAAAGTAATTCAAAAATTATGAGAGGTTCTATTAGCTGTCTACAAGTAAAATAAAGCTCAAAATTCCCTTAAATGACTTCAAAATGAATACCATAAACATCATAACTCCAAATGCTCCAAAACAAACAAAAATAATAAAATTTATTTATTTTGTGAGCTGGTATATAAAGCTAATTAAATTGATAATGTTAATATTTTCTTAATAATTATCATTACAAAAATATACAAAAATTTCAAATATTTATTCATTTATTATTATATAAATTTATTAATTACTTTTGCTTTTGTTACTTCTGTTATTTTATAGAGTCATTTTAATGACGAGCATAAAATTATAGCATATACGATGAATAATAATAATTCAATATTTATTTATATAAGTATTTTTGTTGACCTCAACTTATCAAAAACGTTTCAGATAAAGCGCCGAACATAAAATATGAATTTGCAATATAATAAAATAAATTACAATTCTTTGAAAAAAAGTAAATTTTGTTTGTTCATAAATATTTCCAGATAAATAAATTTACTATAACAAATTATGATTTTCGACAGTCTTTGATTAAAATTTTTGATATACTTCAATATTTTATATTTTTGAGGATCTTTTTAAAATCATTTTTAATTAAAATTAGATCCTACGCCACTATTTCCGCAAGGATTTTTGTGTTATTGTGAGTTAACTTACAGATTTCCAGGTTATGTGAAGTTATCATTTCTTGAATTATTTCTGTTTCTCAGTACGATAGCTGCTAAGCAAAACAAACGAAATTAATGAGGTCTTTTCTTTTGGACCTGTATTAAAAAACTGTTTCTTGAAGCTTTTTTTCGCTGCTCCATTCAATTTAATTCATAAACCCCCAATTTCTTAGCAACCGGAAGATAATGAATGTGTGTAAGATTGATTAGTATTGGATACTCGATTAAACTAATTCAGGGGATACAGTCCTTTGAACTACCATCTCAATAAAATGGGTATAGCAGAAACAAACATTTGTCGTATCTGTCTAAAAGACAAAGAAACGGCAGAGCTCATTATCTGCCACTGTGAGGTAGTAGCAAGGATAAAACAACATAAATATTAGGACAAGGCTTCGTCACAAACGAATAACTGGCTAATATGGCCTTCTAAAAGATCAGCGACTTATTTAAGTCTATTAAGGGAAAGGGGCTATAAATACACAATAGATCGAAAAGGTTGTAAAGCTCTCTTGCATTCCCCCATCAAGAAAAAAAACTGTCTAGAAATCTTATTACAATTTTATTAATATTCAAATTTTCATATAGTTTCTTAGGACTGACTAACAATATTTTCTGTCTGTACTATAAAAATTTGATTGAAAATCAGGTGATTATTTTCTTCCCAAACATTCCAATTTAATGAATAGGTAAAAATATTTAATTTCTTTATTTGAAAACTTCAAAAATAAAATTACTATTTCATGTTTTACCCTATTAGGCATTGTTGCAATGTCAGTCGTTGAACTTGGCTTCCTCGTGGTCATTTTTTTATATATTTTTTGTAGTCTTGCAATAATATTTTTAATCTTTTTCAATGTCTTTATTTGCTTTATTCTACACTTCTTTTTCTTCTGTTATACATATTTTGTTTGTTAGCATTAGCAACAACGGCGAACACATAATTTTATGACAATTTTTCCATTATGTCTTGATATATTTTCATCCCCAACAATATCGTACACTGAGCTTATAATAAGTAGTTATTAAAAAAAAAATTGTATAAATTTGCACATATACCGGAGCGTTGACAAGCAAAAAATATTAATAAATTTGTTGTGAAATTTAAAACTTGAAGAATTTTTTTTGTATTTTATAGAGTGGGAGATTTTGTGGTTTCGATTTATTGCGTAAGTCAATAATAGACATAAAAAATGTGGTGCTTTGTTAATAAGGAAAATAAATAAAAAAATGATTTTTTAATGATATATGCTATTAAAAAATTATAGTGCAGAATAATTATAGTAACAAATTTTTGAATATATATAAAGATATTGAGAACATGACTCATTTAGAATAGAAATCAAAAACAATTTCACATAAATCCTTTCTTTATAGCAATATTTCATCAAATATGATATAGATCAGTCTGAATTTTAGTATTCTTCATGATAGTATGTCGTAAATCAGATTCTTCATTTCTGCATTGAACTGGTATTGAGTTTTACATTTACCCTATGATATGTCGTACCCGGGAGTTAGTCTCAACACAAGCAACACATGTAGAACATGCTTTAACACGTTTTACGTATATATGGCATTGAAATATTAACTTACAGCACCGACTAGATTTGTCATATAATATTTTATTTTCTTTCACAATTTTAATTAGTTTTTCTTCAACCGAAGACAATAATTACACTTTGATAAAAATTAAATTTGTCTCAAATTTAGTCTTGTCAAATATAGAGGTCAACGCGCTCACCGTGATTCAAATTACCGAATTTCAGCGTTTGTGAATCGTTAAGTTTAATTACTC
Organism: Rhamphomyia laevipes; assembly: GCA_963920725.1. Classification (NCBI taxonomy): domain Eukaryota; kingdom Metazoa; phylum Arthropoda; class Insecta; order Diptera; family Empididae; genus Rhamphomyia; species Rhamphomyia laevipes. The sequence goes on from OY987255.1 coordinate 1,982,577, forward strand.
CCATACATTTTATACGTACATTGAACCTTGAACCGCTTCGGTGTTGCTTGCGTTGAGAGGAGACTAACTGGGATATTATATTGTTTCTGCTTGACAATAAACTATCCCTTTAAATTTTGCTTATTTGGCAATGCTGTCCTTTTGAAAGAGCCAAGGTTATTTAACGCTATATGAATTTTAAATGTACAAAAAAGTTTGTTGCACTTATAGAATAAATTGACGAATTTTTCCAGCACATTTATAGAAACTTCAGTATTTTCCGAAGAAGTCATTTTGTAATTCAAGTCTATGGCTTAATGTTTAAAAATTTTATTGAACGATATGACTTTATTACATTATGACTCACTCAAATGATATATGAAAACGAGACCTGAAAAATTTGTTATTATGAATTTATATGTCGAATTAGACATATTAGCTATCACACGACCTTTATTTGTCATCGTTTTACGTCACGGTACCGAAATCAGCAGTTTTGTGATTGGGTTCACACAGATCAACTGGGAAATACCATACTTCGCCCGATGTTAATATATTTGACAGAAGTACAAACCCGGATTAGAAATTGGTGCGTCAATTCGATTTCACATTTTGTTTTTTAATTATATAAATTTCATTCAAATATTCAAATAAATTTGAATATTTTTTTTTTATTTAATGATTAAAACTAACAGAACAACAACAAAAATAAACTCATAACAGGTTTTGATAAATAAAAACAGCCTCAAAGATATAATAATAATTTAGCAGATCATTAATTTTTGTTGTTGTGACATGGAAGCCGAGTCAGCGAAAGATCAATAAGTCAAAGAAATTTGAATTTTTTTTTTATTATTATTAATTCAATTACACATTTACAATACACGCCCAGTTTTAAAATATAAATTGTTTATTTTGTATGTATTGAACAATTTTGTATGTATTGGTCTATAAAATGATTTCTGTGCATGTGTGAATTTGTTTTGTCGCAATATTTAGTAACAAAAATAAAAAATTCATTTAAAACAATAAAAATTGTTGTTCTTTAAGGAATTCCTTAATGTCTTCGAAATAAATTCTTTATATTTATTTGTATTTATTTATTTCCTTCCTTGTGTTTTTGTGATAGAAATAAACCAATAAATTTTCAATGTTTTTGTTTAGAGCCGACCCCAAGGTATATAAAATAATAACATTTTTATTTTATTTTTCTGTTTATGGTTAGATATTTTATCGCACACTTAATTTATTGTAGCTATAGTAAAAACAACAACAAAAAATTTAAGGAAATCCCTGTCTCATTCCTAACCCGTTTTGAATTTTTTTTTTTTTGAAGACCTCTTAAATTATATATTAATTTATGACAGCCTAATTTGAATGGCGACAACAAGGACTTTGATTTTCTTTTCTATAAGATATAGCGAAAAATTCGCGTGTTTTGTAAACATTTTCAATTAATATTATGTATACCTTAATAAAAAGTATATTACCTAAGGTAGTTTCTTTAGGTAGAACTGTAATGAAATGATATGAAAACTTATATAAGTTAAACAATAAATTATTTGAAATTTGAATACAAGTTTTTCATTTAAAAAGTTTCGATTAAGTAATTGAAAATATAAAGTTTTCAAAGAAAATATATTTAAAACATTTACAAAAAACCAAATATTTATTTATGATAATTTTAGGTTCATATCATAATATCATAAAACAGCACTGTTCATATCATAAAACAGCACTGCACTTTATATTTACTATACCAGCTATTCTTCCTAACTGTTCTTTTAATGAACTATACGATTCTGCAACGAACCGAATATAAAATTACGTAATTTATTTGAAATTCCGGTTAAGTTTCAAAAAATCCGTAAGAATAAAATTCCGTACCGAAAAATTCAATATTAAATTTTAAATTTTCTTTTCATGTGGTATAAGAAGTCTACATGTAACGTAGAGAGTAAAACTATTTTTTACACGTAAATGCAGAATTTTGAACATGTTTTAATTGCTACGAAGCCGCGTCATAGTACCGATCAGTTCATTTAGTTTTGATTCGTACTGTAGCAAATCTATTGGTGAAGTAGACAGAAAACATATAGTTACCGATTTCTATCGATATAGTTTTTATATTTTTTTAAACTGTCAAATTTCATGACATTTGCTTCAGTTTGGATTCACAAAACTTGAATCGTTCCAAATTCTTTCGATTCGATTTCAATCGCATCTGTGTGTATGATTTTCCATACAAATATGATACAAACTTTACTGAACGAATCGGTATTGAACTGATCGATACTATGTAGCCTGTACTTAGTGAAACGATATGTCTTAGCTTATACATACTTATCTTTCCAATAAACACCACAATTCACAATTAATGTATAACTTTTTCATAAGTTTTTTCTTTGTCTAGACTAGACACTGTCATTTTCTATAAAAGATGAAAAGTATGACAGAAATTTTCTCTCAAATTATTATAGACAAAAATAATTTTGATTAAAGTTAATGATTTATAAAATTATTTAATATACTTAATATAATAGCTATTCTACCTAAATTCAATTAAACACCCTTTTTGACGTGTCCAATCAGGCGTAAGATCAAAATGAATATAAATTAAAGCCTTCTTCACTTCAATAATCAATAGTCGTTGTGTTTGGTTGTCGATTATTAGTTTTTTATCCTTCATTTACACGACAAAAACACCACAAACATTTTGAATATTTTATACTTTGTTACAATATAAAATTATTAATGTTAGTCAGAATTTAAAAAAGGATGTTAAATATATAATTTAAAAAATATAAAATTAATTGTTTTGATGTTTTATATTTTGTTGTTATAGTTGAAGAGGGTGTGACATAGTGTCATAAAAGATATTTCACTGATGGACCACAATACATTTTAACGTCACTCGAAAATATATTTATTTAAAAAGGATTTCAATTTTCGCTGTTTTGTTTATATAATGACAATAACCAGTTTTGAAGAATATTTAATTTCCTTTTGATTGGTTCATAATAGGACATAGCTAAAAAAAATTGATATAAAAAAATTAGTATATGTTTATGACACACTATCAACAATTGAATTTCCATTAATTGTTTAGCAGGAAATTAAATTAATTTAATAAATAAAATAAAAGAGAGAAAGCTTAAACTACAATTTTCAATTATTTAAACTTTGTTTTTAATGAAATAGTCAACATTATTCTTTATCTAAGGACCTCTATTATAATGCTAAGTCGTTGCTATTGATACTCTTTGATTGAAATCATCTGTCAAGAGGAACTGATTTCATGAATCCACTTATTTATCAATAGCTTTTGAAGTAAAACTTCTTCAGGCGCGTTGGTGTTATTTCGTTAAAGTGCCACAAAATTTGTCCCAATTTGTTATTCTCCATAATATAATTTTCCACGCTTATTTGTAGTAGTATTCGAAACAATAAAGTATGAGTACTTTCACGTATTAAGCTCTCCACAGCCTATTTTCAGGTTCGGGTTTAATAAAATAACCAAATTTGGATCCATTTATAAAAGATCTGGGATTTCTACATTAAATTATTTTATATAAAAAGATGTAAATAAAAACTCCGTAACGCAACGACCGATATTTGATTTTTGCTGAACAATACCGAAATGGTTTAGATTTTCTACCATATCTAGGAAAATAAATAATCCACCCTCTTCCTCATGAGACACTAATTCCCATTCCTGAAAAAATTGTGAAGGTCGGACTTCTTGAACGAATACAGAGGGCTTTAGGTGAACAGGGTAGATATCGTTTATAGAACCAAAATGAAAAAAAAAACATTATTTTATGTTTAGGGGCACTCAGGACCCTAAAAGTACATTGTGGATATGGGGTCATGATGTAAGTTGCGTGCGAGCCTGGAAATTTCAGAACTGGTAAATTACTATTCAAAATATCACGAATCTCTTTTTAAATTTAACTTTTCCATGTGTGCAGAAACGCACATTGTAATTTAAGCTCATATTTTCATAGGCTGATTTAATCAATTGATATTTCGGAACAGTGTAACCAACAACAAATTATAATATTAAAAACATATATACAGATTTATATCGACAGGATGTTATTACACATAGCCAGCCCAAAATATTTTGATATCAGAAGAATCAGTTACCATATAAAAACAACTCCAAGAGATTACACAAAATATAACTGAGCAATTGACTAATCATCAATTTATTGATTCCATCCAAATTATTCACGAATCTTTTTAATTTTTCTGACAATTGTGTATCTCTCTCACACGCATATAAATTTAATGTCTCCTCTCGCATTTAAGTGTATTTAAACAAGTGGAACGAAATTTGTGATAATCACTGATTAAAAATACTTAATCAGAAATTTGTTATGTTTCCTGAAACCGGGGCGTTAACATAGCTTCATATATTCTAAAAAAAAAGAAGTTTTCATTTTTAATTTCTTTTAATTTTCTCAAAAAATTCTTATTTTATGCTTATATGCTTGCTAACAAAATTATGTATTAATGACATTGTCCAACCACGACTAAATTTTTAAGTTTGCTCAACCGTATATAAAATTATTATATATTTTTTTATTTAACTTTGTCATCGCAGATAGAAGTGAAACGTCTTAAAGTTTTGTACATTCATTCAAGCATGTAAAAAGATTTTTATGTTTTTATGAAAATATTTTGTTTTTTTTATTTTATATATACAATTTTTTTTATTAAATTATAGACTTGACATTAATTTATTTATATATAAAGTTCCCTTCCTATTTTTACTATTATATACAAGAATTTACTAATCTAAATTACAGTTATAAAACATAAAAATTTATGTAGAATTACAACAATAAAATTTATTAAACAATATAAAAATAAATCTCTCACGACACAAATTTCTTAAGTTATATACTTTTTTTTTAAATATATTAATAGCAACATAAAATTTACTTTAGTTATTACATTTCTGGATATAATATTCTTTTTAATTAATTAAATATAAAATATAATTACAAAAATTTTTGTTAAATAACAAAAAATAAATAAATTAAATAAAATGTGGTATCCGATTAATCAATCGAAAACAAATTACCAAATTCGCAATTGTCCGAATTTAGAATTGATGGAAGTAAAATTAATCTTAATTGGATTAAAAAGTCAAAACAGATCAAATTAGTGCCCATTTCGCCTTTCTTCATTTTATGGCATAGATCGTGTTTCCATTATCATCTTTTTTATCCTAACTATAAAAAAAACTTTAATAGCTTAAGTCAGTTAAAGGAAGTTATTCGAAATCTAAAAAAGCTTATGTAATTTTAAGCTATTTAACCTTTTTTATATCTTTAAGTTTAATTTAGAAGAAGATATTTGCTCAGATTTACATATGTCGACTTAAGTTGTTTTTCATATTGAAATCTAAAGTAAACTTTAGGCTATTTTTCCATATTTTCTTTTAGTATACATTGCTATAATGTTGACTTGAAATCCTAAGCTACCACACCTCCCCTTAACCAAATTCTGTGTTCACAATTAAGGGAAAATCTTCTCATTATTATTTGACTATTTATAAAAAATTGCATTTCGCGAAAAACTATAATTTTAGACTTAAGCTGTTTTAACTTTATAGTCGTGATATAGAATTAATTAATGCTATAACTGAATTGATAAGAAATCCATAATTAAATTATCCAGATTCACTTCAATAATTAGTCAATTCTATCATTTGTGAATTCGGTAAATTGTCGTCCAGTTTTAATTTATATTTAAATATTAGTTCAATTATGCATTCGCTAAATTGTTTATTCGTTCAATTATTCGCAAATCATAAAATACTTATTTAATATCTTTTAATAATTCTTATTTAAATAAAAAAAAATATACAAATATTAATTATAATACTATTTTTTTTTTTAAATTTACAGGGTCGTCATACAAAGACTGGTCAATTGGCTGCCATTAAAGTAATGGACGTAACTGAAGATGAAGAAGAAGAAATTAAATTAGAAATAAATGTATTAAAAAAATACTCAAATCATCGTAATATTGCAACATATTATGGTGCATTTATAAAAAAATCACCACCGGGTAAAGATGATCAATTATGGTTAGTTATGGAATATTGTGGTGCTGGTTCTGTAACTGATTTAGTTAAATCAACAAAAGGTCAATCACTTAAAGAAGAATGGATTGCATATATATGCCGTGAAATATTACGTGGTCTTAGTTATTTACATTCAAATAAAGTAATACATAGAGATATTAAAGGTCAAAATGTATTATTAACTGATAATGCTGAAGTAAAACTTGTTGATTTTGGTGTATCAGCACAATTGGATCGTACAATAGGAAGACGAAATACGTTTATTGGTAAATTATGAGCAAATATTTTTGAAAAATCATTTTATAATAATAATAATTTTAAATTTAATTATAAAAATTATTTTCAATATTTTATGCTCATTTTAATGTACAGTATAAAATATTTTTTTTTATAGTTTCACTTGGGAATTTTGGCAGTTAAATAAATATTCATGCATTTTTATGACCAAAACTTTAATAAAATATGTTTTTTCTATTTATTAGAGCAATAAAGTTTTATAATTATACTTATTAGTCTGCAGTTTCATGTTAAACTGGTCTTTTTTTAATTAAATGTTTTTCATAACTAGAATTGTTAATATTTCAATATAATTTTTACTAAATTTCATGAGCGTTTTCATGAGTGATGAGTGTTAAAAGTTCTTTCAGAAATTTCAATTTAAGCTAATTTAGTTTCTTTACTAAATATACTTACTAATTATATATTGTAAAAACAAATCAGTAATATTTCAACTTTCAATTTACTTTCTGAAATTATTTTAAATTTGCATTTGAATTCTCATTGTTTTAATGGAGGTATAATCTAATTATAATATAGTGTGTAAAAAACAATTAACTTTAAAATATGAATTTTTATAATAGTACAACTCACAGAAAATTATTAATTATAATTAAAAGTTTTCGTAACCATATAATTTTTATCTCATTTACTCAAAGATGTGAAAGTTACCATTGTAACTTGTAAATAATCATTATAATTAATCAATTAACCACAATGAAATGACTAGAGTAGATAAATTGTGACATATCTGGATGATTTTTAAATTTAATTATTATTTACAATGAAATTACAAGTTTTTTTTTTGTTGTTTACAACTTGTATAATGAAAAATAAAAACTTTCAAGCCAGACTTTTGTAATAATTATAAATATACGAATACTTGTGATTTCTAAAATTGCAATTTTCAATGCAAAAAAAAAAAAACAAACACTTTTAAAATATTTATCCCAAATATGGTGAATCATGATAAATTTTTATATAAAGATTTTTTAGAATTATATATTTTATAAAATAAATAAAAAAACAGATAATAATTTTTGCTATGATTTCCTGTTTGTATTAATTATAATTTTTAAATTCTAGGTACACCATATTGGATGGCGCCTGAAGTAATTGCATGTGATGAAAATCCAGATGCAACATATGATAATAGATCAGATTTATGGTCACTTGGTATAACAGCATTAGAAATGGCTGAATCACAACCACCATTATGTGATTTACATCCAATGAGAGCACTTTTCTTAATACCAAGAAATTCACCGCCAAGACTTAAGTCAAAAAAATGGTCAAAGAAATTTCATGGGTTCATTGATACTGTTCTTGGTTAGTTTACAAATTTTTATATAATTATTATTTAAATAAAATTATATTTAAATTTCGAATTATTTTCAGCAGTTATCACTTTTTATGGCTTCTATGTAAATATTCCATTCTACTCTGTTTTATGTTACGATCTTTACTTGTGTTGTTTTCCTTATTTCGTTCATGATTATTCATAAAATTTCCGATCGTCTGATATTTAACCAATTCATCTCCAGAGTCTTTATTTGCAGGATAATTGGTTCTTACTTAGTATTGAAGCATAGATCTATGTTGGGTATTCGTTGTGATCAAATTCTTCTATATTAATTACAGTGATTTATTTAACTAACTGATATTTTAATTTTTGAATTTAAATTATCAAGAAAAATTCTTTGTCCGTTGTGCTGATGATAAATAAATTTCAAAATTAAATTGTTAACTAATACATGAAATTTAATCTAGAGAAATATAATCATTAAATTTTTTTTCCCTATCTCTAAAACAAAACCAATTCAAAACAAAAAATATAAAAATTGATAAAATACAGATGTAAACTAAAAATATCGTAACTTAGAAAAATAAATATATAAAAAAGAATTGTAAACATTTATATAAACAAATATAAATATGGTTTTTTTTCATCATTATTCCATAAAAATATAAACTGTAAAGTATTAAAATATTTCTATATAATGTTATATTTAGCTCTATGCCAAAAAAAAAAAAATCAAAACTGATTCTAAATTGTATTATTTTATTTAATAAAAAGAAATCAAACAAAAAAAAAACTTAATGGCGACCTTGATATTTGTTACGTATTGCCGTAATGCGCAACGGCCAATATTTTTCTATTTACAAAATTAATTTATCACAGTCACACAAAATGTTTAAAATTTTAAAAATCCTTTTAATATTTCTGTAAGAGTAGTTTTTTACATGGAGGCCAAGGATATACGTATATAGAAAACAAAATAATTAAAATTTATATTTATAAAACTTAATTAATAAAACATTTTTTAAAAACTATTTTAGTGAAAGACTATCATCAGAGGCCTTACACAGAGCAACTATTAAAACATCAATTTATTAAAGAACAACCGACTGAACGACAAGTTAGAATTCAATTAAAAGATCATATTGATCGTTGTAAAAAACGGAAACAAGAAAAAGAACGTGAAGATTATCGTTATTCTGGTTCCGATAATGATGATGAAGAACCACAAATAGCTGGTGAACCAAGTTCGATTATACAACAGCCAGGCGGTGATACATTACGTCGTAATTTCCAACAAATACAAGAAGGACGAGCAGTTGCTGCTAATGAACAATTACAGCCACAAGCAAATAGAAATCAAAAACCACAACAGCCAGTAATTTAAATAATTTTGAATTAGTTAATTTATATTATATATTAATATAAAAAAAATTATTTGTAGCGTGATCCAAGACAACAAATTGAAGAACCTGGACCGCCATCACGTCCAGCTTTACCACAACGTTTAATTGTTGTACCTGATCCACCACAACATGCAAATAGACCATTACCACCAACACCGAAAGTATCAAGTTCATCT